>JASVEL010005172.1:0-96195 GCA_032618575.1 Nicotiana noctiflora | reverse complement strand
AAAAACTGGGTGCACGGCTGATAAACTAGGTGGCAGAGCTAGTCTGTAAGCCACTCCTCCCACTCGGTCCAGAATCTCAAATAGACCAATATACCTAGGACTGAGTTTGCCCTTCTTCCCGAACCTCATCACACCCTTCAGGGGCGATACTCAGAGCAATACCCACTCACCAACCATGAAATCTACATCTCGAACCTTACGATCCGCATAAGTCTTCTCTCTGGATTGAGCTGAAGGCAATCTCTCCTGGATAGTCTTGATCTTATCCAAGGCCTCCTGAACTAAGTCTGTACCCAACAACCGAGCCTCTCCCGGTTCAAACCATCCAACCGGTGATCGACATCGCCTACCATACAACGCCTCATACGGAGCCATCTGGATGCTAGATTGGTAACTGTTATTGTAGGCGAACTCTGCTAATGGTAGAAACCGGTCCCACGAGCCTCCGAAATCAATAACACAGGCTCGAAGCATGTCCTCAAGAATCCGAATAGTCCTCTCGGACTGGCCATCCGTCTGAGGATGAAATGCTGTACTCAACTGAACCTGGGTGCCTAACTCCTGCTGGACCGCTCTCCAGAACCGCGAGGTAAACTGCGTTCCCCGATCAGAGATAATAGATACTGGCACCCCACGGAGACGAACAATCTCCCTAATGTAAACCTCTGCTAACCTCTCCGACGAGTAGGAGACAGATACTGGAATAAAGTGTGCTGATTTGGTCAGCCTATCAACAATGACCCAAATAGCATCAAATTTCCTCCGAGTCAAAGGAAGTCCAGTAACGAAGTCCATAGTGATCCGCTCCCATTTCCACTCGGGAATTTCAATCCTCCGGAATACACCACCAGGTCTCTGGTGCTCATATTTCACCTGCTGACAATTTAGACACCGAGCGACATACGCAACGATATCTTTCTTGATTCTGCGCCACCAATAGTGTTGCCGTAAGTCCTGGTACATCTTCGCGGCTCCTGGGTGGATAGAATACCGTGAACTGTGGGCCTCTGCTAAGACCAACTCTCGAATTCCTTCGACATTTAGCACACAAACTCGACCCTGCAATTTTAATACCCCATCATCATCTAGATTTACCTGTGTGGCACCTCCCCGCTGTACTGTATCTCTCAACTCACGCAAATGAGGATCATCAAATTGCCTCTCACGGATATGCTCTAATAAAGAAGAACGAGCGACCGTGCAGGATAACACCCTGCTAGGCTCAGAAATGTCTAATCTCACGAACCGGTTGGCTAAGGCCTGGACATCTAGAGCTAATGGTCTCTGACTGACCGGAATGTATGCATGACTACCCATGCTGGTATACTTTCTACTCAAAGCATCGGCCACCACATTGGCCTTACCTGGGTGATATAAGATAGTAACATCATAGTATTTTAGCAACTCTAACCATCTCCGCTGTCGTAGATTCAACTCCTTCTGTTTGAACAAGTACTGTAGGCTTTTGTGATCAGTGTATACCTCACATGTCATACCATATAGATAATGCCTCCGGATCTTTAAGGCATGAACCACTGCTGCTAACTCAAGATCATGAACTGGATAATTCTTCTCATGTATTTTTAATTGCCTCGAAGCATAAGCGATAACCTTACCATCCTCCATCAATACCGCTCCAAGACCTGTACGAGATGCGTCACAATAAACTGTATAAGGCCCTGTACCTGTAGGTAGTATCAACACGGGTGCGGTGGTCAAGGCTGTCTTGAGCTTCTGAAAGCTCGCCTCACACTCCTCTGACCACTGGAACTGGACACTCTTCTGGGTCAACCTGGTCATCGGGGCTGCAATAGAAAAAAACCCCTCTACAAATCAACGGTAGTAACCTGCTAATCCCAAGAAACTCCGGATCTCGGTCACCGAAGCTGGTCGAGGCCAATTCTGGACTGCCTCAATCTTCTTTGGGTCCACTTGAATACCTTCCACTGATACAATGTGACCCAGAAATGCTACCGAACTCAGCCAGAACTCACATTTAGAAAATTTGGCATATAGTCGGTTATCTTTCAGAGTCTGAAGAACCACTTTGAGGTGCTGCCCGTGCTCTTCCTAGCTGCGGGAGTACACCAGGATGTCATCTATGAAGACTATCACGAACAGATCTAAGTAAGGCCTGAATACCCGACTCATCAACTCCATGAATGCTGTTGGGGCATTGGTCAACCCGAAGGAAATGACCAAGAACTCATAATGCCCATATCTAGAGCGAAAGGCTGTCTTAGGAATGTCAGCCGCCCTGATCTTCAGCTGATGGTAGCTTGACCTCAAGTCTATCTTTGAGAATACCCTCGCTCCCTGGAGCTGGTCAAACAAATCATCAATCCTCGCGGAAGTGGATATTTATTTTTGAAAGTCACCTTGTTTAACTGCTGGTAATCAATACACATCCGCATCGAGCCATCTTTCTTCTTTACAAATAATATAGGTGCTCCTCAGGGGGAAACGCTGGGCCTGATAAAGCCCTTCTCAAGAAGGTCCTGCAACTGATCTTTCAACTCTTTTAGCTCTGGCGGGGCCATATGATAGGGTGGAATAGAGATGGGCTGAGTGCCCGGTGCCAGATCAATACAGAAATCAATATCCCTGTCGGGTGGCATGCCCGACAGGTCTGAAGGAAAAACCTTCGGAAACTCCCGTGCAATAGGGACCGACTCAATGGAAGGAACTTCTACGCTGGAATCACGAACATAAGCCAGATAAGCTAGACACCCCTTCTCGACCATACGTCGAGCCTTAACATAAGAAATAACAGTGCGAACGGAGTGGCTTGAGGTACCTTTCCACTCTAGTCGGGGTGATTCCGGCAAGGCTAAGGTCACCGTCTTAGCATGGCAATCAAGAATAGCATGGTATGGGGACAACTAGTCCATCCCCAATATGACATCAAAATCTACCATATCCAAAAGCAACAGATCAACACGGGTCTCAAGACCCCCAAATATAACTACGCACGAACGATGCACCCGATCGACTACAATGGAGTCACCCACCGGTGTAGCCACATAAACTGGAATATCCAGAGCATAGTTGGGCACGGCCAAATACGGTGCGAAGTAGGAAGACACATAGGAATATGTAGATCTAGGGTCAAATAATACTGAAGCACCTCTGCCACACATAAGAATAGTACCTGTAATCACGGCATCTGATGCCTCTGCCTCTGGCCTGGCTGGTAAAGCATAGAATTGGGGATCTGCACCTCCCCTCTGAGCTGCGTCTCTAGGACGACCATCAACTGGCTGATCTTTACCTCTGGCTGGACGGTCTCTACCTCTACGGTCTCGACCTCCACCTCTATAATCTCTACCCCCACCTCTGGCTGGCTAGGCAGGCTGAGGGTCAGCTGGGGCCTGAATCATAGGATGAGGACCTCGCTGCTGAGAGTTGCCCGCTGCTAAAGGGCAATACCGGATAAAATGACCTGGGTCACTACAACCGTAACAACTCTTAGACTGATAGGGCTGCTGGCCCGGACGACCTGAATGGCCTTCACGAACACTCTGAAGAGGCTGAGCATTAATAGGAGGCTGGTCTGAATAATGCCCCCGAAAACCGCGATCACCTGGTCCACCCTGTGAAGCCTGAAGGGCGGAATGAAAAGGCCTGGAGGACTGGCCTCTATCAAAGGATTCTCTGCTACCAGAGGAAGAAGCACCAAACCTACCCGAATGACGAGGCCTCTTATCCGAAGAATAACCGCCTCCTCTAGCGAGAGCCATCTCAACTCTGCGTGCTGCATTGGCTGCCTTCTGAAATGATATGTCACTCCCCACGCCCATAGCCATCTGGAGTCTAATCGGCTGATTAAGCCCATCTATAAACATGCGGACCCTCTCCCGCTCCGTGGGAAGTATCACCACTGCATGACGAGCCAAATCGACAAATCTCGTCTCATACCGTGTAACTGTCATAGTGCCCTGATGGAGGCGCTCAAACTGCCTCCGAAGTACATCCCGCTGAGTAGCAGGGAGAAACTTCTCCATAAATAGTTCCGCAAACTGATCCCATGATAAAGCTGGGGACCCTGCTGGTCGAGTCAGGCAATAATCTCTCCACCAAGTCTTGGCGGATCCTGCAAGCCTGAAGGTACAGAAGTCAACTCCGTTTGTCTCCACGATCCCCGTAGTCTTGAGAATCTCATGGCAACTGAATAAGAAGTCCTGAGGATCCTCTGATGCGGCTCCACTGAATGTAGTGGTAAATAGCTTGGAGAACCGATCAAGTCTCCATAAGGAATCAGAAGTCATGGCCGCTCCATCTCCGGCATGAGCCGTAGTACCTGACTGTGTGGCCACAGCTGGCTGAACCACCGGTGCTTGAGGCTGAGGAGCTACTGGCTCCGGAGTACGAGCAATAGGAGTCCGGGCCCCTCCTCCAGCCTGAGAAGCGGCTGGTGCAACTGATAATAAACCCGCTCCGGCAATGTTGTCCATAAATCCCGCTATTCTGACCAAAGCATCCCTAAGATCCGGGGTAAATAAAGCCTCTCCTGGGACCTGAGCTGGGCCCACTGGAGCTGTTGGAACTGGAATCTCCTCGTCGATCTCAATATGAGGCTCCACCTCTGGAGTAGCTGCCTGGGGCTGAGCTCTACCCCTACCACGGCCTCTGATACGGCCTTGGCCCCTGCCCCTCACGGGAGCTGCCTGGGGCTCGGGCTGCTGGTCAGCGGACGAAGAAGCGCGTGTCCTCACCATCTGCGAAAGGACAGAATAGAAATTCAATCGGTAATTGAGGAACAAGTCGCACGACAAGAAAGAACAAATGAGAGACTCTTTCCTAACTCAATAGACTCTGGAGGACAAGTACGGACGTCTCCGTACCTACCTCTCAAACTCTACTAAGCTTGTTCGTGAGTGGTGAGACCTATGTAACCTAGAGCTCTGATACCAACTTGTCACGACCCGGATTTTTCCCCAACATCGGGATCGTGATGGCGCCTACTCGTGGTAGCTAGGCAAGCCACTGCTATTCATACTATCCTGTTTTTAACACAATTTTAATTAAATAAATGCGGAATACTTTATCGAATAGAAATAACTAATTACAAGATGAAAATCATACTGAAATCCTCTACCCAAGACGTGGAGTCACCAACTCACGAACTACTACTGAATACTACACATAAGAGTTTGAAAGAAATACAACATAATTCTGTTTGTCTCGGAACAAAGAGACTACAGCTAGTAATATAAATAAAGAGAGAGACGCCGGGCCTGCGGACGTCTGCAAGCTACCTCGGTCTCAAATGTGATCAACTCCCACGCAATCGATTTACTGCTGCTGCTCCTGATCGTAACCTGGACCTGTGCAAAAATGCACAGAAGTGTAGTATCAGCACAACCGACCCCATGTGCTGGTAAGTATCCTGGCCTATCCCGGCGAAGTAGTGACAAGCCTAGGACCGGACACCCACATAAACCTGTGCAATTCAATATATATGTATACTACAGAATAACAAGAAATAACCACGTAATAACACAATAAGGAATATCTCAAAGAATTCGACAATTAACAACAGTTAATAAATTCACAAGGAAAAATAAAGTATAATGGAAACACAAGTGATATCAAGTCAAAGAATTGCAAGCAATTGCACGGCATCACCCTTCGTGCTTTTACTCTCATCCTCACCAAATAAGCAAATAAAGTACACGGCATCACCCTTCGTGCTTTTACTCTCATCCTCACATCCATAGTACGGCATGATCCTTCGTACATGGTTCAATAACAGAGCACGGCATGATCCTTCGTGCATAATCAATAAAAGATGGCACGATATTAACCTTCGTGCATAAATAAATAAACATGGAACGGCATCACCCTTCGTGCATTATCACTCTTCCTCACCCAAATAACAATCACAGTTAAGGGCAAAGAAAGAAGCAGTAATTCATAAACTGTCCCAACAAGGGCAATCAATAATCATATTCACAACAAATCCCAACAAGGGAGATCAATAACATTTCATCTGTAATATATCTCAAAATAATCATTTTCCAACGACCCACGGTCATACTAGACGCCAGTGTATGGATGCTCGTCACCACAGCCCATACACCGCACTCGATCACATAACACATAATCACATAATCCTATTCCCTCAAGCTAGGATAGAACAAACACTTACCTCGAATGCTTATGAACAATTCAATCCGTGGAAATGTCTTTTTCTTTCAAATTTGGCTCCAATCCAACCGTATCTATACACAATTGATTTAATATCATCAATACTACTCAACAAACTAATTCTTAAGACCAAATACAACTTTTACAACATTCCTGCCCGAAATAGTGAATTTCAACCCCGGGCCCACATGGTCGGAACTCGGGGTTAGGACCAAAATCCGGTTACCCATCCCCCCACGAGTTCATGTATATGATTTGTTTCAAAATCGGACCTCAATTCGAGGTCCAATTCCCTAATTTATGAAAAACCCTATTTTCTAATAAAAACAAGAAATTCCACCATGAAAACCTTTGATTTCTATTGAAAAACATGTTTAATGATGTTAAGAATTGAAAGAATTAAGTAAAAAGTGACTTACAATCGTTTTGATGAAGAAGGAATCCGTGAAGAATCGCAAATGGGTGTTTTTGTTTTGTAAAAAGTGAAGAAATGAACTTAAAATCGTGTTTTACAGGTCTCTGTGTTCGCATTTGCGAACCCGACCAATTTCTGGAGTTTGAAAAATAAGCTAAGGCTGGGAAGTTTGCATTTGCGAACATTTGTTCGCATTTGCGAACACTGGCAGACAAAGGGGGTGTTCGCATTTGCGAACATAGGCTGTATAGGGCAGTGTTCGCATTTGCGAACCAAGGCAGTATGGGGCAGTGTTCGCATTTCCGAACTGTGTTCGCATTTGCGAACTGTGTTCGCATTTGCGAACATAGGCAGGCACTGGGGACGTTCGCATTTGCGAACAATTGTTCGCATTTGCGAACAAGGCTGGGCATGAGGGGTTTCGCATTTGCGATCAGGGTTCGCATTTGCGAGCCCTGCCTTGTACTGCCCCTTCGCAATTGCGAGAAATACTTCGCAATTGCGAAGCCAACAGCTGGGTGAAAAACCAGCAGTGCAAAAATTTCAGAATTTAATCCAACGGCCTATCAAATCTTTACCCGAGCCCCCTCGGGCTCCAAACCAAACATGTACACAACCTCAAAAACACATTATGAACTTGTTCGTGCGATCACATCGCCAATATCACCTCGTTTTCATCAAATCAAGCCTCAACTTCATGATTTTCATACCTTTGGTTTTCCAAAACTTTCAAACTTGGGACTCAAGGTCCAAAACATCTCAAACTACATCCGAATGTCACCAAACTTTACAGAAATCACATATATAATATTTAAGACTTGTACCGGGCGTCGGAACCAAAATACGAGCCCGATACCAAGGTCAATTAATTCATTTTCTTTAACTATTACATCAAAAACAATTTCATAGAAAAATTCATAACTTGGGCTCTAGGCCTCAGAATTCGACTCCGGACGCATGTCCAAGTCCCATATTTTCCTACGGACTTCTCGGGACCATCCAATCTCGGGTCCGGATCCGTTTACCAAAAATGTTGACCGAAGTCAACCATATCAATATTAATATCATTTTTATCCAAATTTCTCATAGAATTCATATTTTCTATCACAAAATCTTTCCGGCTACATGCTCGGATTGTGCATGTAAATCGAGGCAACATGGAATGAGGTTTTCAAGGCCTCAGAAGCTCGAAATGATTAATAAAATAAGTGATGACCCTTTGGGTCGTCACAAGTTTCTTGGTATTTTGTTCGTTGTCAGGCCAATATGGCTACATATTTAGCTTGAGTTAGCTTGGTTAGTCCTAAGTTGTATTGTCGAGGGATAGGTTGATTCGATTATTCTTGAACATATTTTCTTTAGAATTCCAATATTTATTCTTGTATATCTTTGGACATGTAGTTGTGTTCGTGTTTTTTTAGATGCTCGTGACTTGTGACACCCTGGTCGAGTTATGTGAGGTTGTAAATACTGATTATTATTGTCGTTAAGTTGTATTATTCTATCCACCTATGTTTAATAACTGCTAAAGAATTGAATTGGGATGACTGATATCCTTGTCTTCATGAGAGGCGCCATAACGACCAGGTTTGGGAGTTAGGTCGTGACAAGTTGGTATCAGAGCCTAATTTACTAGATCTTACAAGTCATGAGTGTTACACCTCCCTTTATACTACCCTTTTTTCTGAAGAATAAGGTATACCCCGTTAATTACTAATACACCCCGGGATAGGATATAATAATAACAACAGGGAAGAAGTTTTTCCACTTTAAGGACAATCGGAAGGAGATTTATTTAGATTTCAGAGTCACCACTTGGGAAGATAATGGTGTCCCAAGTCACTGATTTAGTCCCGAATCTGAGGAAATTGACTCTGTTTAACAATCCGCGAAACTAGAAATTCGGATAAGAATTATGTTAACCCGGGAAAAGGTGTTAGGCACTCCCGAATTTCATGGTTTTAGCACGGTCGCTCAACTGTCGCTTTTGACTTATTTGATTTCTTTATATGCTTTTACAAAACGTGAATGTCCTGTTTTGATATTTTAACGACTTACAACATTGCAAAAACACATTTCGGGTCACACCGCAACCAGTACGCCTGTCGCTTTAATACGTTTCATCTTCGCCATGATTTGAGATTTGAGTCACATAAATGTGCACTCGTATTTAGGAATGTACATTTTAATCGTGCCTATAACGTCTACGTCTTATTATCTTTAGGAAAGACCGTGAAATTCGCTAAACGGTCTTCCCGAGTCTAACATTCTTATAAAGTTCATATGGGGGCCCCGCTTGTTTTCATTTTATATGAGGCTCGTCCCGTTATTTTATAAGTCCAAACCTATCAAATACTATATTCGCTATTTCTATTTTTTCCCTAATTGTGTTACAGTTTGGGTATTTTCAGGATTTGATGTTATTACGTCCAGGCCCAACTGTCCATTTCCAGTCCTAGACTTGTAAACTGTATTAATAGTCTAATACACATAAATGGGCTTCTGAAACCCAGTATGCACATGTACTGTTTTTCAGAGGCTCAAAAGTGCATTCCATTAAGTCTGGTCATGTGTTTTCGATTAGGCCCAGAACAGGCATATAAAATATAACATAAGATTGAAATTTCATAACACTTGAACAAATATTCATTAAACAACGGAATAGATCAACAAAAATCATTTTTATTTCATAGACTACTGGAATACATATTCATCAATACTAATTTTGAATTCTAATCAATAATTAACATTAGCAGGACTTTAATGATAATACTATTATTTCAACTACTTAGACAGTGATACAATACTAACAGTGCAGATTTGTACTATTATTAGTTACCTGATTCTAACTTATACTATTGTAAATTGTTATTAAACTTGTTTGAGTGATAAAACATGTTGTAACTCAATTACTCATTTCCTTTATAGAATTATTATTAGAATCTAATTAACGAGGTTAGTTGATTACTATTTCATATGTTATACTAGTTTCACTAAGTGATTTAGACTCATGTATTAATCTGTTTTCAACCTTAGACTAATGATGATTATATTTACGTGTATACTACTACTACACTAGCTACTTACTTTATCTTGAGTATATATAGTATTTAATGATTAAAATCCATCCTACTAAATTACATAAGCTGTAAAACATAGTGACTAAGAAAACTAAAAGAAGACAGCAGCAGAACTCGTCAAAACAACTCAAGAAACTTCCATTTCTTCAATCAAATTGTTATTACATTTTCGGAAAAGAAAATGTACCTGATTCACCAGAAAAAAGCTTATGAGTCTAGGTTGGATGAAGAATAGTCAGCAATAGCACCAATAGAGCAGTAGAAGAATAGCAGACACAACAGCAAGTATAGCAGCAAATAGAATTTCAGAGTTTTGCAATCCAGCAAATCAATCAATAGAGTCAAAGAACTCAAATAGAAACCATCAAGGTTGAAAGACAACAGACTCTAATAGAACTCCGGATTCCAACAAAGAAGTTAGCTAGAATTTCAGTAGCCTAAGCTTAGAAACCCTCTTTTTAATTGCAGAAATCAGAACTCCCAAAAATTAACCCTTTTTTCCAACCTCTATTTAAATGCAGAATCTCTAACCTCTCAAAATCTGGACCCTTTTACAGGCTTAATTGGAGCCTATTTATAGACTGTTTGGGGTGGAATTTTGAGGGGGACATTCAAATAACTAATTTTTAATTCCCTCCCCTTTATTTTTCTATTAATTACAATTTAGTTCCTAAGTTAGATGTCGAAATGCCTTCCAGCCCTTACTGGAAGGTTCTATGTGGTTCTTTCATGTTCTATTAGGGGTGTTTTACTAAGTTTCTCTCACTTTCTAAGGGTAATTTCACTTCTGTCTTTTTATTATACCTATCTTACCCTTTATTTTGTGACTAATTACAAAAATACTTTGTGGTTCTTTCATGTTCTATTAGGGGTGTTTTACTAAGTTTCTCTCACTTGCTAAGGGTAATTTCACTTATGTCTTTTTATTATACCTATCTTACTCTTTATTTTGTGACTAATTACAAAAATACTAGGTAGTAAAGTCTTTTATATCCCTATAGGATTTATTAAATCTTCAATTATACCATTTCTTATCTCTATTATGCCCTTATTATTGTTCTCTATTTACCCGACCTACTAAGATCTGGGCAGGCTAGGTTAAATGCCTATTTAACTATTAACCACTATCTTATAACTATTTGAGGCTTACGCAGATTTAAACCCCAAACCCTTTTCAATTTTATCCCCTTTTAACAGATTTAAGATAATTTAAAATGTAACACCTTTTATTAACATTAAGAATCTAACTAGAAACAGATTTGCAAAACTAACCACTTAACATTTCAGGAATAGCCAGACTAACAAACAGTTCTAGTTATTTCAAAAATAGCCAGACTTAATCATTTAAAGAACTAAACCTAGATCTTTACAGCTATAACCAAATCATAAAGCATCATAGGATTCGAAATAGTTCTAACAGATGAATCAGATTACAAATATTACCATATCATGTTGTGTTGCACACATAGCCTTTAATTGTAAATCAATTTCCAATTAACTAGAACTCAGAGAGAAGTTTGGATAATGGTTGAATCTCAATCAATCAAAGCATAATTTCAGACAAGGCATGATGAACAAAACACATAAAGAAGCATATTTAACCACGATTCATGTGTAAAACTTATTAAAAACCCTAAAGTGCTAAAACAGACTAGGCATGTATAAAGAAATAGAAATAGACTTAGGCATGCAATTATCATAGGCAAATAAGACGAACAATCAAAGAACATATACAGAAGGCAGAACAGGCAAAGAAAATTTACGGTAGGCAAAACAGGCAAATAAAAAGAAAAGATAAAGGGTAGGAAAAAACTTAGCTTTTCAGATTCCTTTTCTTTTCTTTTTTATTTTTTTTTCTTTCTTTTCTTTCTTTCTTCTTTCTTTTCTTTTGTTATTTCCAGGCTTCAAAGGTTCTTGAAGACTTAAAGTCTTCTGATTTACAGATCTTTCCGATGGGTTTTATTTTCGAGTTTTTATGGGTAAGGGGTGTTCTGGGTGTTATTTGAGAGGTATTGGGGTGGGATTTGTTTTGGGTGTTCGCCGGAGTAGGGTTCCGGTGAACTTCTTTTCTATATTCAAGACGTTCCAGCCTGATTCAAGTTTAACCACCTACATTAGGTGAAAGACATCTTTAAGGTGGTCATGTGGTGTAAAAGTGGGACACTGGTTCATAAGTTGAAGGTCGTCGGCTAGGGTTCCGGTGACGGGACTTTCAAGAAAGGAAGGGATTTTGGTTTTCTAAGGTTTTCAGGGTGGTTGTGGTGTTTGAAGATGAAGAATAAGAAGTTTTATGGTGGTTTTGGCCGGAAACGACCACGGTTTCAAATCAGTCTCCATGGGAGACAAAGAGGAAGAAGATGACGAGGCAGGCTGTAACGACCCGGCCGGTCGTTTTTGAAATTTACACCCCGATCCCCCATTTAGTTGTTCCCCTAAGTTCATTTCTGCTATTGTGATTTTTCGGGAGGGTCGGTTCTGGAATTTGGAGTGTTTTGGGATACTTAGTCCCTGAATGGGAGCTTTATTGTTGGAAAATAGCCCGTAGTAGGAACAGTGTTAAGACGACCTCAGAACAAAAATCTGATGGTTCCATTAGCTCCGTTAGGTGATTTCGGGGTTGGGAGCACGTTCGGAATATATTTTGGAGGTCCGTAGCTCAATTAGGCTTGAAATGCCGAAGTTTGAAATTTTGGCGAATCCGAACGATAGGTGAGATTTTGATCGGGGCTCAGAATGGAATTCCGAAAATTTTTATAGCTTTGTGATGTGATTTTGGATATGTCTGCAAATTTTCAGGTCATTCGGACGTTGTATGGTCGGGTTTTTGATTGAATGTTGATTTCAGAAGTTTAGATGAAAACTTAGGCTTTAATCCGCTATAATTCAATGTTTTCCGTGTGTAAGGACATGTTTTTATGATTGGAACAAGTTCGTATCGTTTTTTGGAGTATGTTGGTGGTTTTCGTGTGGGTCCCGGGGGCCTCGGGATGAATCCGGACCATCATCCGGACAGTTTTGAATCATGAAGACTGCAGAACATTTGCAGCAGCATGCACCAGAACATTGGCCTTCACGTTCGCGAGGCCTGGGACGCATTCGCGAAGGTCTGGTCTAGATGGTCATCGCGTTCATGATGGGGCATGACGCGTTCGCGTAGGTCAGGTTGGAGAAACATCGCGTTCGCGATGGTCTTGCCGCGTTCACGTAGTTCAAATTGTGGAGGCTGGGGATTTCTTCATCGCGGACGCGTGAAACGCGTCGCGTTCGCAAAGGTCAGTTTTGGTAAAGCATCGCGGACGCGTGGGCAGTGGACGCGAATGCGAAGGGGTAATTCCCAGTCAGAGATATTAAAACCAGAACAGTCCATCCGCGACGCTTTTACAGAAAACCTCCATTTTTGAGTTCCAAGAGAAGAAATTGACGGGGAATCACTGGGATATCATCGGGTAATCATCGGGGGTAAGTTTCTTTGCCTAAATTCGTTATTTTATCATGAAATACTTGAGTATTTCACTATTAATGAAGGATTAATGAGGGGTTTTATCCCTAGGCCTAAACTATAGAAAATCATTAATTTGAAGGGGCAAACGGAGTCTGAATTTGATAAATTTTATATGCACGGACTTGTGTTGAGATAAGGAACATGAATATAATACTTTCATAATTTTTCGAGAAGCGTGCCGAAAGTCGGGTTTTGGCAACTTGTGGGTTTTGGTGTATTTTGAATTTTTTCGATTGGGTAATGCCCAATTGGCCTATTTTGATGTAATTTTATTGATTTTATTAGATACTACACCTGTGGAGGCCGACATTCGCGGCAAGAGAGTTGTCTCTTAGCGTTTTTGTATCGGCGTCGAGATAAGTGGCTTGTCTAACCTCGTGTGGGGGAACCTTCACCCCTAGGATATTATGTGATAGTTTAAATGCCCTGTATGCGAGGTGACGGGCGTGTACATGCGGTGGTTGTTGGAACTCACTTTACTTGAATTGTTCAATTTGTGATATTCCTGTTCTTAGTTGATTAAATTGTGACAATTACCTGATATTTGTTAGGAAAGCATGATTAGATAGGATTTATATGTCTAATTACCTAATTGTCTTATTTGTACTTCTTGATGATTGTTGGCACTGATTTTTGGTGAAGTTGTAGTAAGAATATTATATTTTATTTGTGCGTTTCTTTTATTGTTTATGTTGGTGGACTGCGGGTTCGATTCCCGGAGATCCCAGGGCTGTGGGTTCGATTCCCAGAGACCTGAAGAGGTATTGTTTGTGGACTGCGGGTTCGATTCCTGGATATCCAAGGGCGCAGGTTTGATTCCCGGAGACCCAGAGTTTATTGATATATTATTGAGATATGGACTACGGGTTTGATTCCTGGAGATCCAAGGGCTGCGGGTTCGATTCTCGGAGACCCAGAGTTTATTGATATATTATTGATATATGGACTGTGGGTTCGATTCCCGGAGATCCTAAGATCATTGAGACACATCCTGAGGTATTGAGATACGGGTTGCAGGTTCAATTTTCGGAGACCCAGAGATATTGTTATTGGAACTGTGGGTTAAATTCCCGTAGCTCCTGGATTGTTTATTATAGAGTGGGACTGTGGGTTCAATTCCCACAGGTCCTGGACTTGCTGGTTTGAGTTTTGTTAAGTTGGCTACTTGTAGTTAGTTAATCATAGTCGGTTGTAGTTATTATCTTATTGTTGTTATTTCAGGTTCATTTCTCACATATTCCTACTTATTACTGTTTTGATTATTATGTTATTATTCTCTTAGTAGGGCCCTGACCTTCCTCGTCACTACTCCATCGAGGTTAGGCTTGGCACTTACTGAGTACCGCAGTGGTGTACTCATGCTACTCTTCTACACACTTTTGTTGTGCAGATTCAGGTACATCAGGACATGCTCATACTAGGTGATTCGGCAGCATATTTGGAGACCTCGAGATATGATCTGCTACGTCCGCGGATCCGGAGGCCCTCCTTCTATTCTAAAAGTAATAGTAGATATTTTTCCCTCATTTGGTTGTTTTACATACTCTTGATATATAGAGCCACAGTTGTATTTCCCCTTTTAGTATGTGTTACCCTTGGGATTCCGCGTCTTGGTGGTATGTTATACAGTGTGGTTGACGAGTGTATGTGCCAAGTGGCACAAATTACATTCCTTTTTATATCTTTTTCCGCTATTTCTTATTTAATGTTCATAAACTTGTATATTCCACATTGTGTTAGGCTTACCTAGTCGTGGAGACCGCGTGCCGTCATGACAGGTTCACAATTGGTGAACTAGGGTCGTGACAAGTTGGGTTTAGAGCTCTAGGTTCATAGGAGTCACGGGACACAAATCGGTTACTTACAGTCTCGGTGATCGATACAGAGACGTCTGTATTTATCTACGAGAGGCTATGTAACTGTTTAGGAAACTCATCATTTCTTTTGGATTCCTTGTCGTGCGACATTTTTGACACCAAATCTAAACCTCTACTTTCTATTCTCTCACAGATGGTGAGGACACGTGCTACTCGCGAGGATCAGGCACACGCGCCCCCTACTGCCGCTGCCAGAGGCCGGGGCCACGGTAAAGGACGAGGACGCGCCCGAGGTACAGCCACAACACCCACGCACGCTGTCGCTGAGGTGCTACAGGTGGATTAGGTTGGAGCACAGGCACCTGGTACACCGACTACAACTGCTACTACTCCAGCACTCCAGGAGACCCTGGTCCAGTTCATGAGTATGTATACCACTTTAGCTCAGACAGGGTTGCTTCCTCTCACTGCAGCTACATCTCAGGCCGGGGGAGGGGCCAAGACTCCCGCAGTCGCTACACCTGAGCAGCGAGTGCCAGTGGGACAGGTTCCACAGATTATTGTTATGCCTCCTGCTGCCCCAGCACAGCCCGGAGGTGGGCCAGCTGCCTCCGAGGACGAGCAGCGTAGATTGGAGAGGTTCAAGAAGTATGATCCTCCAGTGTTCAGTGGTTTGGCTACAGATAATGCATTGGGTTTTCTGGAGGAGTGTTATCGTATTCTTCGTACCATGGGGATAGTGGAGACTAGCAGGGTTTCCTTCACTGCTTTTCAGTTTCGTGGGGCCGCTTATGATTCGTGGCGCACGTATGAGTTGGATAGTCTAGAGGAGTCTGGTTCATTGACCTGGACGCAGTTTTCAGATCTGTTTTGAGGGTGTTTGTTCCCCAGAGCCTTAGGGATTCTTGGCACTCGGAGTTTGAGCGGTTGCGACAAGGCTCCATGTTAGTATCGAAGTATGCTATCAGTTTCACCCATCTAGAAAGGCATGCACCGGCTTTGGTAGCCACGGTCCGGGAGAGAGTGCGGAGATTTATTGAGGGCCTTATTCCGTCAATCTGGTCCAGCATAGCCAGAGAGTTGGAGATAGATATACCTTATCAGCAGGCGGTGAGCATTTCCAGGATGATCGAGAGTATACTCCCTAGAGAGCGGGGAGAGAGGGAGGCCAAGAGGTCTCGTGAGTCGGGCCATTTCTCCGGTGCCCGCACTTCAGCAGCCGGTCGTTTTGGCAGGGGTTATTCCGGTCGTCCAGTTCATTCAGCATTGTCAGTAGCCGGTAGTACTCCAGCTCTCCCATCACCTCAGGAGCCTTATTATTCTCCCCTAATTTCCAGTGCGCCTCCTGCGCGAGGTACCTCCAGGGGTCAGACTAGTGGGGGTGAGGTCGGTCAGTCACAGCCACCGCGTCCTCCAAGAGCTTGCTTTGAGTGCGGGGATACTCGCCATCTGGTTAGGGAGTGCCCCAGGCGTAGGAGAGGAGCACCTCCACAGTCATCGCAGCCTCAGCGTAGTTCTCAGGGCCAGCAGGCCATCATTCCAGCCCCAGCTGCCACTCCACCTGCCCAGCCAGCCAGGGGCGGGGATGAGGGTGCCAAAGGCCATCCTCGAGAGAGGGGTCAGGCCAGATTTTATGCTATTCCTTATCGCGCTACAACTGTTGCATTCTATTATATTATCACAGGTATTATTCTAGTTAGTCATAGGGAGGCATCGGTTCTATTCGATCCTGGTTCCACTTTTTCATATGTGTCCTCATATTTTGCTTCACATCTGGGTGTGCCTCGGGATTCTTTGAGTGCCCTCATTTATGTTTCCACTCTGGTGGGAGATTCTTTGGATGTGGACCGTGTGTATCGGTCGTATTTGGTTACCATTTGTGGTTTTGAGACCAGAGCGGATCTATTGTTGCTCGGTATTGTCGATTTTGATATTATTCTGGGCATGGACTGGTTGTCGCCTCATTATGTTATTCTTGATTGTCACGCCAAGACCGTGACGCTGGCTATGCCAGGCATTCCACGTATTGAGTTGATTGGTACTCTAGATCACACCCCCAGCCGTGTTATTTCCTTTCTCAAAGCTCAGCGTATAGTTGAGAAGGGGTGTGTTCCTTATCTAGCTTATGTGCGGGATGTCAGTATTGACTCTTCTTCTATTGATTCTGTTCCAGTGGTACGCAACTTGGCTGATGTATTTCCAACTGATCTCCCGGGCATGCCGCCCGACATAGATATTGATTTCGCTATTGACTTGTTGCCGGGCACTCAGCCCATTTCTATTCCACCGTACCGTATGGCTCCTCCTGAGTTGAAGGAGTTGAAGGATCAGTTACAGGAGTTATTGGGTAAGGGTTTCATTTGACCCAGTGTTTCACCTTCGGGTGCTCCTATGTTGTTTGTGAAGAAAAAGGACGGTTCTATGCGTATGTGTATTGACTATCGTCAGTTGAACAAAGTTATAGTGAAGAACCGGTATCCTTTGACACGTATTGATGATTTGTTTGACCAGCTACAGGGCGCACAGGTGTTTTCTAAGATTGATTTTCGCTCTGGTTATCATCAGCTGAAGATTCAGGAGCTAGATATCCTGAAGACTGCCTTCAAGACTCGGTATGGTCACTATGAGTTCCTCGTGATGTATTTTGTGCTGACTAATGCCCCAGCAGCCTTTATGCATTTGATGCATAGCGTGTTCAGGCCATATTTGGACTCGTTCGTGATTGTTTTTATTGATGATATTCTAGTATATTCTCAGAGTCGGGAAGAGCACGTGCAGCATCTGAGCATAGTGCTTCAGACTCTAAGGGAGAGGCAGCTATATGCCAAGTTCTCTAAATGTGAATTCTGGCTGAGTTTAGTGGCATTTCTAGACCACGTGGTGTCGAGCGATGGTTTTCGAGTGGATCCGAGAAAGGTGGAGGCCGTGCAGAGTTGGCCCAAACCCTCCTCAGCTACTAAGATTCACAGTTTCCTTGGTTTGGCGGGTTATTACCGTCGTTTCGTGGAGGGGTTCTCTTCGATTGCAACACCTATGACCAGATTGAGCCAAAAGGGTGCCACTTTTCAGTTGACAGAGGAGTGTGAGGCGAGCTTTCAGAAGCTCAAGACAGCCTTGACTTCGTCCCCTATCTTGATGTTTCCTATAGGTGCGGGGTCCTATATAGTATATTGTGATGCCTCACGAGTTGGACTCGGTGCAGTATTGATGCACGACGGTAGGGTAATTGCCTACGCATCCAGACAGATGAAGGTACATGAGAAGAACTATCTTGTTCATGATCTGCAGCTAGCTGCCATTGTTCACGCCTTAAGATTTGGCGTCATTACTTATATGGGGTTCCTTGTGAGATCTACACCGATCACCGGAACTTACAGCACTTGCTTAAGCAGAAGGACCTGAATATGCGTCATAGGAGATGGTTGGAGCTACTGAAGGACTATGATATTACTATTCTCTATCACCCGAGCAAGGCTAATGTGGTTGCCGATGCCTTGAGTCACAGGGCAGAGAGTTTGGGGAGTTTGGCATATATACCAACTTCGGAGAGGCCTATGGCGATGGATGTTCAGGCCTTGGCCAGACAGTTTGTTAGATTGGATCTTTTGGAGCCCAGCCAGGTTCTAGCTTGTGTGGTTTCTCGGTCTTTGTTATTTGACTGCATCAGGGAGCGTCAGCTCGACGACCCTCATTTGCTTGTCCTCCAGGATAGAGTTCGGCGTGGTGATGCTCGAGATGTTACCATTGGGGATGATGGAGTTATGAGGATGCAGGGGCGTATTTGTGTGCCTAATGTAGATGATCTTCGAGAGCTGATTCTAGCAGAGGCCCATAGCTCGCGGTATTCTATCCATCTGGGTGCCGCGAAGATGTATCAGGACTTGAGACAGCATAATTGGTGGAGGCGGATGAAGAGGGATATAGTTGATTATGTTTCTAGATGCCTCAACTGCCAGCAGGTGAAGTATGAGCATCAGCGTCTGGGTGGATTGATCTAGTAGATTGAGAATCCAGAGTGGAAATGGGAGTGCATCACCATGGACTTTGTATCTGGACTTCCACGGACTATTAGGAAGTTTGATTCCATTTGGGTTATTGTTGATCGACTGACCAAGTCCGCTCATTTCATACCGGTGAGCACCACTTATTCATCAGAGCAACTGGCGGAGATCTACATCAGGGAGATAGTTCGGCTGCATGGTATTCAAGTTTCCATCATTTCAGATAGAGGCACTCAGTTCACTTCACGGTTCTGGAGGGCCGTACAGCAGGAGTTAGGTACCCAAGTGGAGCTGAGCACAACGTTTCACCCCAGACCGATGGTTAGTCCGAGCGCACTATTCAGATTTTGGAGGATATGCTTCGTGTGTGCGTGATTGAGTTTGGAGGTTCGTGGGATCATTTCTTGCCACTGGCGGAGTTTGCTTATAACAACAGTTACCAGTCCAGTATTCAGATGGCACCATATGATGCTCTATATGGTAGGAGGTGCAGGTATCCCATGGGTTGGTTCGTGTCACGCCCCAAATCGGGGAACATGACCGGCGCCTGACCGGGTTGCCCCAATCAAGCGGACCTGCATTTCATTCCCACGCGTTACCCCTGTATTGATTGTTTCCCATTAACCAACTATCTTACAAACCATGAATGATTTCACATTTAACAAATAAAACCATACGAGTGATTCATTAACAAGTTTGCAGTTTTTACAACGCCCGACATAACATAATATATACATAAGACTGGAATCCCACAGTTTACATGTCTACAGAGCCTCTAGGATACAAAAAGGGGGATACAATACTTGCCGGTAACAAGGCTCCGGCTATACCTTACAAAACCAAAATGAAATCTAAACAAAAGTGTCATGAACCACACAGGGCCCCAAGGAAGAAAGGGGCTCACCAAAACGGGCAGTGGAAGGAGAAGGATACTACTGCCGATGAGCTGAAGTGCCTGCTATCGATCCACCTACAATCATAACACGAATGTAGCGTCCCCGGCAAAAGGGACGTCAGTACACTTGAATTGTACTGGCATGTATGGACAAACTTTGTCCCAAGTAAACTCAAGCCATTGAATTACATCAACAATTAATTAAGCCAACCAACCATGTTTTCCACATTTTCCTCATTTCAAATAATTCTAAACACAAAGCACTTTCTACGATCAACCAATTTAACAATAACCAATCAATCACATAAGGCACAAGTAGTCAAACAAAGGGGCAATCAGTGCCCCACAGGTTGCAAACTCTCCTGCTGTCTCCTTTCATAATTTCACATTTATTGATTTTTATATCAATTTTCAATAGCGATTTCGATCGCTTTCCATCCTTATTGCCCCTGACCACCCTTATTACCTCGGCCACCCTTATCACCCCAACCCACACCTTATTTCCTCACGTTGCGGCGCGCAACACGACCCCGCCTTACGGTTTAAAACACAACAATTTCAAACAGCAGATAAGGTACTACACACAATTTCAACAAGTTCAAATAAGCAACTTGCACATTGTTTCATGTCCTCAATTACTTATCAAGCCAATATCACAACCAAGTTACAATATTTCCATAATCAAGAATATTCACACAATTCAAGTGTTTCATATCTTTCCAAAAGGAACCATATATGCCATAACAACAATTTTTCTCAGTTCTTTACCAGTTCCAATTCCTTTGTCATCTTTCAATTCATATTTCAAACCATACCACATGTAGTTCAATCATCAATTGAATACCCAACAATGATATCGAAAAATCACATAAAATCTCTCAAATTAACACATGCCAAACAATTTCACACATATGGGCGATTTTACAAGAATCAAAATTAGCCATACATACCTGGTGATGAGTTTTCTTCCTACTTTATGATTACTCAAGATATCCTACTCTTGACAACCTTGTTCTTGAAGACTCTTACTTCTACTCACTTCTTTTTACTAGAAATCAAGTTCAATAATCATGCATGAGTGTAAAATTCTATTTCCAGAAGCTATTATATGCAAACCTCTCTTTACCCAATTTAAAACTGAAAATCAAAGAAAATAGTTAGGGTTTTTACCTTGAAAATATTGGGGAAGTTGAACCCTTGCCCTAGGATCCTTTGGAATTAAGATGGTTGGAACAATCTTTGAAGATGAAAGATTTCTCTCTCTAAAAACCCTCTCTTCTCTCTCTAATTTTGGTAAAATGATATGATAAAATGAAGAAGAAAGGTGTTATATTAAAGAAGAGATCGGGTCAAAATGTTACAAAAATATGGGCCGGGGTCAATTATGCGGTGCACTATGCGACCGCAGAATCAACATGCGGTCCGCATAGTGACCGCAGAATTGCCCCAAATTTACACAGGTTTTGTTAAGGAATGCGGCCAGAATGCGGTCCGCATGCGTGATATGCGGTCGCAAAATGCTCCGCAGATTCATTATGCGATCGCATATCGACCGCATTTTTGACATGATTTTGGGAAGCCTTCTGGAATGTTTTGCGGCAAGAATGCGGTCCGCATGTTAGGTTTGCGGTCGCATTCTTGACCGCATATTTGACACTTTTCGGAAAAATTAATTCTCTACATTCTCTACATTAATTCTACGCATTCCTAACATATTATTCGAACCATGACACTATAGCTACTAGATTTTATGCACAAAAATTTTACGGGGCCTTACATCCTCCCCCCCTTAAGATCATTCGTCCTCGAATGAGGACTTTGAAAATAAATTGGTTTTTGAAAGACATGATATGCAAGCTATCAAAATTTTGACTAACTCTTATATTTTAGAAAAATTTCGCCAGAGTTTCCTTTGTATTATAGACATATCCACCTGTCAGAGGGCCCCCGAAACACGTTACCAAACAACAATACACAAATACAACACTTTTCACAACTGGTATACACTTTCTTACCTTAACGAATGCACATATTCCATCACATTGTTACAACTGCACATAAACTAGTCACTTCAATGAATTCTTACCTTATTTAACCAATTTAACACACCATGTACACTTAACAAACCATTACCAATCTATACTTACTATTAGTTGTTTATTTAACACATGAATATTTATAAGGATTTCATTTATCAAGAAAGGTTCAAGTGACCCAAGGTAACAACACATTTAACTCATTACAAAATGAAGGGGACTTTACTAATACTAAGAGGGAAACAACTTAGACAAGATGACAGTTACTAGGAGTAGGAGGGTCACCTAATTTCTTCTAGGCTTGATCAAACAAATGGGGGTACTTTTCCTTCATCTCTTTTCCGCTTCCCATGTGGCCTCCTCAACTTGTTGACTTCGCCACAATACTTTAACAGAGGCAACTTCCTTATTTCTCAACTTACGGACTTGCCTATCAAGAATGGCAACTGGAACTTCTTCATATGACAAATCTTCATTAATCTCTATAGCTTCGACTGGCATGATGGTGGATGGATCTCCAATCACTTTCTTCAACATGGACACATGGAATACCGGATGCACTGATGACATCTCGGGAGGCAACTCTAGCCTATAAGCAACTTGACCAATCCTTTGAACGATCCGATATGGCCCGACATACCTAGGACTCAATTTCCCTTTCTTTCCGAATCGCATGACTCCCTTCATAGGAGATACCCTCAAGAACACCCAATCATCGACTTGAAACTCCAAATCCCTTCGACGAACGTCTGCATAGGACTTTTGACGACTTTGTGCTGTTTTCATTCTCTCCTGAATAACCTTGACCTTTTCCATAGCTTCGTACACCATATCCGGCCCTAGTAATTCCGCTTCACCTACCTCAAACCACCGATTGGCGACCTACATCTTCTCCCGTACAATGCCTCAAATGGGGCCATCCGAATGCTAGCATGATAGCTATTATTGTAAGCAAATTCTATCAGTGGCAAGTGTTCATCCCAATTACCTTTAAAATCTAAGACACAAGCCCGTAACATATCTTCGAGCGTCTGAATGGTCCGCTCGGCCTGGCCGTCGGTCTGCGGATGGAAAGCTGTGCTGAGATTCACCTGAGTTCCCAAACCTTGCTGAAATTTCTTCCAAAAGTTAGCTGTGAACTGAGCCCCGCGATCCGAGATAATAGAAAGTGGAGTGCCATGAAGCCTTACTATCTCCTTGATGTACAACCTTGCATATTGCTCCGCAGTATCAGTGGACTTGACTGGCAGGAAGTGAGCTGATTTGGTGAGTCGATCCACTATCACCCATATTGAGTCAAACTTACGCTGAGTGCGAGGTAACCCTACCACGAAATCCATATTGATCATCTCCCATTTCCACCTTGGTATTTCTATAAGCTGAGTTAATCCACCGGGCCGTTGATGCTCGGCCTTCACTTGTTGACGGTTCGGACATTTAGCTACAAAGCCTGCCACATCCCTTTTCATACCGTTCCACCAATAAATCTCCTTAAGGTCATGATACATTTTCGTGGAACCTGGGTGTACCGAATACTTGGAAATATGAGCCTCTGCCATTACCCTTTCCCGAAGCTCGTCCACATCCGGAACACATAGCCTATCTTGACACCGCAATACACCATCTTCGTTGCTGAGTACAAATGCTGAGGTCTTGTTATTCATGACTGCTTCCTTTACCCGAACCAATGCTGGATCCATGAACTATTTTTCCTTGATTTCCGCGACCAATGATGATTCTGCTGCATTATGCACCAAAATATCTCCCTCGTCTAACGCCGAGATACGAACCCCCAAACTGGCTAATTGGTAAACCTCTCGAGCCAGGGGTCTCTGATCCACACCCAAATGAGCGAAACTACCCATGGATTTTCGACTAAGAGCGTCGGCTACCACATTTGCCTTTCCTGGATGGTACAATATGTTCATATCATAGTCCTTGAGCAATTCTAACCACCGCCGCTGTCTCAGATTTAGCTCCTTCTGCTTGAACAAATACTGGAGGCTCTTGTGGTCTGAAAACACATCTACATGAACTCCATAAAGATAGTGCCGCCATATTTTCAAAGCAAACACAACAGCTGCAAGCTCCAAATCATGCGTCGGATAATTCTTCTCATGATTCTTGAGTTGCCTGGAAGCGTAAGATATGACTTTCCCGTGCTGCATCAATACACATCCCAAACCAACCCTGGAGGCATCACAATAAACCACAAATCCCTCTGTGCCTTCTGGCAAGGCCAATACTGGTGCCGAAGTCAATCTTGACTTCAATTCCTGGAAACTTTTCTCACATGCTTCGGACCACTGGAACTTAACTGCCTTCTGCGTCAGTTTTGTCAATGGGGAAGCGAGGGTTGAGAATCCCTCTACAAACCTCCGATAGTACCCTGCCAAACCCAAGAAGCTACGTATCTCTGTCGGGGTCGTGGGTCTAGGCCAATCTTTCACTGCCGTAATCTTTTGAGGATCCACCTGAATTCCCTCACCGGAAATAACATGCCCTAGAAAGGCTACGGACTTCAACCAAAACTCACATTTTGAGAACTTGGCATACAATTGATGCTGAAGAAGGGTCTGCAATGTTTCTCTGAGGTGAACGGCATGATCTTCTCTGCTCCGAGAGTAGATGAGGATGTCGTCAATGAATACAATTACAAAGGAATCTAGGAATGGCTTGAATACCCGATTCATAAGGTCCATGAAAGCTGCTGGGGCATTGGTTAGCCCAAAAGACATGACCAAAAACTCGAAGTGACCATAACGAGTCTGAAGGCGGTCTTAGGAATATCCTGCTCCCTGATTTTCAACTGGTGGTACCCAGACCGTAAATCAATCTTTGAGAAGAACTTCGCTACCTGCAAATGGTCAAACAGATCATCCACTCAAGGCAAAGGATATTTATTCTTGATGGTGACTTTGTTGAGCTGCCGATAATCAATACACATTCGAAGTGACCCATCCTTCTTTCGACAAAGAGAACCGGAGCACCCCACGGCGACACACTCGGTCGTATGAACCCTTTCTCTAATAAATCCCTCAGCTGCTCCTTTAACTCCCTTAACTCTGCTGGCGCCATTCTGTATGGTGGAATGGATATTGGCTGAGTATCTGGCATTACATCGATCCCGAAATCAATCTCCCTATCCGGCGGGATGCCTGGAAGCTCATCTGGAAACACTTCGGGAAATTCATTCACAATTGGCACGGACTCGAGGGTAGGCACATCTGAGGTGGTATCCGTTACCCGAACCAGGTGATAGATACACCCTTTCTTAATCATCTTCGAAGCCTTAAGGTAGGAAATAAACCTACCCCTTGGCACTACACCATTTCCTCTCCATTCAATAACTGGCTCGTTAGGGAACTCGAGCCTCATAACTCTCGTTCGACAGTCAAGTTTGGCAAAGCACAAATAGAGCCAATCCATCCCCATAATTACATCAAAATCTACCATCCCAAGCTCAATAAGATCGGTTGTGGTATCACAACCACCCACCGTAATAACACAATTCATATAGACTCGTGAGGCTGTGATAGAATCACTGATTGGAGTCGACACAGAGAACGGCTCATGAAGCTGTTCGGGTTCTATCCCAAAACTTGAAGCAATGAATGGAGTAACATAAGACAAGGAGGACCCTGGATCAATATGGGCATAGCAATCAATAGTCTGAACAGACAGGATACCTGTAACAACATCTGGAGAAGCCTCGGCATTTTGGCGGCCACTTAATGCATAGAATCGGCTAGGTCCACCCCTACCATGAGCTCCACCCCTAGCTGCACCACGCCCTGCTGATGCTGGAGTACGCGCTGATGATGTAGCAGCTCTGAAGAACCGGATGACTGAGTAGACCCCCTACCTATACCCTGACGGGGTGCACGGCAGTCCCGCCGAATGTGACCTCTCACCCCGCACCCGAAGCACACTGGAAGGTCAAGGTAGCAAGTCTCTGTATGAAATCTCCCACACTTGGGGCATGTAGGTCTCCCCTACTGCTGGGACCTCACTCCAGGACGACCAGACTGGCGAGACCTCCTGCTGTCTAAACCTGGTCTCGAATGACTACCCACCTGATGACTGTGCATAGAGGGTGGTGCACTCGCTGAGGACCGGGCATATGACTGGGATGGCCCTGATGAGCTTCTCCCTGGAAGTGATCTCAACGAATGACCCATTGACCGGGCCCTGCCGCTACTCTCTCTCTCCGCCCGAGTCTTCAACTTCCCAGCCTCTGTGGCCTGAGCAAACCCCACAATCCTCCCATAGTTCATATCTGAGTGCAAAGTTGCTGTGGCGGCCTCATTCACTACCAAAGGGCTAAGGCCCTGAACAAACCATCGAACCCGGGCATCCATGGTCGACACTAAATGAGGAGCATACTTGGACAACCTTACGAACTCTATGTGATACTCCCAAACACCCATACTGCCCTGTTTGAGAACCTCGAACTCAGTGGCACGGGCTGCCATTGCAGTAGGTAAGTAAGTGGTCCATAAATGCATCTACGAACTCATCCCATCTGGCCGGAGGGCTCCCTTCCTCACGGGAATCCTCCCACGTTTCGAACCATGAACGTGCCGCTCCCTTCAGCCTGTAAGAGGCCAACTCTACCCCCTCTATATCTGTAGCCTTCATCACTCCGAGGGTCTTGTATATCTCATCAAGGAATTCCCGTGGGTCAGCCTCTGGATCGTACCTGAAAATTCTGGAGGGGCCGATCGCAAGAGCCGGTGGACTGCGGAGCCAAAGGAATCTCTCGTCCGCCGGAGGATGCGAGGGCATCATGGGATCTCCGGACACGGGCGGCCACTAACCGTGTTAACATATGAATGGATCCCCTAAGATCTTCATTAGAGATACCGAAACCCGAAGCGGGAACGTATTTGAGTCAGGAACACTGGCGGGAGGAATGGTGGCATCCCCTACCGCAGCTGGAATAGGGACACTTGGGTTTTGAACGGATGGGTCAGGCAAATTCGGGACTGGTGGTTCATTCTCTCCCACGGCATCGGGTACATGATTAACGAGCCGCACTTGGGCCGGCATTGGCCCTAAGGCCGAGTCTAGCCTTCTTCTTGGGTGCCATATTCTGAAAATTTGGGAACAAAGCGCGAATTAGACACGGATATTTCCTCATTGCACTTTACCGCACGATATAGATTAATCAAAGAAATAGGTAAATTCCTAAATGCCCGTGTAGCCCCCTACTTATATGATGTGGTCGACAACACACCTATAAGAAGGCCACTACTAGACACGGCTCCGAGACATCCTATGACACTTTAAAACCATAGGCTCTGATACCAAGTTTGTCACGCCCCAAATCGGGGAACATGATCGGCGCCTGACCGGGTTGCCCCAATCAAGCGGACCTAGGTGCCTTTCATTCCCACGCGTTACCCCTGTATTGATTGTTTCCCATTAACCAACTATCTTACTAACCATGAATGATTTCACATTTAACAAATAAAACCATACGAGTGATTCATTAACAAGTTTGCAGTTTTTACAACGCCCGACATAACATAATGTATACATAATACTGGAGTCCCACAGTTTACATGTCTACAGAGCCTCTAGGATACAAAAAAAGGGATACAATACTTGCCGGTAACAAGGCTCCGGCTATACCTTACAAAACCAAAATGAAATCTAAACAAAAGTGGCATGAACCACACAGGGCCCCAAGGAAGAAAGGGGCTCACCAAAACGAGCAGTGGAAGAAGAAGGATACTACTGCCGATGTGCCTGCTACTGATCCACCTA
Organism: Nicotiana noctiflora; assembly: GCA_032618575.1. Taxonomy (NCBI): domain Eukaryota; kingdom Viridiplantae; phylum Streptophyta; class Magnoliopsida; order Solanales; family Solanaceae; genus Nicotiana; species Nicotiana noctiflora. The sequence goes on along the minus strand of JASVEL010005172.1, from coordinate 68,527 downwards.
CAATCATAACACGAATGTAGCGTCCCCGGCAAAAGGGACGTCAGTACACTTGAATTGTACCGGCATGTATGGACAAACTTTGTCCCAAGTAAACTCAAGCCATTGAATTACATCAACAATTAATTAAGCCAGCCCAACCATGTTTTCCACATTTTCCTCATTTCAAATAATTCTAAACACAAAGCACTTTCTACGATCAACCAATTTAACAATAACCAATCAATCACATAAGGCACAAGTAGTCAAACAAAGGGGCAATCAGTGCCCCACAGGTTGCAAACTCTCCTGCTGTCTCCTTTCACAATTTCACATTTATTGATTTTTATATCAATTTTCAATAGCGATTTCGATCGCTTTCCATCCTTATTGCCCCTGACCACCCTTATTACCTCGGCCACCCTTATCACCCCAACCCACACCTTATTTCCTCACGTTGCGGCGCGCAACACGACCCCGCCTTACACTTTAAAACACAACAATTTCAAACAACAGATAAGGTACTACACACAATTTCAACAAGTTCAAATAAGCAACTTGCACATTGTTTCATGTCCTCAATTACTTATCAAGCCAATATCACAACCAAGTTACAATATTTCCATAATCAAGAATATTCACACAATTCAAGTGTTTCATATCTTTCCAAAAGGAACCATATATGCCATAACAACATTTTTTCTCAGTTCTTTACCAATTCCAATTCCTTTGTCATCTTTCAATTCATATTTCAAACCATACCACATGTAGTTCAATCATCAATTGAATACCCAACAATAATATCGAAAAATCACATAAAATCTCTCAAATTAACACATGCCAAACAATTTCACACATATGGGCAATTTTACAAGAATCAAAATTAGCCATACATACCTGGTGATGAGTTTTCTTCCTACTTTATGATTACTCAAGATATCCTACTCTTGCCAACCTTGTTCTTGAAGACTCTTACTTCTACTCACTTCTTTTTACTAGAAATCAAGTTCAATAATCATGCATGAGTGTAAAATTCTATTTCCAAAAGCTATTATATGCAAACCTCTCTTTACCCAATTTAAAACTGAAAATCAAAGAAAATAGTTAGGGTTTTTACCTTGAAAATATTGGGGAAGTTGAACCCTTGCCCTGGGATCCTTTGGAATTAAGATGGTTGGAACAATCTTTGAAGATGAAAGATTTCTCTCTCTAAAAACCCTCTCTTCTCTCTCTAATTTTGGTAAAATGATATGATAAAATGAAGAAGAAAGGTGTTATATTAAAGAAGAGATCGGGTCAAAATGTTACAAAAATATGGGCCGGGGTCAATTATGCGGTGCACTATGCGACCGCAGAATCAACATGCGGTCCGCATAGTGACCGCAGAATTGCCCTAAATTTACACAGGTTCTGTTAAGGAATGCGGCCAGAATGCGGTCCGCATGCGTGATATGCGGTCGCAAAATGCACCGCAGATTCATTATGCGATCGCATATCGATCGCATTTTTGACATGATTTTGGGAAGCCTTCTGGAATGTTTTGCGGCAAGAATGCGGTCCGCATGTCAGGTTTGCGGTCGCATTCTTGACCACATATTTGACACTTTTCGGAAAAATTAATTCTCTACATTTTTGAAACTTAAATCACTACCAAGGGTCCGAACCGCGGCGAGCAAGCTCGCCGCGAAGAATTCTACGCATTCCTAACACATTATTCGAACCATGACACTATAGCTACTAGATTTTATGCACAAAAATTTTACGGGGCCTTACAGTTCGAGCCGGGCGACGCCAGACTGCTAGGTACTGATATGGTTCATGATGTAATGGACAAGGTCAAGGTGATTCAGGACAGACTTCGTGCAGCCCCGTCTATACAGAAGACTTATGCGGACAAGAAGGTCCGCGATGTGGCTTTTATGGTTGGCGAGCGGGTCTACTTCGAGTCTCGCCCATGAAGGGCGTTATGAGGTTTGGGAAGAAGGGGAAGCTGAGTCCTAGATTTATTCGCCCTTTTGAGATTTTGAGGCCTGTTGGGGAGGTTGCTTATGAGTTGGCCTTACCTCCCAGCCTAGCCGGAGTCCACCCCATATTTCATGTCTCTATGCTCCGGAGATACCATGGTGACCCATCACATGTGTTGGATTTCACTTCTATTCAGCTAGACGAGGATCTGTCTTATGTTGAGGAGCCAGTGGCCATTCTAGACAGGCAAGTGAGGAAGCTAAGGTCAAAGAACATCGCTTCAGTAAAGGTTCAGTGGCGGGGTCAGCTGATCGAGGAGGCGACTTGGGAGACCGAGCAGGATATGTGGAACCAGTACCCTCATCTCTTCACCACTCCAGGTATGTTTTCTATGCTTGTTCGAGGACTTTCGAATTTTCAATATTTCTGTAACGACCCGGCCGGTCGTTTTTGAAATTTACGCCCCGATCCCCAATTTAACTGTTCCCCTAAGTTCATTTCCGCTATTGTGGTTTGCCGGGAGGGTCGGTTCTGGAATTTGGAGTGTTTTGGGACACTTAGTCCCTGAATGGGAGCTTTATAGTTGGAAAATGGCACGTAGTCAGAACATTGTTAAGACAACCTCGGAACAGAAATCTGATGGTTACATTAGCTCCGTTAGGTGATTACGGGGTTGGGAGTGCATTCGGAATGTATTTTGGAGGTCTGTAGCTCAATTAGGCTTGAAATGCCGAAGTTTGAAATTTTGGCGAATATGAACGATAGGTGAGAATTTGATCCGGGGGTCGGAATGGAATTCCGACAATTTTTGTAGCTTCGTTATGTGATTTTGGATATGTCTACAAATTTCAGGTCATTCGGACGTCGTTTGGTTGGGGTTTTGATTGAATGTTGATTTCGGAAGTTCAGATGAAAACTTAGGCTTGAATTCGCTATAATTCGATGTTTTTCGTGTTTTAGGACATGTTTTTATGATTGGAACAAGTTCGTATCGTGTTTTGGAGTATGTTGGTGGTTTTTATTGGGGTCCCAGTGGCCTCGGGATGAATCCAGACCATCATCCGGGCACTTTTGAATCATGAGGACTGCAGAAAATTTGCAGCAGCGGTGCAACAGAACATTGGCCTTCGCATTCGCGAGGCCTGGGATGTGTTCGCGAAGGTCTGGTCTAGATGGTCATCGTGTTCGTGATGGGGCATGACGCGTTCGCGTAGGTCAGGTTGGAGAAACATCGCGTTCGCGATGGTCTTGCCCCGTTCGCGTAGATCAAATTGTGGAGGCTGGGGATTTCTTCATCGCGGACACGTGAAACGCGTCGCGTTCGCGAAGGTCAGTTTTGGTATAGCATCACGAACACGTGGAGAGTGGACGCGAACGCGAAGGGGTAATTCCTAGTCAGAGATATTAAAACTAGAACAGTCCATCCGTGACCCTTTTACACAAAACCTCCATTTTTGAGTTCCAAGAGAAAACATTGACGGGGAATCACTGGGATATCATCGGGTAATCATCGGGGGTAAGTTTCTTGGCCTAAATTCGTTATTTTATCATGAAATCCTTGAGTATTTCATTGTTAATGAAGGATTAATGGGGGGTTTTAGCCCTAGGCCTAAACTATAGAAAATCATTGATTTGAAGGGGCAAATGGAGTCCGATTTTGATAAATTTTATATGCACGGACTCGTGTTGAGATAAGGAACCTGAATATATAACATTCATAATTTGTTGAGAAGCGTACCGAAAGTCGGGTTTTGGCAACTTGTGGGTTTTGGTGTATTTTGAATTGTTTCGATTGGGTAATGCCCAATTGGCCTATTTTGATGTAATTTTATTGATTTTATCAGATACTACACCTCTGGAGGCCGACATTCGCAGCAAGAGAGTTGTCTCTTAGCGGTTTTGTACCGGAGTCGAGGTAAGTGGCTTGTCGAACCTCGTGTGGGGGAACCTCCACCCCTAGGATATTATGTGATAGTTTAAATGCCTTGTACGCGAGGTGACGGCCGTGTACATGCGCTGGTTGTTGGAACTCACTTTACTTGACTTGTTCAATTTGTGATATTCTTGTTCTTAGTTGATTAAATTGTGACAATTACATGATATTCGTTAGGAAAGCATGATTAGATAGGATTTATCTGTCTAATTGCCCAATTGTCTTATTTGTACTTGTTGATGATTGTTGGCACTGATTTTTGGTGAAGTTGTAGTAAGCATATTATATTTTCTCTGTGCCTTTCTTTTATTGTTTGTGTTGGTGGACTGCGGGTTCGATTCCCGGAGATCCTAGGGTTGTGGGTTCGATTCCCAGAGACCCGGAGAGGTATTGTTTGTGGACTGCGGGTTCAATTCCCAGAGATCCAAGGGCTGCGGGTTCGATTCCCGGAGACACGGAGTTTATTGAGATATTATTGAGATATGGACTACGGGTTCGATTCCCGGAGATCCAAGGACTGCAGGTTCGATTCCCGGAGACCCGAAGTTTATTGATATATTATTGACATATGGACTGCGGGTTCGATTCCCGGAGATCCTAAGATCATTGAGACACATCCTGAGGTATTGAGATACGGGATGCGGGTTCGATTCCCGGAGACCTAGAGATACTATTATGGGGACTGCGGGTTAAATTCCCATAGCTCCTTGATTATTGGTTATAGAGTGGGACTATGGGTTCAATTCCCACAGGTCCTGGACTTGCTGGTTTGAGTTTTGTTGAGTTGGCTACTTGTAGTTAGTTAATCGTAGTCGGTTGTAGTTATTACCTTATTGTTGTTATTTCAGGTTCATTTCTCACATATTCCTGCTTATTACTGTTTTGATTATTATGCTATTGTTCTCTCAGTAGGGCCTTGACCTTCCTCATCACTACTCCATCGAGGTTAGGCTTGGCACTTACTGAGTACCGTCGTGGTGTACTCGTGCTACTCTTCTGCACACTTTTGTTGTGCAGATCCAGGTACATCAGGACAGGCTCATACTAGGTGATTCAGAGGCATATTTGGAGAGCTCGAGGTATGATCTGTTACGTCCGCGGATCCGGAGGCCCTCCTTCTATTCTAATTGTAATAGTAGATGTTTTTCCCTCATTTCGTTGTTTTACATACTCTTGATAGATAGAGCCACAGTTGTATTTCCCCTTTTAGTCTGTGTTACCCTTAGGATTCCGAGTCTTGGTGGTATGTTATACAGTATGGTTGACAAGTGTATGTGCCAAGAGGCACAGATTACATTCATTTTTATATCTTTTTCTGCTATTTCTTATTTAATGTTCATAAACTTGTATATTCCGCATCGTGTTAGGCTTACCTAGTCACGGAGAATGGGTGCCATCATGAAAGGTTCACAATTGGTGAACTGGGGTCGTGACATGGGCGGCTAGGGTTTGGTGGTCTGCGTATATGAGTGTATATTGTGTGTAATGAATGGGAGACAAGGATTTATATACCCCTTTGATCTTACGTGATCCTGGCCCTTGGATCAACTGTGATCAATGGCCAGGATTTATTTCCTCAAAACTGTGTCGTTTGATTTAATTAAAGATAAATTGGCATCCGCTAGATCTTCAAACATGGACGGCCAGGATTAGTTCATGATACTACAACGTTTACTTCTCTAATGAGAATTCAAACACATACGTCTGATCAATTCCTCGGACGGTCCAGATCAAATTCTTACACGGCGTCGTTTAGCTTTTAGTTAAGTCTCCTTACATAGTCTATTTGATTAGTATTATCAACGGTTGAGATTAAATGCTTCAACACGTCATCGTTTGGTTGAGAGTTTGGACTGGATGGCCATTCCTTTGGGCTTTATTACGTTTGGGCCTGTATTTCCTATATCAACCCAATTTTATTGTATTTTGTATTTTCCTTGTATTTTAATTATTTTCTTTGTATTTTTCTTTTGTATTTCATTTTCTCTTTTTTTGTTTATCTCCAATTGTTATACTTCTTTTATTTTCCTATTTTCCTGATTTTTCTAGTATTTTATGATATTTTGTTTGCCATTTTCTTTTGTTTATTCGGTATTTTTGTTGATATTTCTTATTTTTGTGACATTTTCTTATTAATTCTTTTTGTGGTTTTAATTTCAAACTTATTTTAACAACAAACACATAATTATTTCAATTAAACACACAATTGCACATCAAAAATCTATTTATTTTTTTTATATTGGAATTTGTTTGCTTAGGGCAAAAATCACGTGCTTACAATGAGCAGGTTTATTAGAGTCTCGCATATCGGTAAGGAGTCGTCCGTATTTATCCTCGAGAGGCTAAAAAACCTTTAGGATAACTTTCCATTCTTTCAATTCTTATCGTACGTACTTGATTTAGCTTGAGAGATAATTCTTGAAATTCCTTCCACACGTCTGTATGCGGACGTGAGTGCTCAGTATTATATGTGGTTGGATGGTTTGTGGTTCCCCGATCAAGGGTGAGATGTGATCCTTGTGAGTATGTTGGGCTAGTCTGGAGGACTTGAGGCCGAATCGTGGCTATGGTATGAGCAGTGAGGTGCTGATCATGTGAGCAAGTGTTTGAACTTATATGTTTAGTATTGTCTTTATTAGCAGGAATGGAGGTTGGATATCCATGTGACGAGTGTGATAGTACAACGAGATGTATCTATATGACCTGGTAGCGACGAATGAGTTTGATGGATAATAGATGACTGGTAAGTGTTCGATTCCTATGGTGATCTGTTGTGTAGCCCCGAGTTATGGGTGTGCGAAGAATATTTTCATATCTCCTAGTTGGAAAGTAAAGTGCAATATGTGTGGCGGTATGAGTTTATACTCATGAAAACTAAATTGAATGTGTTATGTGTATGATGGTGGAAGGTATGTTGAAATACTAAATTGAGGAATTAGGTGGGTTATCTCATGCGGAGTGTTCATGAGTGCTATGATTCTTATTTGTACGTTAGAAGATTCCATGTGTAATTGAAAGGTACATGTTGTAATTTGGAAATTTGGGTTGCTTAAGAGAGTGGACTCGACTGATGTGGGGATGAATGCGAGGTTTGCAGAGGATTTCAATACTAGATGATCTGTGATTTCATAAACCAGTAGATGATTTGAATTTAATCTCACTATATTATTATGGCATCATTAGAGTAAAAGTATTATGGGTGATGGAGGGTGTTCTGATAGATAACATCGATCCAAGTTGGGGAGGTTGTTGTGGACTAGCTTGTCGCACGGTTATATGCTATGTTGAATCCATTTTGAGGTATGTTGGCGGATCAGTCCTAATTGCGGAAATTAATGCCGAGGATGTCACGAGTGAAGCAAAATTTTGACAAAGGTTATATGGTGCCTTCGTAGATGTGAGAAAATAATTGGATGTCTTTAGCTATTGTTGATAAAGAATGCTCAATATGTAGAGAAGGAAGATTGTTGTTTGTATTGGTATAAGGTCATGTTTTGTGGTGTCAGAGTGCTAATAAGGCACGAGTGGTTATGTTCCTTAAGTTAGGCAATTTACAGTCGTATAAGAGTGTGACTCTCGAGAATGGTTTATTGTGTTAAAGATTTTGCATGTAATAATCAGATGTTTTAAGGCGGTGTATGTGGCTGGAGACTGTGTTTTCACCAGAAAAAGGATCAGGACTTGTGGTATTTTATGGTAATTATGGGATTCTATGTATCAATATCTATAGAGTAAGGGTAACAAATTCAAATTTGTTGGAAATTCTTCAATGTAAAGTATTCTATAACGTGGTATTTCTGGGTAACATTTGTGATGGTTTTCAGTGGCCTATGGGTCTTAGATTGGAAAAGTCAACTTTGTGCTGACTTATGAGTTACAAGGCTCAGATGTGATTTCCTATGATTTTTCTAGCTTCGGGAGGTGATTTGTGACTTAGGAGTGCGATCGGAATTAATTTTGGACCTCCGGTGTAGAATTAGGTTTAAATTAGCAAAGTTAGTATTTTGACGACACTACTAGAAATTGGAGCTACGGGAACGCTTTTTTTTTGCTACGGATCAGTAACCGTTCCTATAGATGGTGTATTGCTACGGTTCAAACCGTTACAGATTATTATTGGAACTATCGGGACACTTTTCAACCGAACCGTTGCAATAGTCTTAAAACCGTTCCAAGAGAGGTAGATATGGCAACGTTTTGTATAACCGTTGCAATACATATATCTATAGTAACGGTATGATAAATATTGTCACGGTCATTTAATTCCCTCCGTATTTTTCACCCAAATTTTCTATTACCCGCTAAAATGAGGGGCCCACAAGCTGATTTATAATTTTTATTATTTATTTTTTATAACTAATAAAATACCAAATATATATAAACCCCTAATTCATTTTAGCTACAGTTTAATCGGAAATTACGAGGAGATGGCTCAATAACAGCGCCGATCTCTTCTTCTCCATTCACTCACTCTCACCAAACCAGACCCTCCTCTTGATGAAAACACCTAGCCGCCGCCGAAGAGTATAGACAGACAGAACGCTCCTCCCGTTTTGAAGTCTAGGAGCCGCCATTCCTCTCTCAAGCTGAAAGTTTAGTTTGAAATCTATTGTTTATTGCTGGATACCTCGCTGAGCTCCATTCTAATTGATTCCAGCCTTTACTTGCCTTTATTTTGTACCTTTTCTACTCCAGTAGGTATCTTCTCTTACATCTGTATTTTGTTCAGATCTGGTTTAATGAAAAATCATGACTACTTCACTTTATCTGTTATTGCTATTTGGATTTGGTTGCCTTAAGTTTGAAATCTGCTATTTTTGAGTATGACAATGATCTTCCTAAGATTGATGTGAAGATGGTTTAAATTCTCTTCGACCTCAATTTTTATGCATACCCCTTGTTCATTTATCTTGGACCTGGCTTTGCATTTATGTTTAAGATTTTTTCTTTCTACAGCCTGTTTAAACCAAGGATGATTTTTTCGACTCTTTGTCAAGTAATGCACTTGATAATGACCAAATCGTAGAAGGACCAGATTCTCTGAGAAAGGAAGATAGACGTTGAGGTATATCTGATTCTTATGCGTTACTTTCCTGCCTATGGTTCTATTTTTATGAGCTAATTTGTTTTATGGGTCGAGACATTTGGAGATTTCTCAAGATACAGGGGTGGCCGTCGTATACGTTCTCGAGGTTCATATTATGGACGAGGATGATATGGGTATAGTTATGGTTCTGCCTCTTTCTTTCAGATAGCATATTCTTGTGTTTATCAGATGAATCACATTGTAATGTTTAAGTTCCTTTGATGATTATATCAAATTGTGTAACTTGTTTGTATATTTGCGTGAATGGAGTTAGGTTATTTGATCTAATATACATGTTGCTTAATCCTCTATTTTCATAAAATCAGTTTGTCCCAACTTTTAAGGTACTTCACTCTTCCATGGATTTTTGTTTTTCTCCTACTTCCTTCTTGATTCTCAATACCTCTTTCTATTCTTGGCTTGTTCAGAAGACATTCTTTCTCAATACACAGTGGTTACTCTGAGGTACTTCTTTTCCTTTTTGCAGTCAAGATTAGAATTTTTCTTTTTACTTTTGTGAGTTTATTATAATTTTTCTTTCTTAATTATACTTTATTTCTAATTACGCTTGCCGGGTATTATTCTTTGCAATTCAATATGTAAGATTTTGGATATTTGATTATAGTATGTTATGTATCTGCCTTTTTATCATTCTTCTTGCCTTTTTTTTTCTGAGGTAGCTCTGTGTATGCATGTAAAAATTTGTTCAACTGCTTCCATGGAATTTTTCATATAATATGCACAAACTGCAACAACACTAACCATTAATCACATTGAATTACCATCTGGGGAGAAATTTGATGTTGCCCGCAACCATGTTTGACGATATGCCTAAAATAATTGAATATTTTTTTTTTGGATTTTAGTGCTCTTCATGAACTTCCGACATCTATATGTTATGTATCTTGATGATGAAGTCTGCATTTGATGTTAGCATTCTAATTTGGCACCATTGTGAGCCTTATTAAAGGTAAAATTTGCCTTTTAAAAAAAACTATATATAAATATCCTACATGCACTTTCGATGTGTTTAAGCTCTTGACTTTTTATGTGGCAATGGAAGTATAATGGAGAATAGGCCGATGTTCCGGAGTCTCACTTTAAGGACCTTCTTGAATATTGGAACTCCGTTCCCGCTAAGGTAATTACATCCACTTTTTTGTGACCTACTTTTTGCAGGATACAGGAAGCTAAGGCTGATATAGACACTTTTAAGCTTTTACAAAAGCTTTAGCTTACCAATATAATTTTTTGCTTCTACTGCTGTCTCTACAAGTTCATTTCCAGAATGTAGAAAACAAGGTCAAGTCTTTAATGTAGCTAAACTGTTGAAACTTTTGGATCTCATTAAATGCTCCTTTATTAGTTTTGAGAAGAAAGAATCCTCTATTTCCAATAGCTTTGTTGGTATGTCATATTCCGCTATCTTCCTGTTAGCAAGTGAATGAATTCATATAGTTAGAATCAAGAGGTTAGCAGCTTATTTAATTCAAGGTCTTGTTTTTTAGATGTATTAAAATATTTACCTTTATTCAAGACTTAGACATGATCGCTATTAATGACTGAATGGATTCTGTGATCGATCTATTGTGACAACTATTCGATTTCTGAACTCTTGACTGATAATCTTTTGTAACAATGCCTTTAGGTGGAGTAAGCTAATGAGCAAATAAAGTAGGTATGTAGTTTGGGTCTCAAGTTTGTAATCCATTAACACGTGAAATCCATCTTATCCTTCAAGATTGAAGGAGAGCGGAAAAATAACTAGATTTGGTATCTGTATAGTTGTTATGATAACAAACACGTCAAGCAAGCATCATTTTTGGAATTCAAATGCTGCATAGTGAACTCTAACAGAAGAATGCCATTTAATTATTAATATAGTTGTTGGTTGCTATTTGATTGACTTATTTATTTGCTGAAAATACCCAAACTATTACCGAGAATCGAAAAAAGTTGAGGTATCCACACTATTGGCAAGTTTTGCTCTAATCCGCGAGGTTTGTAATTCAAGTGAAACTACAAGGTGGTTTCTTTATAATTTGGACTCATTCACCGCCTCTGATGGCTTCTGTTATGCCTGTGAGTTTCTGCCCTTCTTAGTCTCATATAAAATACCGTTTTGTTGTATTTTAGAATTGGCATCTCATTGCCTTTTATCGGTTGCTTTTTGATACTTGGATACTTGGCTAGTTTATGTATATAGCCTTTCCATTTTATTAGTTTTTGTTTATGTTCTTTATGTATTCATATTTAAACAAAAAAGTGTTTGAAATGTTAAATACTATAGTAAATTACGTGTGATTACTGTTAGAAGCTAGAGTTGAGATTAATGTTCAATTATTGTTACTACACCTGCATTAGCTCCGACATTTGTTAGAAGTCTTTTGTTTTGGTTAGAGATTTGTATCAGTATGTCCTTGTAGACAACTTGAAACTGAAGTCTTAATAGTTAAATCTTGAAACTAAAGTCTTAATAGTTGAATTTTAGAATTTAACAACACATTTGTCTCCTATTGATGCTTTCTTGGTATCCCAGTCTAAGCAAGTTTATATAACAAATGGTTCTGTTGGGGGAAATTTAGTAACAGAATATGATGAAATGTGAATCCTATGAGTTTTTAAAAAAATGCCTCAATAGCTAGCTTCTTTTTTAGGCTTGTTTCTTGATGTTTTAAAAGACTGATATTTATAACAAGATTAAAAAGACAATTTAGTTTGAAGAACTTACAGACTTTTTAAGTAAATGTATCTCTGTGTGTATTTTATTTTTTATCCATCTCCTTTTAAATTCTGATCATATGAATGATAGATGTTGTCTACGCCGTCATCTTCTTGACAAAGTCAAAGGATTGATAATGATCCGTTACATTGATGGTGTGCAGAATTATACATTCTACAACTTTTATAGCAGAGACAAGACAGAAATAAGATAATACTATTATAATTCTTGTAGCTGAATCATGTTTTATTTTATGATGTCTCCAGAGAGGAATACGAGAGAATGTTGAACGAATATATAGAAAAGCATATAATATGAGGATATAGGATAAAGTATTAGAAAGAAATACTACATGAATAGGATATAGGATATACGATACTTTTTATATAAATATCTAAGCAATGGACCATAATTTCCAAAATTGGAAGCAGGATAAATACACGGGCACTGTAGCTATATCAAATTGTAGTGTTGGCTTTTAAAAAGAGGTATTGTATCTTGTTTTCTATAAGTTTTACCATCTTAGTATAACATAACCCTTATATGTACTGTATTTCTGTTAATATTGTATTTCTTCAGAAGCATCTTTATTTGACCCTCTTTGTTTGATACATTCCCTTGTTATTTTGGACTAAGATAATTTTTAGACCGGAATCTTTTGAAGGATAATGACTTTATTTATACTCTTTTGTAGGTGGAGTACATGAAGAAATGGAAGACAGAGGCAGTAGATGCATGGTCTAGGAATGTTTGTTATCAACATTTAGAAACTTTTAACTCTTGAAATGTAAATCGTATGTACCTGTCGTGAACATTTCACATTTTATGGATAGTATTAGCTTGTTGGACAATTTAGATTATGAATAGTTTTATTTTGTTATTTATATAAATATTTGTGTTTTATAATATATTATATATGTAAATATTTATTACAACAAGGGAAATATTTTTGTTTCAATTAAACAATTAAAATAGCCTGCAAGAACCATTGCCATAAGAATCATATGGTTTTCCAATAGAAAATGTACTGTTGCAATATAACATACAAAGTGTTCCAAAATAATGTATAAACCGTAGCAATAGGTCGATCAAACCGTTGCCATAACATAAAGAAATCATTGTCATATCCATAAATAACTGTAACAATAGCTTATATAACCGTTGCATTAGCCGATATGGTAACGGTTATTAGTTGTTGCATTAGCGTTATGGTAACAGATTTCAACCGTAGCGATTGATAAGAATAATCGTTCCAATAGAAGGAGGGAAAACCGTTGCAATAGACCACACTATAACAACGGTTATATGAACCGTTGCAAGAACCGTTCCTTAAGCTCTATTTGTCACGGGGGCTGATGGAACGGGTTCTAAACCGTTGCAAAATCTCTATGGCAACGCTTTACCTATCTATTGCAACGGTCTTACATGCGTTGCCATAGGCTCATTTTCTTGTAATGCGAATTCCGATTGATAGGTGAGATTTTGATCCAAGGGTCAAAATGAATTTTCGAGAGTTGATGTAGCTTCGTTAGGTGATATTGGATGCGTCTGCAAATTTTTAGGTCATTCGAACGTCGTTTGGTCGAGTTTTTGGTTGAAAGTGCATTTCGGAAGTTTTGAAGAAACTTAGGCATGAATCCGACGAGAATTCATGATTTTAGTGTTGTTACATGCGTTTTGATAATTGGAGCAAGTTTGAATGTGGTTTTAGGAGGTGTTGGTGTTTTTGGTTGAGGTCCCGGGGGCCTCTGGTGAGTTTTACATGGTCAATCAAACCATTTTTGGCTTTGAGAGTTGCAGAAATCGCTCTTCAGATGTTGCAAGGAAATTGGCCTTCGGGATCGCATGGGGCCATATGCGGTCGCATAGAGGAATTTTGAAGTTCCAGTAATTAGACTTTCGCGTTCGCGTTACCTGGATCGCGTTCGTGGAAGGTTGGGGGTTCGTGCCTCACGATCGCGTGAAGTCAGTCACAGTCGCGTATAAGTAATTGAGGGCCCAGCATTTTTCTCTCTGTGTTCGCGGGGGAGAGGCCATTCACGTAAGTATAGAGGACTGGATCAACATGTTCGCAAGGCCTTTGTCGCTTTCGCATAGAGTATTTCTGGGAAATTAAAAATCTGTGCTACGTGATCGCGTGGATAGTGTCGCGATCGCGAAAAAGGTTTTTGGAGTGCGGGGCAGAATGTTTTAAAAAGACTATTCCGCGAATTTGAGGCTAAAAACCTTCATTGTTGAGCAATTTTGGAGCTTGGGAGAGCTAATGGAAGGGGGATTCGGGGGGTAACACATGGAGGTACGATTTTTGAACTCAATAGTCGATAATTATATGAATTCCTCCTAGAAAATTACGTAAGTCAAAAATTGAAGAGCTAGGGCTTGAATTTTTTATATTTCAAATTGGGATTTGATAGGTCATTTGAGCTCGAATTTGGGAGTTCTTGGTATGTATGGACTCGTGGCGGGACGAAGAATCCGGTAATGTGAGTTTTGTAATTTTTCAAGAAGCGAGCCCGGGGCTTAGGTTTTGCTAGTTTCGAGATTTTTGCTATATTTTGATTGTTTTCGATTAGGAAATGTTTCCTTGGCATAGTGTGATGTATTCGCTCTGATTTTTGTTAGATTCGACGCGCTTGGAGGATGATTTTAGGGGCAAAGGTGTCGCGAGCTAGAGATTTCACCGGTTCGAGGTGAGTAATACTTATAAATGATATCCTGAGGGTTTGAAATCTCGGATTTGCACATCATAGTGTTTTATTGAGGTGTCTTGCACACTAGATATGAGCGTGGGGTAGAGCACTATTGGGAATTGTGACATGGTCCATCCCGGTTGTTGAATTTACCTTGTATTTGACTGAACTACTTGTTATCATCATAATCTGGACTGATTGCCATATTTGGGCTTCATGTCAACTACGCGAAACCTTCAGAGATTGATATCACTGTTTTCGCATTATTTGTGCATACTATTTGATCTCGGTCTAGAGTTTTAATACTAATTTTTAAACTCAACCATTTTTCTAATATTTCAGAACTTAAACAACATGTTATTGACGTTTTGAATGGTGAACTGTCTTTTTTTATATTGCCTAAGTGGCTTATGAGCATTTCTAGACTAAGCATAGATCACGTTGCACACCGCAACAGTGTTGCATGTACATTTCTGGACTGGGGATGTGTCGGGCTGCACGCCGCAACGGTGTGATATTGATATTGCGCTTGGTCTATAGGAGCCCTTCAGGAGTCTGAACCCCCACAGTGAGCGCGGTTACCCAAATGGATCGGGCTGCGCACCCCAGCGGTCATGTGCATTACATTATATTCATGCATTGGTTCCTGTTTGTACTACGTCACATGACATTTAACACTCTCATATCATTGGCATCCATGCTATTTCTTGCACTTTGTACTAGATACCCTGGTGTTATTTGTTAATAAAGTATTGTGCTCGAGGGGCAGACTTGTATGCGGACTTGCACTACCTGATATCGCATTCATATGCTTGACTGTGGAAAAATGATATTTTCAAAAGAGATTTTTAACTGAGCTAGATGTTTCTAAAGGATTGTTCACAGTTTTACTATTTTTCTCAAAATTTTGTGCTGTCTTATATAGCATGATGGAGTGTTCTTACGTGATTTCTTACCCCTCAGTTATTATTTACTCTTATTACTCACTGAGTTTGAGTACTCATTTTACTCCCTGCACCTCGCGTGCAGTTGCAGGTATTTTTCACCTGGTAGCGGGTTATTAGCGGATTGAAGGTATTAGTATTGTGGCTGAGCAAGGTGACAGCCAGCGTTCGCGACACCGGATGTTGTCGTTAGAATTCCAATATTTATTATTGTATATCTTTAGACCTGTAGTTGTGTTCATGTTTCTTTAGATGCTCGTGACTTGTGACACCTCATTCGGTTTATGCGGGGTTGTATATACTGATTGTTATTATCGTTAGTTGTATTATTCTATTCAACTCTGTTTAATAAATGTTAATGAAACGAATTGGGATGACTAGCTGGCCTTGTGTTTATGAGAGGCGCCATCACGGCCGGGTTTGGGAGTTGGGTCGTGACAGTTTTGGGGGTATTTACCTTCATTGATAGGTGCATCTACCTCTATGATTCTAATCGTGAAGCTATTAATGATAGAATTGTTTTGGATGCTGCATTACCTTATGCAATTCTAATATCTTACTTCTAGAAGAGTTCTAATTTTTATGTCAAGAAGAAGGACATTGATTGGAACAATGGTGCATATACCGATAAATCTCATTTTGATGCTTTGCAGATTAATCTGATTAATAATGTTCCCCAACAGATCAAATGTTAGGTTAATCTCAATTGTTTTAATATTTTACTATTAGTATAACAATTTGAATCTGATTTTTTTCTTTTTAATTGCAGTGATTGTGGTGCTTTTGTTGTTGTCTTTGCTGAGTATTTCATCCTTGGTAAAGAAATACGAAAAGATAATTTTGACATTGAGACACTTCGCACCAGGTGGGGATCTCTGTTGTGGGATTATGAAAGAAAAAAATAACTGTCCGGTGCAATTAGTGGTGATGAAATCACAGGTAGACATTTCAAGAAGAGGAAGAGGGGGCAACCAAGAAAGTTGTTCTTTTTTTTTCATTTTATTGTAGTTTTTGTATGTATCCGGAGTTGTTGCCTAGTATTGTCGAAGTACTATTTTGCTACTAGTGAGATAGCATTAAAGGATTTTATAGATGTTTTTATTTTTGTGTAATTTTCCCTAGTCATTACATATTGTCGATGTGAATGAATTACATTTTATTGAATATATTAGTTGGTTTTGTACTTTAACAAAGTATGTATTTTCATTATGGTTCCATTTTTTTGTTGTTGTAAAAGGGT
This sequence comes from Nicotiana noctiflora, assembly GCA_032618575.1. Lineage (NCBI taxonomy): Eukaryota > Viridiplantae > Streptophyta > Magnoliopsida > Solanales > Solanaceae > Nicotiana > Nicotiana noctiflora. The sequence goes on along the minus strand of JASVEL010005172.1, from coordinate 51,971 downwards.
TTATACATATTTATACAACAGTATACATAGTTATACAAACTTATACTCTCATTTATACATCTTTATACATATAATACTAGCAGTTCTATTTTGTATTTGTAAAATATATCAATATAATTAACACCACTAAAATAGAAACATACAATTATTGGATAATCAAAACATGTATAATGAAACATATTTAACACAATTACAATATATACCGTAAGTTGTAATTCTTTACTGACATTTGTAATTCGATTACTTGTGAGACTTAACTACTCAACATGACAACAAATGTAATAGGAAGTTTTATGTCGTGAACTATATATTTTGGTCGATTCCTACATGTTTTTCTATTGTGACCACCTTGTCCACACACAGAACATGAAAATGCCCTCTTAGACTCTTTTTGTGAAGCAGGTTTAAGTCTTTCCTTTTTTGGCCTTCCTGCATTCCTTTTCCCTTTAGGTGGTAGGACCACATCTTCCATCACCTCTGTTAGGATTACTCGTAAACTCTCATCTGGCATCGGATTCACTGAAAATTCGTAAGTTCTAAGTAGTTTATCCTTCTTGTAGTAAAAAGAGCAACCCAGGTTCCCGCCGCTGATTCTTCAAAACCGCACAAGCATGCGGACATGGAAGTTCATCCATTTAAAATTTTCCACAGCTGCATGTTCCCGCTTCAAGGCATACTATATTTCGCCTTACTTATTCAAACACAGTATATAACTTCTCCATAGCAGGCCTCACCTGCAAAAAAAAATTTAAAAATGAAACAACATTATACATTAATATACGGAGATATACATCCTTGTACAAGTAGTAAAATGCAAGTCAGCAGTTCCAATCATCATTATATTTTATTCAATTTACCGTCATTTATCCGATGGAATGAGATTTTCCTGGAGGAGTTTGTCTTACTTTTTGCCAAGCTCTGTAGATGTCTCTGTCACAACCCCGATCCCGGTCGTGATGGCGCCCAACACAACTGCTAGGCAAGTCCGACCATTTGCACTCTTAACGCGATCATGAAGCTCAAAATCAATTATTTAACTATCATTTAAACAATCATAATGAATAATCTCCCAAAGACTTGGGGGTCATGAGTCTAGAGCCTCTAAAAATATAGAATAATAAAACTTCATACTACAGATAATCAAAACTGCAGAAAATAATAAAGAGATAGGGAAGGAGTCGGGTCCTGCGGACGTCAGGCAGCTACCTCGACAACTCGAATAAAACTCTAAAGCAGCAACTAGCTCAGCTAAGCTCCAAAATACCTGAATCAGCAAACATGGTACAGGGAGTAAAGTGACTACTTCCAACTCAGCGGTAATAAGCGTAAATAATGCTGAGGATAAAGAAAACATGTAAGAGCACTACTTCATGCTATAAAATACAGTACAACACATATTAGACAGCAGCAGTTCCATGAAAATACTTTATAAAACATCTGGCTTAGTTTAAACCTCTTTTGAAAATATCTCTTTCTTTCCTTTTAACAGTTAAGCATATGACAGCAACATCAAGTAGTGCAAGTCCGCACACAAATCAGCCCCTCAGGCTCAGCACTCATTTAGCAATTTACACCAGAGTGTCTAGTCAACAAGGCAAGTAATATATGCATGCCAATAATATATATGAGTGCTAAATGTCATGACATGTAGTACACACAACAACCAATGCAGGAATGCAATGCAATGCACATGACCGCTACGGCGCGTAGCCCGATCTATTTGGGCACCCGGCGCTCACTGTGGAGGGTTCAGACTCTGGAGGGGCTCCTACAACCCAAGCGTAATATCAATATCACTCCCGCTGTGGTGTGCAGCCCGATCCATGCATAGTCATGAATGCACATAAGCCTCTTGGGTAATAGTAACATAGCATTTTTTAGATAACATGTCAGAAAATGTCATTTAAGTTTTCAATTCTAAGAAAGATGGCTGAGTTTACAAAATAATATTTTAAACCTTAGACTAAGATAAAAATATGCATAGTATTGCAAAAATAGTTAATTTAATCCCCGAAGGATTCAAATATTCGGCACGAAGCCTAAACATGACAATCAGTCCAAATCGTGATAATAAATACCTTTAATATGATGTCAATTCAATTCCAAGCAATTAGGTAATGTTTTTATTAAGGGGGACGGACCAAGTCACACTTTCCAATAGTTCTCTACCCCACCCTTATTATCCGGTGTGCAAGTCACCTCAATATAGCACTATGATATGCAAGTCCGAGGTTTCAAACCCTCAGGACATCATTTACAAATATTACCGACCTCGAACCAGCGAGAACTCTAGTCCGCGATGCCCTTGCTCCTCAAACCAGCCTCCACGTGCATCCAATCTATCCAAGATAAAAAGGAATACATCATAATATCCTAATGGGACATAACCCAATTGAAAGAACTCGAAAAATACTCAAAAATATAAAATTGGCAAAACCCAAGCCCCGCGCCCACTTCTTGAAAAATTACGAAAGTCATATCACCAGATTTCTCATCTCTCCACAAGTCTGTGCATATCAAATTTATCAAAATCGGAGTTCAAATGACCCCTCAATTCTTCAAATCTTATTTTCAAATCTCTAGGTCTAAATCCTCAATTTACTCCTCAAAAACATGTAATCTAGTCGGATTATTCGATGATAATTCAGTAATATGGAGTAGAATTAATCACAACTGACTTACCTCAAGATTTCTTGCTAAAAATCGCCCAAAATCTGAGCTTGGAAGAAAAACAAAATGACCAAAACTCGGACTGCTGGACATAAAATCTGTCCAGAAATATTCGGTACTATTCGGGCACGGAACTGTTCATGCGCGTGGGTAACTTTTCATTGTTCACCCGCGCGGTTAATGGTCATGCACAGGTACTGTTCACCGCTACAGAAAATACAACAGCTTTTTAAGAAATTTGCAGCACGACCATTTTTCACTAAAATGGCTCTAATTCTATCATACGAACTGGGATTCAGACGACTCTTTTTCATATGAGTCACAAAAAATAATATGAACACAACCCTTCAATCGAAATTCAATTCAGAGCTCACTTGCCCAGTTCAATACCCATTTCCTTTGTTAAACAATTAACTCACATTTCGCGTCAAAAACCCAATCGCGACTTGATGAAATTAAACCAAAATTTCTGGATCATTCCTATAATTCATGATTCAAATTTTGGAAGTCTCAAAGTCAAACTTGGATATCTAGAACTAAAAATGAACCTTTAGATCATTACATTTATGCTCAAAACGGCAAAAATCTTCCAAAAATGACCCTTTGGGCATCCGAAACACACCCGAGGCTCCCGGGACCTAAACTAAAGGCACCAACATATCCCAAAACATTATACAAACTTTTTCCAATCATCAAAATATACCTAACAACGCTGAAATCATCAATTCACATCAGATACAAGCCTAAGTTCTTCAAAAACTTCCGAAACATGCATTCGATCAAAAACTCAACCAAACGACGTCCGAATGACCTGAAATTTTGCACACACATCACAAATCACATATTGAAGCTACAGAAACTCTCATAATTCCATTCCGAACCTCGGATCAAAATCTCACTTATCAACCGGAATTCACCAAAATACTAACTTCGCCAAAATAGGCTAACTTCTTCACCGGACCTCCAAAATTACTTCTGATTGTACTCCTAAACCTTAAATTATCACCCGGAGCTAACCGAATCATCGAAATTCAATTCTGAACCCTCTAAGTAACAAGTCAACATCCGGTTGACTTTTTCGACAGAAGCTTTCTTAAAAGAGACTAGGTGTCTCATTTCTTATCAAAATCACTCCAAATCAATTCTAACACACCCAATACCGATAATGAAACATAAAGAACTAGAAAATGGGAAGATCGGGGTAGTGACTCACGATACGATGGTTGGGGTCGTCACAGTCTCTATTGCACTTTTTTATATTTTTGTTGTTCCATTATTGTAGCAAATTTATCATGTACTCTAGCAATCGCATTACTGGTAACTCTTTAGCATCCTTGTTTGCTGCATTAATTGATTCTGCAATATTAAAAGTAATTACCATTGACCTTTTCACTTTGGAATATGTCCTAGATCACCTTTAGTATCCAATTTCAAACAAGTAAGGCTGCACTCTCGGATCAATTTTGCACATCTCTGTCATATGGTACTCAAACATTTGTAATGTGAATACTCTAGACAAAGCAAAAAAGATATCCTTCAATTGTTTGTGATGTTTCTTGAATGTGCACTTTACATTCTACCACAAATGAAACATACAAATACAATATGGTACTTCTGGGCATACAACTTTTGTGCCATTGAAGATGCTTTCATTTCTATCTGAAACAATACACATCACTTCCCTAACTCTAAAAGTACCCTTTATCTGGACAAAGAACTACTCCCAAGATTTGTTATTCTCTGAAACTACAATTGCATATACAAGTGGAAGGATTTTTCCTGTTTATACAAAATAGATATTAGGGTTCACATAACTATCTAGATTTTATACACAGTTATACACAATTATACAATTTTATACCAACTGCAAATTTTATAAAAATGGGAGCTGTGAAATCCTATACACTTTTATACGTGAAACTTCAACATTACACAAATTGCAGAATCAATGCAGATGCAGTCAACTCACCAGCTTCATCCTGTGTGCAAGTAGTCAATATGGTACCCTTATATGCTGCTTTAAGAAAACTTCCATCAACAACCATTATCTGTCTGCAATGCTCCTATTATACCCCATTTTAACACGGGTCAAACTAGAGTATAATATATTGGTAATTCTGAAGGTTTAATTAATTAAAGAGAGTCGCCACCTAATTATTTTTAAGGTGAATTAGGACACCTAATATTAGAACTTAAGTAAAATTCTGTCTTATGGTCTTAACCTAAAGATTCTAAGTAAGGGTTCTAAATATTTTAAAAGGAAGGTTTTTGAAAGCATCTTTTAAAATCCATTAACAATGGTTAACCGACCAAGCTTAGGTTAATAAATTGTCACGACCCGGATTTTTCCCCAACATCGGGATCGTGATGGCGCCTACTCGTGGTAGCTAGGCAAGCCGCTGTATTCATACTATCCTGTTTTTAACACAATTTTAATTAAATAAATGCGGAATACTTTATCGAAATAGAAATAACTAATTACAAGATGAAAATCATACTGAAATCCTCTACCCAAGACGTGGAGTCACCAACTCACGAACTACTATGGAATACTACACATAAAAGTCCGAAGGAAATATAACATAATTCTGTTTGTCTCGAAACAAAGAGACTACAGCTAATGACATAAATAAAGAGAGACACGCCGGGCCTGCGAACGTCTGCAAGCTACCTCGGTCTCAATATGATCAACTCCCATGCAATCGATTTACTGCTACTGCTGATCCTGATCGTAACCTGGACCTGTGCCAAAACGCACAGGAGTGTAATATCAGCACAACCGACCCCATGTGCTGGTAAGTGCCTGGCCTATCCCGGCGAAGTAGTGACAAGCCTAGGACCAGACACTCACATAAACCTGTGCAATTCAATATGTATATATGTACCACAAAATAATAAGAAATAATCAAGTATTAACACAATAAGGAATATCTTAAAGAATTCAACAATTAACAACAGTTAATAAATTCACAAGGAAAAACAAAGTATAATGTAAACACAAGTAATATCAATTCGAGAAATAGCAAGCAGTTGCACGGCATCACCCTTCGTGCTTTTACTCTCATCCTCACCAAATAAACAAATAAAGTACACGGCATCACCCTTCGTGCTTTTACTCTCATCCTCACCAAATAAACAAATAAAGTACACGGCATCACCCTTCGTGCTTTTACTCTCATCCTCACATCCATAGTACGGCATGATCCTTCGTACATGGTTAAATAACAGGGCACGGCATGATCCTTCGTGCATAATCAATAAATAAACATGGCACGGCATTAACCTTCGTGCATAAATAAATAAACATGGCACGGCATCACCCTTCGTGCATTATCACTCTTCCTCACCCAAATAACAATCACAGGTTAAGGGCAAAGAAAGAAACAGCAATTCATAAACCGTCCCATCAAGGGCAATCAATAATTATCTTCACAATAAGTCCCAACAAGGGAAAACAATAACAATTCATCTGTAATATATCTCAAAATAATCATTTCCAACGACTCATGGTCATACTAGACGCCAGTGTATGGATGCTCGTCACCACAGCCCATACACCGCACTCGATCACATAACACATAACACATATTCCTATTCCCTCAAGCTAGGATAGAACAAACACTTACCTCGAATGCTTATGAACAATTCACTCCGTGGAAATGTCTTTTCTTTCAATTTGGCTCCAATCCAACCGTATCTATACACAATTGATTTAATATCATCAATTCTACTCAACAAACTAATTCTTAAGACCAAATACAACTTTTACAACATTATGCCCGGAATAGTGAATTTCAACCCCGGGCCCACATGGTCGGAACTCGGGGTTAGGACCAAAATCCGGTTACCCATCCCCCACGAGTTCATGTATATAATTTGTTTCAAAATCGGACCTCAATTCGAGGTCCAATTCCCCAATTTATGAAAAACCTATTTTCTATCAAAAACAAGAATTTTACCATGAAAATCATTGATTTTTAATGAAAAACATGTTTAATGATGTTAGGAATTGAAAGAATTAAGTAAAAAGTGACTTACAATCGTTTTGATGAAGAAGAAATCCTTGAAGAATCGCAAATGGGTGTTTTGGTTTTGTAAAAAGTGAAGAAATGATTGAAATTCGTGTTTTTCAGGTCTCTGTGTTCGCATTTGCAAACATGGGTTCGCAATTGCGAACCCCGACCAATTTCTGGAGTTTGAAAAATAAGCTAAGGCTGGGAAGTTCGCATTTGCGAACATTTGTTCGCATTTGCGAACACTGGCAGTCAAAGGGATGTTCGCATTTGCGAACACATGCTGTATAAGGCAGTGTTCGCATTTGCGAACAATGGTTCGCATTTGCGAACCAAGGCAGTCACTAGGGTTCGCATTTGCGAACTATTGTTCGCATTTGTGAACATAGGCAGCACTGGGGACCTTGGCAAATGCGAACAATTGTTCGCATTTGCGAACAAGGCTGGCTTCGCATTTGCGATCAAGGTTCGCATTTGCGAGCCTTGCCTTACACTGTCCCCTTCACAATTGCGAGAAATTCTTCGCAATTGCGAAGCCAACAGCTGGGTGAAAAACCAGCAGTTCAAAAATTCATAATTTCATCCAACGGCCTATCAAATCTTTACCCGAGCCCCGGGCTCCAAACCAAACATGTACATAACCTCAAAAACACATTATGAACTTGTTCGTGCGATCACATCGCCAATATCACTTCGTTTTAATCAAATCAAGCCTAAAATGCATGATTTTCATACCTTTAGTTTTCAAAACTTTCAAACTTGGGACTCAAGGTCCAAAACATCTCAAACGACATCCAAATGTCACCAAACTTTACAGAAATCACATATATAATATTTAAGACTTGTACGGGCGTCGGAACCAAAATACGAGCCTGATACCAAGGTCAATTAATTTATTTCCTTTAATAATTGCATCAAAAACAATTTCACATAAAAATTCATAACTTGGGCTCTAGGCCTCAGAATTCGACTCCGGACACATGTCCAAGTCCCATATTTTCCTACGGACCTCTCGGGACCATCCAATCTCGGGTCCGGATCCGTTTACCAATAATGTTGACCGAAGTCAACCATATCAATATTAATATCATTTTTATCCAAATTTCTCATAGAATTCATATTTTCTATCACAAAATCTTTCTAGCTACATGCTCGGATTGTGCACGTAAATCGAGGCAACATGGAATGAGGTTTTCAAGGCCTCAGAAGCTCGAAATTATTAATAAAATAAGTGATGACCCTTTGGGTCGTCACAATCTCCACCTCTAAAACAACCGTTCGTCCTCGAACGGACAAAAGAAAGAAGTACCGAGTCAGGAAACAAGTGTGGGTAACGGCTCCGCATATCAGACTCGGACTCCCAGGTCGATGCCTCAGGAGGCTGACCTCTCCACTGAACACGCACAGAAGGATAACTCTTCGACCTCAACTGTCGAACCTGCCGGTCTAGAATAGCCACCGGCTCCTCCTCGTAAGATAGATCATTGTCCAATTGGACAATACTGAAGTCTAACACATGTGTGGGATCGCCGTGGTATCTCCGAAGCATAGATACATGAAAAACCGGATGCACGGCTGATAAGCTAGGCGGCAAAGCTAATCTGTAAGCCACCCCTCCCACTCTGTCTAAAATCTCAAATGGACCAATATACCTAAGGCTGAGCTTGCCCTTCTTTCCGAACCTCATCACGCCCTTCATAGGCGATACTCGGAGCAATACTCGTTCACCAACCATGAAATCTACATCTCGAACCTTACGATCCGCATAAGTCTTCCGCTTGGACTGAGCTGAACGCAATCTCTCCTGAATAGTCTTGACCTTATTCAAGGCCTCCCGAACTAAGTCTGTACCCAACAACCGAGCCTCTCCCGGTTCAAACCATCCAACCGGTGATCGACATCGCCTACCATACAACGCCTCATACGGAGCCATCCGGATGCTAGATTGGTAACTATTATTGTAGGCGAACTCTGCTAATGGTAGAAACCGATCCCACGAGCCTCCGAAATCAATAACACGGGCTCGAAGCATGTCCTCGAGAATCCGAATAGTCCTCTCGGATCGGCCATCCGTCCGAGGATGAAATGCTCGTACTCAACCGAACCGGGGTGCCTAACTCCTGCGCTGGATCGCTCTCCGGAACCGCGAGGTAAGCTGCGTACCCCGATCAAAGATAATAGATACTCTGGCACTCCACGGAGACGAACAATCTCCCTAATGTAAACCTCCGCTAACCTCTCCGACGAGTAGGAGACAGATACTACTGGAATAAAGTGTGCTGATTTGGTCGGCCTATCAACAATGACCCAAATAGCATCAAATTTCCTCCGAGTCAAAGGAAGTCCAGGTAACGAAGTCCATAGTGATCCGCTCCCATTTCCACTCGGGAATTTCAATCTTCTGGAATACACCACCAGGTCTCTGGTGCTCATATTTCACCTGCCGACAATTTAGACACCGAGCGACATATGCAACGATATCTTTCTTCATTCTGCGCCACCAATAGTGTTGCCGTAAGTCCTGGTACATCTTCGCGGCACCTGGGTGAATAGAATACCGCGAACTGTGGGCCTCTGCTAAGATCAACTCTCGAATCCCTTCGACATTGGGTACACAAACTCGACCCCGCAATTTCAATACCCCATCATCATCTAGATTTACCTGTGTGGCACCTCCCCGCTGTACTGTATCTCTCAACTCACGCAAACGAGGATCATCAAATTGCCTCTCACGGATACGCTCTAATAAAGAAGAACGAGCGACCATGCAGGCTAACACCCTGCTAGGCTCAGAAATGTCTAATCTTACGAACCGGTTGGCTAAGGCCTGGACATCTAGAGCTAATGGTCTCTGACTGACCGGAATATATGCAAGACTACCCATGCTGGCATACTTTCTACTCAATGCATCGGCCACCACATTGGCCTTACCTGGGTGATATAATATAGTAACATCATAATCTTTTAGCAACTCTAACCATCTCCGCTGTCGTAGATTCAACTCTTTCTGTTTGAACAAGTACTGTAGGCTTTTGTGATCAGTGTACACCTCACATGTCACACCATATAGATAATGCCTCCAGATCTTTAAGGCATGAACCACTGCTGCTAACTCAAGATCATGAACCGGATAATTCTTCTCATGTATCTTTAATTGCCTCGAAGCATAAGCGATAACCTTACCATCCCGCATCAATACCGCTCCAAGCCATGTACGAGATGCGTCACAATAAACTGTATAAGGCCCCGTACCTGTAGGTAGTATCAACACCGGTGCGGTGGTCAAGGCTATCTTGAGCTTCGAAAGCTCGCCTCACACTCCTCGAACCACACAAACGGACACCCTTCTCGGGTCAACCCGGTCATCGGGCTGCAATGAAGAAAACCCCTCTACAAATCGACGGTAGTAACCTGCTAATCCCAAGAAACTCCGGATCTCAGTCACTGAAGCTGGTCGAGGCCAATTCTGGACTGCCTCAATCTTCTTTGGGTCTACCTGAATCCCTTCCACTGATACAATGTGACCCAGAAATGCCACCGAACTCAGCCAGAACTCACATTTAGAAAATTTGGCATATAGCTGGTTATCTTTCAGAGTCTGAAGAACCACTCTGAGGTGATGCTCGTGCTCTTCCTGGTTGCGGGAGTACACCGGGATGTCATCTATGAAGACTATCACGAACAGATCTAAGTAAGGCCTGAATACCCGATTCATCAACTCCATGAATGCTACTGGGGCATTGGTCAACCCGAAGGACATGACCAAGAAGTCATAATGCCCATATCTAGAGCGAAAGGCTGTCTTAGGAATGTCAGCCGCCCTGATCTTCAACTGATGGTAGCCTGACCTCAAGTCTATCTTAGAGAATACCCTCGCTCCCTGGAGCTGGTCAAACAAATCATCAATCCTCGGCGGTGGATATTTATTTTTGATAGTCACCTTGTTTAACTGCCGGTAATCAATACACATCCGCATCGAGCCATCCTTCTTCTTTACAAATAATACAGGTGCTCCCAGGGGGAAACACTGGGCCTGATAAAGCCCTTCTCAAGAAGGTCCTGCAACTGATCTTTCAACTCTTTTAACTCCGGCGGGGCCATACGATAGGGTGGAATAGAGATGGGCTGAGTGCCCGGTGCCAGATCAATACAGAAATCAATATCCCTGTCGGGTGGCATGCCCGGCAGGTCCGAAGGAAAAACCTCCGGAAACTCCCGTGCAATAGGGACCGACTCAATGGAAGGAACCTCTGCGCTGGAATCACGAACATAAGCCAAATAAGCTAGACACCCCTTCTCGACCATACGTCGAGCATTAACATAGGAAATAACAGTGCGAACGGAGTGGCTTGAGGTACCTTTCCACTCTAGTCGGGGTGATTCTGGCAAGGCTAAGGTCACCGTCTTAGCATGGCAATCAAGAATAGCATGATATGGGGACAACCAGTCCATCCCCAATATGACATCAAAATCTACCATATCCAAAAGCAATAGATCAACACGGGTCTCAAGACTCCCAAATATAACTACGCACGAACGATGCACCCGATCGACTACAATGGAGTCACCCACCGGTGTAGCCACATAAACCTGGAATATCCAGAGCATAGCTGGGCACGGCCAAATGCGGTGCGAAGTAGGAAGACACATAGGAATATGTAGATCCGGGGTCAAATAATACCGAAGCACCTCTGCCACACACAAGAATAGTACTCGTAATCACGACGATCCGATGCCTCTCGCCTCGCTCCGGCCGGTAAAGCATAGAATCGGGGATCCGCACCTCCCTTCCTGAGTCGCGTCTCTAGGACGACCATCAACCGGTCGACCTCTACCTCTCGCCGGACTCGGTCTCCACCTCTACGGTCTCGACCTCCACCTCTATAATCTCTACCCCCGCCTCGGCTGGCTGGGCAGGCGAGGGTCAGCCGGGGCCCGAATCATAGGACGAGGACCTCGTCGCCGAGAGTTGCCCGCTGCTATAGGGCAATTCTCGATAAAATGACTCGGGTCACCACAACCGTAGCAACTCTTGGGCTGATAAGGCCGCTGGCCCCGACGACCCGAATGGCCTCCGCGAACACTCCGAAGAGGCCGAGCATTAATAGTAGGTCGGTCCGAATAATGCCCCCGAACACCACGATCACCCGGTCCACCCCGTGAGCCCGAAGGGCGGAATGAAAAGGCCCGGAAGACCGGCCTCTATCAAAGGATTCTCTGCTACCAGAGGAAGAAGCACCAAACCTACCCGAATGACGAGGCCTCTTATCCGAAGAATAACCGCCTCCTCTAGCGAGAGCCATCTCAACTCTGCGTGCTAGCATTAGCTGCCTCCTGAAATGATATGTCACTCCCCACGCCCATAGCCATCCGAAGTCTAATTGGCTGATTAAGACCATCTATAAACCTGCGGACCCTCTCCCGCTCTGTGGGAAGTATCACCACTGCATGACGAGCCAAATCGACAAATCTCGTCTCATACTGTGTAACTGTCATAGTGCCCTGATGGAGGCGCTCAAACTGCCTCCGAAGTACATCCCTCTGAGTAGCAAGGAGAAACTTCTCCATAAATAGTTCCGCAAACTGGTCCCATGATAAAGCTGGGGACCCTGCTGGTCGAGTCAGAGCAATAATCTCTCCACCAAGTCTTGGCGGATCCTGCAAGTCTGAAGGTACAGAAGTCAACTCCGTTTGTCTCCACGATCCCCATAGTCTTGAGAATCTCATGGCAACTGAATAAAAAGTCCCGAGGATCCTCTGATGCGGCTCCACTGAATGTAGTGGTAAATAGCTTGGAGAACCGATCAAGCCTCCATAACGAATCGGAAGTCATGGTCGTTCCATCACCGGCATGAGCTGTGGTACCTGACTGAGTGGCCACAGCTGGCTGAATTACTAGTGCCTGAGGCTGAGGAGCTACTGGCTCTGGAGTATGAGCAATAGGAGTCTGGGCCCCTCCTCCAGCCTGAGAAGTGGCTGGGGCAACTGATAATAAACCCGCTCTGGCAATGCTGTCCATGAATCCCGCTATTCTGACCAAAGCATCCCGGAGATCCGGGGTAAATAAAGCCTCTCCTGGGACCTGAGCTGGGCCCACTGGAGCTGCTGGAACCGGAACCTCCTCGTCAATTTCAATATGAGGCTCCACCTCTGGGGTAGCTGCCCGGGGCTGAGCTCTACCCCTACCACGGCCTCTGATACGGCCTTGGCCCCTGCCCCTCACGGGAGCTGCCTGGGGCTCGGGCTGCTGGTCAGCGGACGAAGAAGCGCGTGTCCTCACCATCTGCGAAAGGACAGAATAGAAATTCAATCAGCAATTGAGGAACAAGTCGCACGACAAGAAAGAACAAATGAGAGACTCTTTCCTAACTCAATAGACTCTGGAGGACAAGTACAGACGTCTCCGTACCTACCTCTCAAATTCTACTAAGCTTGTTCGTGAGTGGTGAGACCTATGTAACCTAGAGCTCTAATACCAACTTGTCACGACCCGGATTTTTCCCCAACATCGGGATCGTGATGGCGCCTACTCGTGGTAGCTAGGCAAGCCACCGTATTCATACTATCCTGTTTTTAACACAATTTTAATTAAATAAATGCGGAATACTTTATCGAAATAGAAATAACTAATTACAAGATGAAAATCATATTGAAATCCTCTACCCAAGACGTGGAGTCACCAACTCACGAACTACTATGGAATACTACACATAAAAGTCCGAAGGAAATATAACATAATTCTGTTTGTCTCGGAACAAAGAGACTACAGCTAATAACATAAATAAAGAGAGAGACGCCGGGCCTGCGGACGTCTGCAAGCTACCTCGGTCTCAAATATGATTAGCTCCCACGCAATCGATTTACTGCTGCTGCTGCTCCTGATCGTAACCTGGACCTGTGCAAAAATGCACAGAAGTGTAGTATCAGCACAACCGACCCCATGTGCTGGTAAGTGCCTGGCCTATCCGGCGAAGTAGTGACAAGCCTAGGACCAGACACCCACATAAACCTGTGCAATTCAATATCTATGTATACCACAGAATAACAAGAAATAACCAGGTAATAACACAATAAGAAATATCTCAAAGAATTCAACAATTAACAACATTAAATAAATTCACAAGGAAAAGCAAAGTATAATGTAAACACAAGTAATATCAATTCAAGAAATAGCAAGCGGTTGCACGGCATCACCCTTCGTGCTTTTACTCTCATCCTCACCAAATAAACAAATAAAGTACACGGCATCACCCTTCGTGCTTTTACTCTCATCCTCACCAAATAAACAAATAAAGTACACGGCATCACCCTTCGTGCTTTTACTCTCATCCTCACATCCATAGTACGGCATGATCCTTCGTACATGGTTAAATAACAGGGCACGGCATGATCCTTCGTGCATAATCAATAAATAAACATGGCACGGCATTAACCTTCGTGCATAAATAAATAAACATGGCACGGCATCACCCTTCGTGCATTATCACTCTTCCTCACCCAAATAACAATCACGGTTAAGGGCAAAGAAAGAAACAACAATTTATAAACCGTCCCATCAAGGGCAATCAATAATTATCTTCACAACAAGTCCCAACAAGGGAAAACAATAACAATTCATCTGTAATATATCTCAAAATAATCATTTCCAACGACTCACGGTCATACTAGACGCCAGTGTATGGATGCTCGTCACCACGACCCATACACCGCACTCGATCACATAACACATAACACATAATCCTATTCCCTCAAGCTAGGATAGAACAAACACTTACCTCGAATGCTTATGAACAATTCACTCCGTGGAAATGTCTTTTCTTTCAATTTGCCTCCAATCCAACCGTATCTATACACAATTGATTTAATATCATCAATTCTACTCAACAAACTAATTCTTAAGACCAAATACAACTTTTACAACATTCTGCCCGGAATAGTAAATTTTAACCCCGGGCCTACATGGTCGGAACTCGGGGTTAGGACCAAAATCCGGTTACCCATCCGCCCACGAGTTCATGTATATAATTTGTTTCAAAATCGGACCTCAATTCGAGGTCCAATTCCCCAATTTATGAAAAACCTATTTTCTAACAAAAACAAGAATTTTACCATGAAAATCATTGATTTTTAATGAAAAACATGTTTAATGATGTTAGGAATTGAAAGAATTAAGTAAAAAGTGACTTACAATCGTTTTGATGAAGAAGAAATCCTTGAAGAATCGCAAATGGGTGTTTTGGTTTTATAAAAAGTGAAGAAATGACTGAAAATCGTGATTTACAAGTCTCCGTGTTCGCATTTGCGAACATGGGTTCGCAATTGCGAACCCCGACCAATTCTCGAGTTTGAAAAATAAGCTAAGGATCTGGGAAGTTCGCATTTGCGAACATTTGTTCGCATTTGCGAACACCGGCAGTCAAAGGGATGTTCGCATTTGCGAACACATGCTGTATAAGGCAGTGTTCGCATTTGCGAACCAAGGCAGTATGGGGAATGTTCGCATTTGCGAACTTTTGTTCGCATTTGCGAACATAGGCAGGCACTGGGGACCTTCGCAAATGCGAACAATTGTTCGCATTTGCGAACAAGGCTGGCTTCGCATTTGCGATCAAGGTTCGCATTTGCGAGCCTTGCCTTACATTGTCCCCTTCGCAATTGCGAGAAATTCTTCGCAATTGCGAAGCCAACAGCTGGGTGAAAAAACCAGCAGTTCAAAAATTCATAATTTCATCCAACGGCCTATCAAATCTTTACCCGAGCCCCCCGGGCTCCAAACGAAACATGTACATAACCTCAAAAACACATTATGAACTTGTTCGTGCGATCACATCGCCAATATCACTTCGTTTTAATCAAATCAAGCCTCAAATGCATGATTTTCATACCTTTAGTTTTCAAAACTTTCAAACTTGGGACTCGAGGTCCAAAACATCTCAAACGACATCCAAATGTCACCAAACTTTACAGAAATCACATATATAATATTTAAGACTTGTACCGGGCGTCGGAACCAAAATACGAGCCCGATACCAAGGTCAATTAATTTATTTCCTTTAATAATTACATCAAAAATAATTTCACATAAAAATTCATAACTTGGGCTCTAGGCCTCGGAATTCGACTCCGGACACATGTCCAAGTCCCATATTTTCCTACGGACCTCTCGGGACCATCCAATCTCGGGTCCGGATCCGTTTACCAATAATGTTGACCGAAGTCAACCATATCAATATTAATATCATTTTTATCCAAATTTCTCATAGAATTTATATTTTCTATCACAAAATCTTTCCGGCTACATGCTCGGATTGTGCACGTAAATCGAGGCAATATGGAATGAGGTTTTCAAGGCCTCAGAAGCTCGAAATGATTAATTAAATAAGTGATGACCCTTTGGTTCGTCACATAAATTATACAAGAAATATTATTTGAGGTATTTAACAAATAAATAAAAATAACCTAGAATACAGTAGTTTACTTTGAACAAAATAAACCTTTTTGAAGAATGTTATTATATAAACAAAACTTATAACTATACATACAAAAAAAATTTTTAAAAGGATATATGTTTTAAGACACTTTCTTATTAAAAAAATTGTATTTAAAGAGGGTATCTTTAATTTTGATTGAAAGAGTCAAGGTAAATATTTCAGTTAGACAAAATGTTTGCCAGCGAACAACCACGTTTTGTGTGTGTGTTTTTTTTTTATTATTACTTTTTTAATAATCACCTTTTTCATGATGCTATAAAAACCGTTGTCAATTTCGACTTAAGCACGTCAAAAATAAATTAATTCCAAACTTAAAATCCGAAACTTAAAGGGTGCTTTTTAAAAAAATTCTTTTAAGAGCACTATTATATAAAATAGATAATTGTTGCGGGTAACTAAGTGAGACTACTAAGTGAAGCAGTCAAAAGTAAATCGACAATCCCAGGTGAAATATGAAACTAAACTAATCGAAACAACATAATCAAATTGATTAAAAAATCGAAATAAAGTAAATGTAAATAACGAAGGCCGTCATAGGCGACCCCAAGCTTTTCGCTTGTTTTTTCTTGTTATCCAATGTATTTTAGGGAAGACGCGCAATGTGATGACTCCATGCTCGGGTGGTGGCGTTAGGTCTCATTTTGAGACTCCATTGCAAGAGTCTCGAATTAAGACTCCATGTGCTCCAAGGTGTACATGTAAAGAAAAGGAGAAACAAAATTAGGAATATATAGGACGGAAATATTCACAAGTGAGATTTGCTTTAAAGTTCATACATCGCACAACAACCAAACATTATACGATCAGAATATAAATTAACTCAATGATATTACTTTATAGATTAGGAAAATTCCAATACACATTTTCTAGCAAGACAACCAAAACGCATGGAGAAACAAATCGAAGCTAATCAACACCAAGAAACAACTAAGAGCATACTAGTATCTATAATTGACAAAAACAACAAGCTAACAACATTTCACATAATGTATTGTCATATAAGAGCATTTCAGATTTTCAGAATTGAATGAAACAAAGATGAAAAGTTACTGACAACCTGTTCAAAACTACCGATACTTTAAACAAAAGCGTAGGATTTCATATACAGAATTTATATAGTTAGTTAATATTAGGACTCAACTAAATTCCTAAGACATAGCATCTACTTAATAGATGTGATGATGGCTAGTGCCTCAATCAGTTTCAAATCTCAGTGAACAAACAACCATATCCTATACTTTGTAATAATTCTTATAAGTTCTAACACTAACGTCTTAACTATTTTAAAGGAGATGATCACAACTCCATTGTGAATACCTTTGGACATGCTATTAATTGATACTTTAGTTTAAAATGCAGAAGTTCTAAACATAATTTCTAATACATTGGAAGTTACTAAAAATACTTAACTCACGATTTCGATCAAATAACGAACACAAAATGATTGCTCAAATTAATTACATCAGAAGCTAATAAGACGTGCTTCAAGTATGTAAAAAAAAAAATAAGTGAAGTAACAACAACTTTTTCAATAAATGCAGATTATAAACATGCTTAGACTTGCGGAATCGGAAAGAGGAGAAAAACCACTGACCTTTTTGCGGGCAGGAACTAGGGTCGCGTCAAGGTCTACTATCTCCGGCCTCTATTCCGCAAGCTCAGCCTTTGTCAAAACCCCGAAACTAGCACGCCACCACCTCTATTACGATTAAACAAAAGCAGTAAAGGCTGAACAGAATAAGCCCCTTAAAGTGTGGTTTTCATGTGTAGGAAATCAGAGAAAGAGGCTCGGAAAAAGGTGTAAGAGCAGGCCCAAAAGTCGTTGAAAATCTCCACCAAATTTGGTATTTATAGGAGATGAATTGGGGCACCTCTAGGGAAGTTTGGGCGGGATTTTGAGGTTCAAAATCGAGTCAAGGGGCGTTCAAATTTGAACGTTGGGTGGTCTCCATGGCAGGTCTATTTCTAGGAATAAGAAAGGGAGATAATGGAAAGATTCAGAGAGCTAAAACCAAAAATAAGCAAATTACTGAATACCTCTTGATATGGCAGAGATATGCCACAGAAAATTCCAAAAATAGTGAAATATCCTCTGAAATGAGAGTATTTGATTTGACTTGGGGTGAAAACATAGTAATACATCTGTAAACAAGCAAAATGAAAGGATCAAAGAGACCTCTTTTGCTCGAAATAGGCACACGAGATTCTGGTCTTGGGTGGTAGAGGTCAAGACTTAGTTAAAATGGAGATAAAGCCAAGTTTTTGCTCTGTCATTGCAGGGAAAGAGAATAAGAGAGGGAGATGAGCAAATGGTTAGGGTTTCTCAATTAAAAATCATCTTAGCCTTAGGATTAAAGATTGACGGTTGAGATTGGTCTAAATATGTTATATGAAAAGAAAAGAAAAAAAGAAAGAAAGAAAAAAAAATCAATATTAATTTATGTGACTTTTCTAGAAGGGTGTAAGAGATTTTTATCCTAGCCACATATTTAAGGGGTAATTTCAAAATCGTCCAGGTTTACAAAACTAAATACAAAATCCTAGTAGGATAATGATATTTATATCTAATGGCAGCAACATATTTTCATTTAAATCAGAAACGTATATATCACAAATAAAGTCTTCCTAAAATCACGCATAACGGCACGAGCTTTTAATTCTCACACAATCGTTTTTTAATTTCTTGCAAGAATGACTTCCACAAGAAATAAATATTGGTATAATATATATAAAAGTAGCAACATTAATTATATAAAAGGCATAATACTCAAACTGTGCCAATATATATTTATAGAATAATTTTTGGTATATTTCATACTCAATTATATAAGCGGTATAATAATGGTATAATGTGTATGGGGGTATGGGGTGTGTGCTTGGAATCCTAAAAGGCAAATATTTATTTCTATTAATTAAAAGAGATACGGGTACCTAAAATAGTGTGATTTGAACCTCTTTTTTATGCAAATTTATTGAGAACAACTAAGTTAATTAGTGTTATGGAGATTATAAATGGAGACTTAATTGACTGTTCAATAATATTGGACTTTACTAAGATGATCCAAGTTAAGTTTAAACGTCCCTTTTAAATAATACCATGCTTTCATAATTCTAATAATTTATTATAATATATAGTATATCATATTGTTGTAAAAATTAATATTTAAAATATGTATAGAATAAGAAATAGAGAAACAAATTATAATTGGCAAATAATATTTATATTAATTATTGTGGTGTGTTAGCATTAAATAATAATATAATAGTGACTAAGTAACTAAAATAACAATAACGACATAATTACAATAAATATATTAAATTATATTAAGACTAATAATTATATTTTATTTTAAAAATCTTGAGGCTAGAAAAAAATATAACAAATATTTTGGATAAAAATATATAAAATATATTTAGTAAATTATTGAGAATTAGGAAGTATAGAAAAATTGCTTATGAAAGGGGAGGGCCAAAATTGGTTGTCAACAGCTGCCCCTCTTTGACCGTAGATGATGAAAGAGTCTTCGGGCAAAGAAATTGACTTAGTAACCAATTTTGTCCCGATTTGCAAGTATGGATCAAAATGTTGGAAAGATTTTTAACATGAAACTTTGAAGTATTGTAAAAAAAAAATAATAAAATAAAAAATAAAAAATCTAACTTTATAGAGTTATGTCCAAACTGTGATTTCATAAACGCCCACACACCTTGGGTTCTACAAAAACTAAATCATATGCAATTCCAGACTGATGGTGTTATGGAGTAGGACTTAATGATCGATGCAGATCCTAAAATGCTGCCCCAGTGTCGGAGACACGAGGTGTCAGATACTGAGAATCATAATTGAAAGGAAATATTTCGAAATAATGATTTGGCTAAGATTTTGGTAGCCAAGACGAACGAATCCTGAAAGTAGACCTTTGACTTTTGCTGGGGAGTCTGATTTCCTCCCCAACAAACTGCCCCAGTTCGCTGCTTAGATAGAGTTCCACGTTGTGCTAAATTTCCTGTTAAACTCAACAAGCTGGGTAAAATTGTTAGTAAACGAGATATAAAAATATGATAAGTCATATTTCATAAAAATAATACCTCTAAGACGTTAATTTATCATAAAATAAGCCAAGTATGTTAAAAAAAATATTTGATCATGACTAATAAAATGAGGCTTCGAGCCAATGATTCATGTAAGTGGTGCCTTTCAGCGATGACTTATGTATGATTGATAAAACTGATGCATTTAAGCCAATGATTGATGAAAATGAGGCATTTAAGCCAAATGATGAAGTAGTTGAGGCGTTTAAGCCAAATGACTGATGAGGCTCTCCAAGCCAGATGATTTACGGTAATGAAAATACTTGTGTGGCGCATTTTGAAATAATGGTGCGGTGCAGTTGAAAGCATTTGCATTGTGCATTTGCAAGCAATGATATAATAATTTTTTAAAGCATTTATGCGGTGCATTTGCAGTGCCTTTGAAAGCAAAAGTGATGTGCATTTGAAAGCATATTATGCAATTTGCAAGCAATGGTGCATTCGAAAAATAATGGTGCAATGCATTTGAAAGCATTTGTGCGGGTGCATTTGAAAGCAATAGTGCAGTGCATTTGCAGTGTATTTGAAATCAATGGTGCAGTGCATTTAATGCAGTAGTGCGATGCATTTGAAGGCAATGGTGCAGTGCATTTGAAAGCAATGGTGCGGTGCATTTGGAAGCAATGGCGCGGTGCATTTGAAAGTAATGGTGCGGTGCATCTAAAAAGTCAATGTGAAATATATTTAAAGCTGTGTGCGATGTAGTTTGCATTTATATAAAATAAAAAAAAATAGCATCTGAGAAGTAATATCAATCGAATGTATATATATATTGTAAAGTTCTAAGATTAATTAGAAAATATCTCAAACTTGAATTTTAAAGATAATCAATATCCAAAAGGTGTAATTTTTCTACAAAATACTATAAAGAAAATCAAACCGCTCGACGAAGGGGTCTTGGTATTTATGTCTGTCATTAATTCTTCTTCTTCTTCTATCTTGAAAATCTGCACTCAAAGAAAAATTGTGAGTTTGGAAGGGGGGGGGGGGTTGATTCGTGTTGACTTTGATGCTCTCGACTTTGATGATCTTGCGCTTCACACTTTGTTTGGACTTGTAACCTCCACCCATTACTGAATCTTGGCGAACGAATAATTAAGAAATTTTGACAAAAAAAAAATCCTATTTTAATAAATAAAGTATGCATAATTTTTTATAAAATAAAGTTGTTGCCGAATTTTGCATTGTGACACGCTCGTGAAACAAAGTGACCGTCCTCATCTGGAATCTGTCATTCGTCTTGCTTGACCATCCTTTGTCGATGACTGATGCCTCATCATGACAACGCCTTCAAAAGCTGCCCCAGTTTCCAATTTTGGGGGAAATATTAAATTTTATTATGATGAGACCGAACCCATAGGGCTGCCTACGTATCCCCTCTTAAACGGGAATCAGGTCAAACGTAGTTCATTTACATTAAGAAACATTTCATAGAAAAGAAACATGCAGATATGCCTCTAGATGTAGTATCTCTTGACTGCGTCTGCGTTTATAGGCTTGGGCCACACTTCTCCATCCATTTCTGCTAGAATCAGTGCTCCTCCAGTCAATACTCGATGCACCATGTAGGGACCTTGCCAATTTGGTGCAAACTTTCCTTTAGCTTCATTTTGGTGTGGGAATATGCGCTTCAAAACCAATTGCCCTGGTTTGAACAGACGCGGTTTCACTTTCTTGTTGAAAGCTCTAGCCATCCTATTTTGATAGAGTTGACCATAACAAACTGCATTCATTCTCTTCTCATCAATAAGCATTAGTTGTTCGTATCGATTCTTCACCCATTCTGCATTGCTCAGCTCGGCTTCCTGGATGACCCTCAAAGATGGTATTTCAACTTCCGCTGGCAATACGGCTTCAGTTCCATAGACCAAAAGATAAGGCGTTGCCCCAGTTGATGTCCTGACCGTAGTGCGATATCCGAGGAGAGCAAATGGTAGCTTCTCATGCCAATGCCTTGTAGTTATCAATCATCTTCCGCAATATCTTCTTAATATTCTTGTTGGCTGCTTCAACGGCTCCGTTCATCTGAGGCTGGTAGGGAGTGGAATTTCGGTGAGTAATCTTGAACTTATCACATATTTCTTGCATCAAGTCACTATTGAGATTAGCTCCATTATCCGTAATGATTGACTCAGGAATTCCAAATCGGCAAACAATGTTGTTGCGGACGAAATCTGCTACCACCTTCTTTGTAACTGACTTGTAAGAAGAGGCTTCTACCCATTTTGTAAAATAATCAATAGCTACCAAGATAAATCTATGCCCATTTGATGCGGCAGGCTCAATAGGGCCAATGACGTCCATGCCCCAAGCTGCGAACGGCCAAGGGGAACTCGTTACATTGAGTTCATTTGGCGGGACTCGAATCAAATCACCGTGAATCTGACACTGATGACATTTCTGTACAAAACGAATGCAATCTGTTTCCATGGTCATCCAAAAGTAACCTGCTCGTAAAATCTTCTTTGCCAAAGTAAAACCATTCATGTGAGGCCCACATGTCCCTGCATGTATCTCTTCGATCGGTTTGGTTGCTTCTCTAGCATCTACACACCTCAACAGTCCTAAATCTGGGGTCCTCCTATATAGGATTTCGCCGTTTAGGAAAAAGTGATTTGCCAATCTCCTAAGTGTTCTCTTCTGGGTACTGGTTGCTCCTTCAGGGTAATCCCTTGTCTTGAGATATCTCTTAATGTCAAAATACCATGGTTCTCCGTCTGGCTCTTCATCCACATGGAAACAATAAGCTGGCTGATCTTGCACATTCACCTTTATGGGGTCTATATAGTTTTTATCTGGATGCTGAATCATTGAAGACAAAGTTGCCAAAGCATCTGCGAACTCGTTTTGAACTCTTGGAACATGCTTGAAGTCCACCTTGATAAACTTCTTACACAACTCCTTTACACAATGTAAGTACGGTAGGATTTTTGTATTCTTTGTATTCCATTCGCCTTGTACTTGATGAATCAGCAGGTCTGAATCACCTATAACCAACAACTCTTGGATGTTCATATCAACAGCCATTCTAAGCCCAAGTATACAAGCCTCATATTCTGCCATGTTGTTGGTGCATGGAAACCGAAGTTTCGCTGAGATTGGATAATGTTGTCCAGATTCTGAAACTAAAACTACTCCAACTCCGACTCCTTTGAAGTTTGCTTGCTCCGTCAAAGAACATTCTCCAACCAGAATATGCTTCTGAAATGTCTTCTCCCGCAAATAATACTTCTTCATCTGGGAAGTACGTCCTAAGTGGCTTGTATTCTTCATCCACGGGATTTTTTGCAAGATGGTCAGCTAAAGCTTGTCCTTTGATGGCTTTTTGAGTAACATACACGATGTCAAATTCGCTTAGCAAAATCTGCAACTTTGCCAGCTTTCCTGTAGGCATAGGTTTCTGAAAGATGTACTTGAGTGGGTCCATCCTAGAAATGAGAAAAGTGGTGTATGCTGACAAGTAATGCCTTAACTTTTGTGCCACCCAAGTTAAGGCACAACAAGTGCGTTCCAACAAAGTATACCGTGCTTCATACGGTGTGAACTTCTTGCTCAAGTAGTATATGGCTTGCTCCTTCCTCCCAGTTTCATCGTGTTGCCCCAAAACACATCCAAATGCATTATATGATACGGACATGTATAACAACAATGGCCTTCCAGGTTCCGGAGGTACCAACACAGGTGGGTTAGATAAATATTCCTTGATTCTATCAAAAGATCGTTGACATTCTTCTGTCCATTTGGTAGTGGCATCTTTCCTCGGCATCTTGAATATTGGCTCACAAATCACCGTTGATTGGGCTATGAAACGACTGATGTAGTTAAGGCGACCAAGGAAACTCATCACGTCCTTCCGATTCTTTGGAGGTGGCAGGTCTTGGATAGCCTTTATCCTTGAAGGATCCAACTCTATGCCCTTCTACTAACAATGAAACCTAATAATTTTCCAGCTGGAACTCCGAATGCACACTTTGCGGGATTCAGTTTTAGATTGTACCGCCGCAACCTATCAAAGAACTTCTTTAGGTCTACCAAGTGATCTGAACTCTTCCGCGATTTGATGATGACATCGTCCACATAGACTTCAATCTCTTTATGGATCATGTCATGAAAAATAGTTGTCATAGCTCTCATGTATGTAGCACCTGCATTCTTGAGTCCAAAAGGCATCAC
Source organism: Nicotiana noctiflora (assembly GCA_032618575.1). Lineage (NCBI taxonomy): Eukaryota > Viridiplantae > Streptophyta > Magnoliopsida > Solanales > Solanaceae > Nicotiana > Nicotiana noctiflora. Next base: position 27,532 of record JASVEL010005172.1, on the reverse strand, counting down.
TCGATAACAATACACCCCCCAAGGTGTGATAAATGTTGTCTTCTCAGCATCATCTTCATCCATCAAAATCTGGTGGTAACCAGCAAAACAATCAACGAATGACTGCAACTCATGCTTTGCACAATTGTCAATGAGTACGTGGATATTTGGGAGTGGGAAATCATCCTTTGGACTAGCCTTGTTAAGATCCCGATAATCCACACATATTCTGATCTTCCCATCCTTTTTTGGGACTGGTTCTATATTGGCCAACCAGGTGGGGTACTTCGTGACTCGGATGACATTTGCCTCAAATTGCTTGGAGACTTCTTCTTTGATCTTCAAACTTAAGTCTGTTTTGAATTTTCTTGTATTTTGCTTTATCGGAGGACAAGATGGATCTGTTGGCAACTTATGGGAAACAATATTAGTGCTCAAACCAGGCATGTCATCATATGACCAAGCAAACACATCAACGTATTCTCTTAGAAGATCTACATATTCTTCCTTTTCTGATGGTGTCAAATGGACACTGATTCTTGTTTCTTTTATAGACTCCGAATTTCCCAAATTTATAAGCTCTGTTTCATCCAAATTTGGTTTTGACTTGTTCTCAAATTGCTCAAGTTCTTTAGTTAATTCTGTAGGCGGCACATCTTCTTCATATTCTTCAAGATCTTGCTTGTTATTTTGTTCACTTGTTTCATTGCATGTCACATTTACGGTGTCGGCATTTTTATTAATTTGTTTGCTGAAAAATAAAATAAAAGAAAGAAAATTAATAAAGGCAAAAATTTAGATGTAAAACAAAAGGCATATTCAGATTTTGCATTTAAGCTTCCAAAAGGTCGAGGCAAACAACATAAAATCATAAACACGATTCAGGCCTCAATTTCGAATCGCGTTGTTTTAAAAGGTACTAATATAATTCATCTACCAAGATTCCCGGCGAACCGGGGATGGGGTACAAGTCCAATTTTTCAAAACATCTCCAGGTGCGGCATCCCACATAGTTGGCGCCTCGGTGCAATCCTTCAAAATCACATTGCAGTCGGCAATGAATAGGTTCCTGATTCCTTCAACGAGGTCATCTTCAGCATCTTCACCTAACTCATGAATTGTAACTGTCTTGGGGAATGACTGGATTAGCTGCGGGATAGGCTGTGGCGGGACAATGTCACTTTTCTTGAGACAAGCCTCCGAGAATTCTTTCGGAGTGGGTTCGTACCCTAAGCCAAAGGTGTTGTTCTGCCCTGGTAACTGAATTGGTTCCACTATTCCATGCAACCTTGCTCCAAGTCCTTGACCAAGCTCAAAACCGTTCTTCAACATTTCTGATGCCACCATCACAAGCACACTTGGCAACTTTACCTCTTTTCCTCGAGTAGCAGTTACAATTTCTTCAATGTGGAAAGTGGCTCCATCCAGCCTTTCCACACTTTCAATGACAGGGATCGCATTCCCCGGGTAAATGGGATTGCTTGCTTCTCCATGAATCACAACTTCCTGGTGATTCCACACAAACTTCACGTTTTGGTGCAAAGTGGAAGGGACTGCACCAGCCATGTGAATCCACGGCCTTCCCAACAGTAGATTATAAGTAGCAGATATGTCTAACACTTGAAATTCAATAATAAACTCCACAGGCCCAATTTGCAATGCTAAGTTAATTTCACCAATGGCGCTCCTTTGCGCTCCATCGAAAGCTCTAACATTCACATGACTTTCACGAACTTTCCCAATGTCAACTCCCAAGGCTTTGAGGGTAGTGAAAGGACATATATTGAGAGCAGAACCATTATCAATCAAAACCTTTGAAACAAACTTGTCCCGGCATTTGACAGTGAGATGCAAAGCTTTGTTGTGACTTAGACCTTCAAGCGGCAATTCATCCTCGTGAAAAGAAATCTTGTGTGATTCTAGAATTTGGGCCACCATAGTTTCCAAATGTTCACTGGTTGTCTCGGCTGGTACATATGCTTCATTGAGTACTTTTACCAGAGCATTCCTGTGGCTATCAGAACTCATCAATAATGACATGAGGGAAATTTGAGCCGGCGTCTTCTTCAGTTGGTCTATAACAGAGTATCCGCTACACTGCATTTTTCTCCAAAATTCTTCTACTTCAGCTTCTGTCACGGACTTCTTCTGGTTGTTGTCCTTACTTGAAGTTCCTCGTGATGCTTCTTCAGGAATATAACACCTACCGGATCTTGTCATACCTGCAGCAGCAGCAACTTCTACAACTAATTTTTCCTTTCCTGTGTTCCTTATATCAGACTGGTAGTCCCAAGGAACTGCTTTGGTTTCAAATGAGGGTGTTTGAGTGACTAGAGCCATGACCCTGGGTTTCAGAGGGAGTGTTTCCACCTCAATTGGTGCTCGCACTTGCACTGTGATGACAGGAGCAATGAAGGCAGATGACACAACCTTTTTCTCATCTTCAATTGGTACAATTGTTCCTTCCAAATTCCAATCCTCATCAGTGGATATCATGTTAATACCGGCATCATCGTGATTTGGAAGAGGGTTGTTGTTCACATTCGGCGGAGCCCCCTTAAGCTGAATGGTTCCTGCTTTGATCAACTCTTCTATCTTATCTTTGAGAGTAAGGCAATTTTTTGTGTCATGTCCAGTCACACCAGAGTGATATGCACAACGCTTGGTCCCATCATACCATCCTGGGAGGGGGTCGGGAACTCTTCCTAGGACAGGTTGGAGTACTCCTGCAGCTTTCAACCTTTCATATAACTGGGCTAAAGGTTCAGCTAGGGGTGTATAGGTTTTGGCCGGTTTTCTTTCAAAGCTCGGGCGAGGTCTAGGTGCATTTGGGCGGTTTTGTGATTGGTAGCGGGGTTAAGGTGGATATATGGGTTGGTAATACGGTGAATTCTGGTATGCGGGTGCTCGGGGTGGATAATAGGTTGGTTGGGCATTATAAACATGATAGGGAATGGGCGAAGGCTGGTAGTAAGATTGAGGAGCTTGGGTGTATGGGCTATAATATGAAGGTTGGGGTAACGGGTTTTGGTAGGTTAACATTTGGTTAGGCCTGCGGTCTTGGACGGTCATAACAACGGATACTTCTTTTTCCTTCTTCTTACTTGCTCCTCCAATATTTCCTGACTGGATCGCCTTACTTGTTGCTTGTAGTGCTGCCAAATTTGTAATCTTTCCTAATTTGAGACCTTCCTCTATAACATCTCCCATCCTAACAACTTCCGAGAATTTCTGCCCCATCATACTTATCAATCTCTCATAATATGTTGCATCCGTTTGAGATCGAATAAAAGTAGTTGTCATCTCATCCTCTCCCATTGGGGGTTGGACTCTTGCTGCTTCTGCCCTCCATCTCATGGCATACTCTCTAAAGGATTCTGTTGTTTTCTTCTCCAACGTCATCAAATAGAATCTATCTGGGTTGGTCTCGGTGTTAAATCTGAATCTGTCCATGAATTCTTGTGCCATGACACTCCAACTGCGCCATTTCTGTGGGTCTTGACTTGTGTACCAATCAAGGGCTTCCCTTGTAAGACTCCTTATAAACAGCTTCATCCTGATAGCTTCATCCTTTCCCACTCCAACTAACTTATCACAGTACGACCTCAAATGAGCTCGCGGGTTTCCTTTTCCGTCAAACATGTCAAATTTTGGTACTTTATATCCTGTAGGTAAATCAACATCGGGATGAACACATAGATCTTCATACTCCAAACCTTCCATACTCCTAACGGTTTTCAGACTTTTGAATGCTTCCTTTAACTCACGAATCTCCTTTGCCATGTATTCGTCGGCTTTGGCCCTTACATCTTTTTCTGCTTCCTGATATTGATACACTTCAGAGTGAAGTTGGTGAGGCATAGGGGTAGTAAAAGGTTGTGCTTCCGCTACATATACCGGTGGAACATGCTGTATGTTAGGAATAGCGGCGTGTGCCATCGGTATGTGTTGCGTTACATGGTGATTTTGGGTTAGCGGGGTGCTTTGGGCTGGTGATGGTTGGGAAACATATGATGTGGTAAAATTCGATGGGTTGGCTTGTTGCGGGTTAACATGTGCGTTAGTGGATGTTTGCTTGTTGTTGTGAAGTGGAGGGTTTGGTGGAAGGTGTTCTGGGATAGATGAGTCAAAAGATGGGAAAGGTGGCGTGATAGGTGCATTTGTCCTTTCTTCAGGAAGTGGTGTGTTGAGACTAATAGAAAGATTGGTAAGGTTCCGCAGCCGTTCAATTTCACCTTGCAGGTTAGCCACTTATTGCGATAACTGGGCGATGTGTTCATCACGAAGGGTAACCTCCCTTCCGTCCGAAGTCTCAGGTTCGTCTCGTTGAACAGTGACAAGTCCCAAGCCTGTCATGTTAGGTGTGTTTGATCCAGTCATGTTGGTAGTTGCTCGTGCCTTCGATCTCGTGAGGTATGGGTGTTCGGCCAGTTCGTAGTCAACACAAATCAACCTTGGGGAGTAATAAAATAGAAAAACCTTTAAAAGAAAAGAAAAAAAAATAAAGACAATGTTAGTAAGTGGTGATTAAATTTAAAAGCAAATATATCACATAACAAACAAATCATGTAATAACAAAGAATTCAAGCAATGTTAAGCGTGCTCCTAGTATGCAGGGGACCTCTTTGTGCCAGAGGTAGGCCTAGCGAGAATTTGAGAGATAAACACACCGTTATATATCATCCCATTGCTCCTTAATTAGATATCCAAAACAAACTTTCATTGATAATTCAAGCTTAGTACATAAATAAAAGGGGAAATTGCCTTAACTTAAAACGATTACAATGGCATGGCCTTAATTAAAATAAAGATTACAACATAGTTCTAATCTAGTTGACTGAGGATGGTTCTTCATTTCTCCTTAGCCTTTTCGCTGCACCGATTGCCTCACCAATTTTCTGGCGATTCTTCACAAGGTAAACCATGGCTAGCTTTCCTCCTTCGTCTAGTCCTTGGCAATAGCATTCTATGAATTGCTTCTCAAGGTCTCCATCCAAATCTTTGAGTCTTTGCTCCATTTCCACAGCTTGTTGTTTCCACATTTCTATTTGTTGCTTCTGCATATCCTCTCGTTGTCTCAACATTTCAATCTCTTTGTTTTCCTTCTCATCCTGCTCCTTGTGCTTTGCTTCAGACTCGGACACCCTTCTTTTTAGCCGGCGGTACTTGATTTCAGCTTCGGCTGCCTTATCTTTGATTCGGCCACCCATATTAATCCCTCTTGTGACAGAACCTTCTAGGTTGGCACGTAACCATTCTAAATAAAAAGTGTCACATCGAGCTTGGTACCTATTTGGTGTAATTGTATCCTTGACCATAGCTCTCTTGTTTTTCCACATCCTGAGAATTTCCTTTGCAAAAGGAATTTTATCATTATCATAGTCAATTCGATAATGATCCATGTTATCAACTTGCGGTATGACTTGCGTTCTCCCGGCTTGTCTCATAACTCGTAATGGAGCATATGGTTGAAGTCCTCGAAGCCCGATGAGAACCAAATAAGGTAGCATTTTTCCGCGGATTACAAAACTCTCAGATGGATACCAAGAAAACATCCATTGGATTGTGGTATCGTTTAGCTTGCTAAGTAACTTGCCCCATCCTTTAACACTATTTGGATGTTTGAATGCAACCACCGGTATCGTGTATGACGTGATGTGATTAGCACCATTTTGCTTGTAAAGCTCTTGGCTTCCATTGATCTTTTGGAGATGCCCCATAAACCATAACTGCAACAATAAATTACATCCCTCAAAATGTTTATATCCTTTCTTGCAAAGGCCTAAAGCTCGGTATATATCTGCAACAACCATCGGCACTATGGTGTATGGTTTTCTATCAATGCCATTAAATAATGCATCAGTAACCATGACAAGTCGGGTGTGAATCTCCTGTTTTGCTCCTCGGGGAAATACTATGAGCCCGAGGAAACAAACCGAAAAAGCGAATACTCTCTTTTCACTCCAAGAAGAATGTGAGGAGAACTTTTCTCGATGTCGTAGAAAAGCACCCGAGCATCCAAAAATGTCAAACAGATAATCAAGGGGTATTTTGGATTCTTTCAAATGCTCTAACCCAATTTCCTTCTCAAAACCAAACTTTTCAAGGAACTCTTTTATCGAGGGATTTTTTGGAATAATCATGCCAGCGCTTTGCCAAGAATGTTTGCCTTTCCATAACAAACTCACATTCTCTATGAAACCTCCAATTTCTTCTAACAATGGCGTCATCTCGTTTTCCCCAAATCTGAATACGACCCTTTCTTCATCCCAAAAAGTGACTGCTGCCTCGATAATTTCCCTACACGCTGTGACTTCCATAAGTAACGGTAAATGACCCAGCTTCTTTCTCACTTCGAATTGTGCGCTTTCTCCTAAGTTTCTCCACCATGCCTTTAGTTTGGGAGGGATGTCCAACACCATGCCGATCTTTGGGTAGACAACTTGACTCATAATTTCCTGCATCACAGAAAGATTAATCCTACCCGTTTTCCAATTAGGAGTAAGTGGTCCACATAATCGGTGTGTTTATCTTTCAAATGATGCACATAAAGGATGAATAGGTGTCACTCGGGGTTATAAACCCGTTTGGACATTTGGATAAGGCTAACTAATGGACTTAATACACCTAGGGTATTAAGCCTCCTAAGGTTGCGTGATGCATGCTCCTAATGAGGGATTTGGTTTAGCTCTATCCTAGGTCGGCTAAGAGTAGGTTTTCTAGACTGGTCTTCTTCCAAGCGGACAACTTGAGAGTGAAAAGTTGTGACTGTCGATTGCACCGCTGATCGACTTACCCACAAACTTTCCCCTAAAAGGTATTTTTTGAAAAAGTGCACGGTCGCAAACCGCGTAACCGCTATGTGTGTGCTCAGTGTGAATTTTCCAAAAGTGGAGGAAGTGAAAACGAAATGACAGTTTATATGAAGCAATAAAATAAGTCATATAAGACAATTTATCACATAAGGCAATTAAAATAAGCACCATAAATAATTACAAATACACAATTCAATTTTCATTAACCTAAGTTTGTTGTGGTTTAGAACCTAGAGTCCCCAGCAGAGTCGCCATGCTGTTATACCCCATTTTAACACGGGTCAAACTAGAGTATAATATATTGGTAATTCTGAAGGTTTAATTAATTAAAGAGAGTCGCCACCTAATTATTTTTAAGGTGATTTAGGACACCTAATATTAGAACTTAAGTAAAATTCTGTCTTATGGTCTTAACCTAAAGATTCTAAGTAAGGGTTCTAAATATTTTAAAAGGAAGGTTTTTGAAAGCATCTTTTAAAATCCATTAACAATGGTTAACCGACCAAGCTTAGGTTAATAAATTATACAAGAAATATTATTTGAGGTATTTAACAAAAAAAAAATAACCTAGAATACAGTAGTTTACTTTGAACAAAATAAACCTTTTTGAAGAATGTTATTATATAAACAAAACTTATAACTATACATACAAAAAAAAATTTTAAAAGGATATATGTTTTAAGACACTTTCTTATTAAAAAAATTGTATTTAAAGAGGGTATCTTTAATTTTGATTGAAAGAGTCAAGGTAAATATTTCAATTAGACAAAATGTTTGCCAGCGAACAACCACGTTTTGTGTGTGTGTTTTTTTTTTATTATTATTTTTTTAATAATCACCTTTTTCATGATGCTATAAAAACGGTTGTCAATTTCGACTTAAGCACGTCAAAAATAAATTAATTCCAAACTTAAAATCCGAAACTTAAAGGGTGCTTTTTAAAAAAATTCTTTTAAGAGCACTATTATATAAAATAGATAATTATTGCGGGTAACTAAGTGAGAATACTAAGTGAAGCAGTCAAAAGTAAATCGACAATCCCAGGTGAAATATGAAACTAAACTAATCGAAACAACATAATCAAATTGATTAAAAAATCGAAATAAAGTAAATGTAAATAACGAAGGCCGTCATAGGCGACCCCAAGCTTTTCGCTTGTTTTTTCTTGTTATCCAATGTATTTTAGGGAAGACGCGCAATGTGATGACTCCATGCTCGGGTGGTGGCGTTAGGTCTCATTTTGAGACTCCATTGCAAGAGTCTCGAATTAAGACTCCATGTGCTCCAAGGTGTACATGTAAAGAAAAGGAGAAACAAAATTAGGAATATATAGGACGGAAATATTCACAAGTGAGATTTGCTTTAAAGTTCATACATAGCACAACAACCAAACTATAGGCAAAATGCACGTGTGACTATGCCAACATGAGATTGTGTTTCTTTCATTTTTTACCATGGAAGCATATACAGAGCTATCGAATAATTATAATGGTAAAAACACAGTTTTAAATGCATGATCTTCACTAACAGAGAAGTAACTTTACTAATTAACTTCAACTTAACCTAATGATGTGTAAAAAAAAGTTTTAACTCGTAAACAAGCATAAACGGGCAGCTAATAAGATGGAAAATCATATTCTTATTAAGTCTTCCCTTTTACATATCATGTTCCCCACAAACACAAGAGGCCTAGCCTTCACTAATAGAAACTGACTACTGCAATATCCTATACCAAACAATTTACATACCTTATTTTAAGTACTCTCTAAAATGTATACGATTTAATGGGAGCTTTCTCCAGTCAAAGACATGCTTTATTACAAGATATGTAGTCATAAATATGTACTCGCACCAATATTTTTAATGAGCCATAATAGCCTATATTTTCTATAGCTAAGGAACTGCTTTTAAATCTTATAGGCATGACATCTAAAGAAGTGAAAATAAATTGGACTTCTCATACGCAGCCTATATTTCTGTTGGTTCAATTTCTTTCAAGCAAAAATGTTGCAGAATCCTATAGGCATAGTTTTATAATAAGAAAAAGAAAAAAAATAAAAATAAATTCTTAACACAAAATTTGAATTCTAAATACATGGTTTCTATATTTGGAAAATAAAATAACTACTGCTATACTTTAACTTCTAAGAAACAAGAGAATGCACACTGTCATAAAAACGAAATGTGTTCTTCTTTCATGTGATTTTTAAGAGAGCAAATACTATATCAATCCTAAATGGTACTTCAAAAATACTGCTAACTAAACAAGTGTCTCTCTTATCCATAACCACGATCATTACAAGAAGAATCTCCGCGTAGGTATTTTATCGAATACTTATAGATTAATGTGGATAATTATACGATCAGAATATAAATTAACTCAATGATATTACTTTATAGATTAGGAAAATTCCAATACACATTTTCTAGCAAGACAACCAAAACGCATGGAGAAACAAATCGAAGCTAATCAACACCAAGAAACAACTAAAAGCATACTAGTATATATAATTGACAAAAACAACAAGCTAACAACATTTCACATAATGTACTGCCATATAAGAGCATTTCAGATTTTCAAAATTGAATGAAACAAAGATGAAAAGTTACTGACAACCTGTTCAAAACTACCGATACTTTAAACAAAAGCGTAGGATTTCATATACAGAATTTATATAGTTAGTTAATATTAGGACTCAACTAAATTCCTAAGACATAGCATCTACTTAATAGATGTGATGATGGCTAGTGCCTCAATCAGTTTCAAATCTCAGTGAACAAACAACCATATCCTATACTTTGTAATAATTCTTATAAGTTCTAACACTAACGTCTTAACTATTTTAAAGGAGATGATCACAACTCCATTGTGAATACCTATGGACATGCTATTAATTGATACTTTAGTTTAAAATGCAGAAGTTCTAAACATAATTTCTAATACATTGGAAGTTACTAAAAATACTTAACTCACGATTTCGATCAAATAACGAACACAAAATGATTGCTCAAATTAATTACATCAGAGGCTAATAAGACGTGCTTCAAATATGTAAAAAAAAAAAATAGAAGTAACAACAACTTTTTCAATAAATGCATATCATAAACATGCTTAGACTTGCGGAATCGGAAAGAGGAGAAAAACCACTAACCTTTTTGCGGGCAGGAACTAGGGTCGCGTCAAGGTCTACTATCTCTGGCCTCTATTCCGCAAGCTCAGCCTTTGTCAAAACCCCGAAACTAGCACGCCACCACCTCTATTACGATTAAACAAAAGCAGTAAAGGCTGAACAGAATAAGCCCCTTAAAGTGTGGTTTTCATGTGTAGGAAATCAGAGAAAGAGGCTCGGAAAAAGGTGTAAGAGCAGGCCCAAATGTCGTTGAAAATCTCCACCAAATTTGGTATTTATAGGAGATGAATTGGGGCACCTCTAGGGAAGTTTGGGCGGGATTTTGAGGTTCAAAATCGAGTCAAGGGGCGTTCAAATTTGAACGTTGGGTGGTCTCCTAGGCAGGTCTATTTCTAGGAAAAAGAAAGGGAGATAATGGAAAGATTCAGAGAGCTAAAACCAAAAATAAGCAAATTACTGAATACCTCTTGATATGGCAGAGATATGCCACAGAAAATTCCCAAAATAGTGAAATATCCTCTGCAATGAGAGGATTTGATTTGACTTGGGGTGAAAACATAGTAATACATCTGTAAACAAGCAAAATAAAAGGATCAAAGAGACCTCTTTTGCTCGAAATAGGCACACGAGATTCTGGTCTTGGGTGGTAGAGGTCAAGACTTAGTTAAAATGGAGATAAAGCCAAGTTTTTGCTCAGCCATTGCAGGGAAAGAGAATAAGAGAGAGAGATGAGCAAAGGGTAGGGTTTCTCAATTAAAAATCATCTTAGCCTTAGGATTAAAGATTGACGGTTGAGATTGGTCTAAAAATGTTATATGAAAAGAAAAGAAAAAAAGAAAGAAAGAAAAAAAAATCAATATTAATTTATGTGACTTTTCTAGAAGGGTGTAAGAGATTTTAATCCTAGCCACATATTTAAGGGGTAATTTCAAAATCGTCCAGGTTTACAAAACTAAATACAAAATCCTAGTAGGATAATGATATTTATATCTAATGGCAACAATATATTTTCATTTAAATCAGAAACGTATATATCACAAACAAAGTCTTCCTAAAATCACGCATAACGGCACGAGCTTTTAATTCTCACACAATCGTTTTTTAATTTCTTGCAAGAATGATTTCCACAAGAAATAAATATTGGTATAATATATATAAAAGTAGCAACATTAATTATATAAAAGGCATAATACTCAAACGGTGCCAATATATATTTATAGAATAATTTTTGGTATATTTCATACTCAATTATATAAGCGGTATAATAATGGTATAATGTGTATGGGGGTATGGGGTGTGTGCTTGGAATCCTAAAAGGCAAATATTTATTTCTATTAATTAAAAGAGATATGGGTACCTAAAATAGTGTGATTTGAACCTCTTTTTTATGCAAATTTATTGAGAACAACTAAGTTAATTAGTGTTATAGAGATTATAAATGGAGACTTAATTGACCGTTCAATAATATTGGACTTTACTAAGATGATCCAAGTTAAGTTTAAACGTCCCTTTTAAATAATACCATGCTTTCATAATTCTAATAATTTATTATAATATATAGTATATCATATTGTTGTAAAAATTAATATTTAAAATATGTATAGAATAAGAAATAGAGAAACAAATTATAATTGGCAAATAATATTTATATTAATTATTGTGGTGTGTTAGCATTAAATAATAATATAATAGTGACTAAGTAACTAAAATAACAATAACGACATAATTACAATAAATATATTAAATTATATTAAGACTAATAATTATATTTTATTTTAAAAATCTTGAGGCTAGAAAAAAATATAACAAATATTTTGGATAAAAATATATAAAATATATTTAGTAAATTATTGAGAATTAGGAAGTATAGAAAAATTGCTTATGAAAGGGGAGGGCCAAAATTGGTTGTCAACAGCTCCCACCCCCTGATAGATGCCTATATAGAAACATATGTATAAAGAAAGCTTTCATCTTTTGATTTTTGCAACTTTGTAACAGTTTCTGGATTTGTTTTCTCTAACATATAAAAATACTTCGGAAACTCCTTATATGAATGACTTGGACTCCCTATTATCATCGCCATTGCTATTTCTTTAGCTATCCATGCTTTCATGTAGCTCACCTCAATTCCGTGTTACTAAATTTTGTGTGTTTCAATAAATTTCATATCAATAATCTTAGTGCTATCAATTGTTGATACATCTCTAGAATCTGAACTTGTAGCAACCAAACAGTTGGAACTTGTAGCAACTACACTACTAGAACTTGTAGGAACCAAACGATTTTCAATATCTTTTTCACTGTGACAAACAATGGATATTCAGTGAAATAAGAGATTTTTTTCTTTAATTTGATATACACCTTCACACATGTGTTGTTATAAATCAGGATCGGTGGCAAACCAACATTTGGGAGAAAGTTAATTTCTATTGTGTTTAACTCACTATCGATCCTAATTTGTTTCGAAATAGCTACAACCAAATTGTTGTATGTGAATGTCGACTCGATTATTACACAATAGCTGATGAAATTGATAAACTTGTTTTCTTCCTATTCACCACTATGAAGAACATAAACTGGAAAAATCTCCATAGAACAAAAAATAGAAATCAAATTTGAAGCAAAACTAAAATTGCGCTGATTTGCATCAAACTAATTTTAATTTTCGTGTTTGATTTGTTGTTACTTAGAGATGAAGAAGAAATTCCAGGATTATTGGTGCTGCATTCATTGGAAGATCTAGTTTTTTTGAAATATTTGAGGAAGAAGATTGGAAAGAATTTGAGAAAATAAACAAAATCACGCTTCTTACTCCCAAAAAAATGGAAATAATGCCCTTTTTCAGATGTTGGCCTATAATTTGTGGGCTACTCGATTGTAAACTAAAATATAGGCTATAAAGCTGAAAGGGAGGAAACCCAATTATATTAATATGCTAGATTAGAGTCATTTACTCTTGTTAAAGATTTATATGCCAGTAGAAAATGTAAAAAAATAATAGAGTTGGAGAAACTATTTTTCATTTTGTTTTATGAACCGAGACGATCTTAAATGGAACGACATGGAATGTAAGGATTCATATATCCAACTGTAATATGATTGCGTTACAGTAAATAAAGCACAATCATGTATAAGGTTCTTCTTTTGATTGCAATATAGATGTTTAATTCTAATGGGCAGCCCAGTGCACTAAGCTCCCACTATTGTGCGGGATCAGGAGAAGGACCAAACTACAAGGGTCTATTGTATAGAGCTTTACCCTGTATTTCTGCAAAAGGCTATTTTCACGGCTTGAACCTGTGACCACATGGTCACATGGCAACAACTTTACCAGTTCCGTCGAGGCTCCCCTTATTCTATATTTCAAATTCAATTTCCAAGATGAATACATTTTTGCAATCTTATTTCAGATCCTAAAACTAGCCTTGGCAATGTGTGACGACCCGGCCCGTCGTCACGAGAGTTACCGCCCTGTTTCCCCCTTATTGTGTTATTTCATGTTCTATATCGGTATTAAAATCTATCGGGTGAATTTAGATTGATTCTGGTTCAAAATAAGGCATATAGCCTCTTAGAATAGAGTTTATTTCAGAAAAGTCAACCTGAAGTTCACTATATGGTTAGAGGGCTCGGATGTGGATTATGGTGGTTTGGTTAGCTTCAGGAGTTGATTTGTGACTTAGGGGAGAGATCAAAATTGAATTTGGAGGTCCAGTGTAGAAATAGGTTTGAATTGGCGAAATTGGAATTTTGGAGGAATCTCGTTGATATGTGAGATTTTGATCCGCGAGTCGGAATAGAATTCCAACAGTTGTAGTAGCTTCTTAGGTGGTTTTGGTTATGTCTGCGAAGTTTCAGGTCATTCGTACATCGTTTGGTTGGGTTTTTGATTGAATGTAGGTTTCAGAAGTTTTAGTAGAAACTTAGGCTTGAATCCGCCTTGATTTGATGATTTTTGTGTTTAAGGACGTGTTTTTATGATTTGAACAAGTTCGTATCGTATTTTGGAATAAGTTGGTTGTATTGTCCTGGGGGCCTCGGGGGTGATTCCGGGGGTCAAACAAATCATTTTTGGTTAAGCCTAAAGTGAGATTTTTGTTGTCATATGTTGCAGAGTTTTGTTCTCTGCAATCACAACGGGTCTGCTGCGATCGCATAGAAGGTTTGGGAAAGATTTCACTTTTTGTTCTCTGCGATTGCAGGTATGGGTATGTGATCGCACAGTTGGTCGAGTTTGTTATCTGCGATCGCAGATAAGGTTACGCGATCGCGTAGTGTTATGGAACAGGGGTCCCAGATGGGTGTTGTTCTGTGCGATCGCAGAAGGTTATATGTGATCGCGTATTGTTCGACTGTTCAAGTAGTGTAATCGCATAAGGATTACCGCGGTCGTATAAGTGAATTTGGAGGGCAGTGATTTTGGTTATACGCGATCGCGAAGGGTGTTGTCGCATTCGCATGGGTTTAGCTGTTTGTGCATCGCAATCGCGGGCAGGAGGTCTGTCACGACCCTAGTTCACCAATTGTGAACATGTCATGATGGCACCCAGTCCCCACGACTAGGTAAGCCTAACACGTTGCGGAATCTATAAATTAAAATTTCTTAAATAAGAAACAGCGGAAAATAACATAAAAGATATGTAATCCGTGCCACTTGGCACATACATTCGTCACACAATAAATAAACACTACCAAGATCCGGAATCCCACGGTAACACAGACTAAAAGAGAAATAAATCTGTGGCTCTATGTGTAAGAGTATCTAACAACGAAATGAAGAAAAATGTCAACTAGTAATACTAGAATAGAAGGGAAGCCTCCGGATCCGCGGACGTAGCGGATCATACCTCGAAGTCTCCCAGAAAGCTGCAGAATCACCTAGTACGAGCCTGCTCTGATGTACCTGGATCTGCACAACAAAAGTGTGCAGAAGAGTAGCATGAGTACACCACGGCGGTACTCAGTAAGTGCCAAGCCTAACCTCGATGGAGTAGTGACGAGGAAGGTCAGGGCCCTACTGAGAAACAATAATATAATGGTGATAACAAAATAAACAGATTAAATGATAATAATTTCCGAAATAACAATATTATGATAATTACTGCAAACTGTCTACAATTAAGCTAACAACAATTAACCAACTCAAATAAACAAATCCAGGATCCGTGGGAATTGAACCCACAGTCCCATTCTCAGTACCTCTGGGTCTCCGGGAATCGAACCCGCAGCCCATGTCTCAATAATATCTCAATAACTCAGGATCTCCGGGAATCGAACCCGCAGTCCACAAACAATATCACTCCGGGTCTCTGGGAATCGAACCCACAGCCCTGGGATCTCCGGGAATCGAACCCGCAGTCCACATCTCAATAATATATCAATAGCTCAGGATCTCCGGGAATCGAACCCGCAGTCCACAAACACTATCACTCCGGGTCTCTGGGAATCGAACCCACAGCCCTGGGATCTCCGGGAATTGAACCCGCAGTCCACCAACACATCAAATAAAGAAAACACACAGAGAGAATATAATATGTTAAATTACAACTTCACCGAAACTAGTGCCCACAATTTATCAAGAAGTTCAAGTAAATCAACTAGGCAATTAAACATGTTGAATCCTAGCTAATCATGCTTTTCTAACTAATACCGGGTAACGGTAACGCTTTTATCAGCTAAGAGCAGGAATATCACTAATCGGACAATTCAAGTAAAGTGTGTGTTACAACAACCAGCGCATGTACACGCCCGTCACCTCGCATACAAGGCATTTAAACTATCACATAATATCCTAGGGGTGAAAGTTTCCCCACACGAGGTTAGACAAGCCACTTACCTCAATTCCGGTACAAAACCGCTAAGAAATAACCCTCTTGCCGCGAATGTCGGCCTCCACAAGTGTAGTATCTGATAAAAATCAATAGAATCACATCAAAATAGGCCAATTGGGTATTACCCAATCAAATTAACTCAAAATTCACCAAAACCCACAAGTTGCCAAAACCCGACTTTCGGTACGCTTAACGAAAATTCACGAAAGTTATATATTCGGAACCTTTGTTTCAATATGAGTCTATGCATATAAAGTTTACCAAATTCGGACTCCGTTTGCCCACTCAAAACCTTGATTTTCTAAAGGTTTTGGTCTAGGGTGAAAACCCCCATTAATTACCCAAATTCCTCCATTTTCATGAAAAACTTGCATAATATTATCAACAACAATCATAATTGGAGTCCATAATTGATTACTTGAAGAAACCCCTTGAATCTCCCTTCAAAATCGCCCAAATCGCCCCTTAAGCCGAGCCCTCAAAGTTTGGAAATGTTCTGAAATTTCTAACTTCTGACATAATTAACTCCCTGCGATTTTCGCTTCTGCGGACAAAATTTCCGCTTCTACGCGTCCGTATCCGCGACCAAAGGGTCGCTTCAGCGGTTCTAGGCCTGGCCGGCCATTTCCGCTTCTGCGAGCAAAGGGCCGCTTAAGCGGTCCCGCTTCTGCGAAGAAGCTTCCGCTTCTGCGGACAAATCCGCCTCTGCGCATCATTGACCGCTTCTGCGGTCTCGCCCAAACGGTAAAATGTCCGCTTCTGCGGACCATGCCCAATTTCTCCCCGTCCGCTTCTGCGATCACTGGCTCGCACCAGCGACCCCGCTTCAGCGGAAAGGCTTCCGCTTCTGCGTAACCACCCGCTCCTGCGCATCTCGTCCGCTTCTGCGGACACGCTCCTACGTCCAAAATTCCGCAGGAGCGGAAACAACAGAAGCAGGATCCCAACCTGCAATTTTTCCACAATTTTCTCCCGTTTAACCATCCGAAAACACCCCGAGGCCCCGGGACCTCATCCAAACATACCAACACATCTTAATACCTTATTCGAACTTGCTCCAATCCTCAAAACACGTCTAACAACATCAAAACCCATAATTCACATCGAATTCAAGCCTAAATTTCTTAAAACTTTCCGAATTGCACATTCGATCTAAAACCCGACCAAACGACATCCGAATGACCTGAAAAGTTGCGGACATATCCAAAATCACATAACGAAGCTACAAAAATTATCGGAATTCCATTCCGACCCCCGGATCAAAATCTCACCTATCGTTCGGATTCGCCAAAATTTCAACCTTCGGCATTTCAAGCCTAATTGAGCTACGGACCCCCAAAATACATTCCGAACGCGCTCCTAACCCCGAAATCACCTAACGGAGCTAATGGAACCATCGGATTTCCGTTCCGAGATCATCTTAACACTGTTCCGGCTACGGACCGTTTTCTAGTTTCAAAGCTCTTATTTAGGGACTAAGTGTCCCAAAATGCTCAAATTTTCGGAACCGACTCTCCCGGCAACCCACAATAGCAGAAATGAGCTTAGGGGAACAGTTAAATTAGGGATTGGGGCGTAATTTTTCTAAAACGACCGGTCGGGTCGTTACATCTTCCCACACTTAAAGATTCGTTCGTCCTCGAACGAGCATAGAAAACATACATGGAGTAGTGAAAAGATGAGGGTACTGGCTGCGCATATCCTGTTCGGTCTCCCAAGTCGCCTCCTCGACCGGCTGGCCCCGCCACTGAACCTTTACCGAAGCGATGTTCTTTGACCTTAGCTTTCTGACTTGCCTGTCTAGAATGGCTACTGGCTCCTCAACATAAGACAGATCCTTGTCTAGCTGAACAGATGTGAAATCCAACACGTGCGACGGGTCGCCATGGTATCTCCGGAGCATGGAGACATGAAATACGGGGTGCACTCCGGCTAGGCTGGGAGGTAAGGCCAACTCATAAGCAACCTCCCCAACACGCCTCAAAATCTCAAAGGGGCCAATAAATCTAGGACTCAGCTTTCCTTTCTTCCCAAACCTCATAACGCCCTTCATGGGCGAGACTCGAAGCCGAACCCGCTCACCAACCATAAAAGCCACATCGCGAACCTTCTTGTCCGCATAACTCTTACTGTCCGGACCGGGCCGTACGAAGTACGTCCCGAATCACCTCGATCTTGTCCATAGCCTCCCGAACCATATCGGTACCTAGCAACCTGGCCTCGCTCGACTCGAACCAACCCACGGGGGACCTGCACCTCCTACCATATAGGGCCTCATACGGTGCCATCTGAATACTAGACTGGTAGCTGTTGTTATAAGCAAACTCCGCCAGTAGCAAGAAGTGATCCCATGAACCTCCAAACTCAATCACGCACGCACGGAGCATGTCCTCCAAAATCCGAATAGTGCGCTCGGACTGCCCATCAGTCTGGGGGTGAAATGCTATGCTCAACTCCACCCGAGTACCTAACCTCCGCTATACAGCTCTCCAGAACAGTGAAGTGAACTGAGTGCCTCTATCTGAAATGATGGAAATTGGAATACCATGCAGCCGAACTATCTCCCTGATATAGGTCTCCGCCAGTCATTCTGATGAATAAGTAGTGCTCACCGGTATAAAATGGCCGGACTTGGTCAGCCGATCCACAATAACCCAAATGGAATCAAACTTCCTAACAGTCCGTGGAAGCCCAGATACGAAGTCCATGGTGATGCGCTCCCATTTCCATTATAGAATCTCAATCTGCTGCATCAATCCACCCGGACATTGATGTTCATACTTCACCTGCTGGAAGTTGAGGCATCTGGAAACATAGTCAACTATATCCCTCTTCATCCGCCTCCACCAGTAATGCTGTTTCAAGTCCTGATTCATTTTTGCGGCACCCGGATAGATGGAATACCGCGAACTATGGGCCTTTGCTAGAATCAGCTCTCGAAGATCATCTACATTGGGCACACAGATGCGCCCCTGCATCCTCATAACTCCATCATCCCCGATGGTAACATCTCGAGCATCACCACGCCGAACTCTATCCTGAAGGACAAGCAAATGAGGGTCGTCGAACTGACGCTCCCTGATGCGGTCAAATAGAGAAGACCGAGAAACCACACAGGCCAGAACCCGGCTGGGCTCCGAAAGATCCGGTCTAACCAACTGCCTGGCCAAAGCCCGAACATCCATCGCCATAGGCCTCTCCGAAGCTGGGTAGATATGCCAAACTCCCCAAACTCTGCCCGACGACTTAAGGCATCGGCAACCACATTAGCCCTTGCCGGATGATAGAGAATAGTAATATCATAGTCCTTCGGTAGTTCCAACCATCTCCTCTGACGCATATTCAGGTCCTTCTGCTTAAGCAAGTGCTGCAAGCTCCGGTGATCGGTGTAGATCTCACAAGGAACCCCATATAAATAATGACGCCAAATTTTCAAGGCGTGAACAATGGCGGCTAGCTCCAAATCATGAACGGGGTAATTCTTCTCATGCACCTTCGAGCTGTCTCGACGCGTAGGCAATCACCCTACCGTCCCGCATCGATACCGCACCGAGTCCAACTCGTGAGGCATCACAACATACGGTATAGGACCCGAACCTGTAGGCGATATCAATATAGGGGCCGAAGTCAAGGCGGTCTTGAGCTACTGAAAGCTCGCCTCGCACTCGTCCGTCCACTCGAAAAGGGGCACCGCACTGGGTCGATCTAGTCGTAGGTGCTCGCAATCGAAGAGAACCCTCTGCGAAACGACGGTAGTAGCCCGCCAAACCAAGGAAGCTGCGAATCTCAGTAGCGGAGGAGGGTCTGGGCCAACTCCGCACGGCCTCCACCTTCCTCGGATCTACTCGAATACCATCACTCGACACCGCGTGGCCCAAAAATGCCACTGAACTCAACCAAAATTCACATTTAGAGAACTTGGCATAAAGGTGCTTCTCCCTCAGGATCTGAAGCACTATCCTCAAATGTTGCTCGTGCTCTTCCCGGCTCCGAGAATATACTAGAATATCATCAATGAAGACAATCACGAACGAGTCCGGATAAGGCCTGAACACACTGTGCATCAAATGCATAAATGCTGCTGGGGCATTAGTCAACCCAAAAGACATCACGAGGAACTCATAGTGACCATACAGGGTCCTGAAGGCAGTCTTCGGGATATCTGGCTCCCGAATCTTCAGCTGGTGATACCCGGAGCGCAAATCAATCTTAGAAAACACATGTGCGCCATGTAGCCGGTCAAATAAATCATCGATACGGGGCAAAGGATGCGGTTCTTCCATCGTAACCTTATTCGGTCGACGATAGTCAATACACGTACGCATAGAACCCGTCCTTTTCTTCACAAACAATACGGGGAGCACCCCGAGGTGAAACACCGGGTCGAATAAAACCCTTGCCTAATAACTCATGTAACTGATCCTTCAACTCCTTCAACTCGGGAGGAGCCGTACGGTACGGTGGAATAGAAATGGGTCGAGTGCCCGACAACAAGTCGATAGCAAAGTCAATGTCTCTTCGGGCGGCATGCCGGAAGATCAGCCGGAAATACATCGACAAAGTCACGTACCACATGAACGAGAATCGATAGAGGGAGGGTCAATGCTGGCGTCCCGCACATAGGCAAGATAGGCAGCACACCCCTTCTCAACCATACGCCGAGCTCCGAGAAAAGAAATAACACGGCTAGGGGTGTGATCTAGAGTACCACTCCACTCAATACGTGGAATGCATGGCATAGCCAGGCGTCACGGTCTTGGCGTGACAATCAAGAATAGCATAATGGGGTGACAACCAGTCCATGCCCGGAATAATATCAAAATCGACCATCCCGAGAGCAGCGATAGATCCGCTCTGGTCTCAAAATCACAAATGGTAATCAAACACGACCGATATACGCGGTCCGCAGCCAAAGAATCACCCACCGGAGTGGAAACATAAATGGGGGCACTCAAAGAATCCCGAGGCACACCCAGGTGAGAAGCAAAGTAAGAAGACACATATGAAAAAGTGGAACCGGGGTCGAATAGAACCGATGCCTCCCCGTGACTAACCATAATAATACCGTGATAACGAGTCGGATGCGACGGCCGCGGCGCGATCGGGGAATGGCATAGAATCCGGCTGTCCCCCTCTCGAGGCGGCCTCTAGAACACGACCCCGCCCGCAGGCCGCGCGGGCGGTGGAATAACGGTCGGAGGCCGGAATAATAGCATGCGTCGACCACGAGAGCCACGCCGGTCGCTGCGAGGCGGTGAGGGTGCTCCCTCCCCTGCGCACGGGGCACTCCCTAACCGGGTGGCGAGTATCCCCGCACTCAAAACAAGCTGCGAGAGGACGCGGTGGCGTGTGGCCGGCCCGCACCCCGACTAGTCGACCCGCGGAAGGACCCGCGCGGAGGTGCGGCTGGAAGCGGGGGAGCGTAGTAAGGCTCGCGTGGTCGCTGGAAGACACGGAGTGCTACCGGTTGCGAGCGATCGTCGAGTGAGCGGACGACCGGAATATCCCCGCTAAAACGACCAGGGCTGCCGAAGTGCGGGCACCGGAGAAATGGCCGGACTCGCGAGACCTGCTCGGCCTCTCTGTCTCCCCGTCTCTGCGAGGAGCGTACTCTCGATCCTCGCGGTAATGCTAGCACTGCTGCGATAAGATATATCTGTCTCCGACTCTCTGGCCATGTTGGATCGGATAGGCGGAATCGGGCCCTCGATAAATCTCCGCACTCTCTCCCAGACCGTGGCTACAAAAGCCGGTGCATGCCTGGCTAGACGGGTGAAACTAATAGCATACTCCGATACTGACATGGAGCCCTGTCGCAACCGCTCAAACTCCGAGCGCCAAGAATCCCTAAGGCTCCGTGGAACAAACTCCCTCAAAAACAGATCTGAAAACTGCGTCCAAGTCAATGAAGCAGACTCCTCTGGACTATCCAACTCATACGTGCGCCACCAATCATAAGCGGCCCCACGAAACTGAAAAGCAGTGAAGGAAACCCCGCCGGTCTCCACTATACCCTTAGTATGGAGGATGCGATGACACTCCTCCAGAAATCCTAAGGCATCATCTGAAGCTAAGCCACTGAACTCTAGGGGATCATACTTCTTGAACCTCTCCAACCTGCATTGCTCGTCCTTGGAGGCAGCTGATCCACCTCCGGGTTGTACTGGTATGGCAGGTGGTATAGGAATAACCTCTAGAACCTTTTCCATGGCCACTCAGTGCTCAGGAGTGTAGGCTGCGAGAGTCTGGGCACCTCCCCCGGCCTGAGATGTGGCTGCAGCAAGAGGAAGCAACCCCGCATGAGCTAGAGTAGTGTACATGCTCATAAACTGATCCAGAGTCTCCTGGAGTGCTGGAGTCGTAGTAGCAGTAGTAGGTGTACCAGGTGCATGTGCTCCAACCTGATCCACCGGTGGTGCCTCAATGACAGCGCGCGTGGGTGTTGTGGCTGCACCTCGGGCGCATCCTGGGCCTCTACCCCAGCCCCGGCCTCTACCCCGGCCCCGGCCTCTGGTGGCGACAGCAGGGGGCGCGGGTGCCTGATCCTCGCGTGTACCATGTGTCTTCACCATCCGTGAGAGAATAGAAGACAGAAGTTAAGAATTGGTGTCAAAACATCACATGACAAGAAATTCAAAAGAAATGAAGATTTTTCCTAAACAGTTACATAGCCCCTCGTAGATAAATACGGACGTCTCCGTATCGATCGGCGAGACTCTAAATAACCGGTCTGTGTCCCGTGACTCCTATGAACCTAGAGCTTTAATACCTACTTGTCATGACCCTGGTTCACCAATCGTGAACTTGTCATGACGGTACCCAGTCTTCGCGACTAGGTAAGCCTAACATGATTGCGGAATTTACAGCCTTTACGTAAATAAGAAACAGCGGAAAATAACATAAAAGATATGTAATCCGTGCCACTTGGCACATACATCCGTCACACAATAAATAAACACTACCAAGATCCGGAACCCCACGGTAACACAGACTAAAAGAGAAATACAACCGTGGCTCTATGTGTAAAGAGTATCTAACAACGAAATGAAGAAAAATGTCAACTAGTAATACTAGAATAGAAGGGAAGCCTCCGGATCCGCGGACGTAGCGGATCATACCTCGAAGTCTCCCAGAAAGCTGCAGAATCACCTAGTACGAGCCTGCTCTGATGTACCTGGATCTGCACAACAAAAGTGTGCAGAAGAGTAGCATGAGTACACCACGGCGGTACTCGGTAAGTGCCGAAGCCTAACCTCGATGGAGTAGTGACGAGGAAGGTCGGGGCCCTCTGAGAAACAATAATATAATGGTGATAACAAAATAAACAGATTAAATGATAATAATTTCCGAAATAACAATATTATGATAATTACTGCAACTATCTACAATTAAGCTAACAACAATTAACCAACTCAAATAAACAAATCCAGGATCCGTGGGAATTGAACCCACAGGTCCCATTCTCAGTACCTCTGGGTCTCCGGGAATCGAACCGCAGCCCATGTCTCAATAATATCTCAATAACTCGGGATCTCCGGGAATCGAACCCGCGATCCACAAGCAATATCACTCCGGGTCTGCGGGAATCGAACCCGCGGCCACGGGATCTCGGGAATCGAACCCGCAGGTCCTATGTCTCGATAATATATCAATAGCTCGGGATCTCGGGAATCGAACCCGCGGTCCGCAAACACTATCACTCCGGGTCTCCGGGAATCGAACCCACAGCCCCCTTGGATCTCCGAGAATTGAACCCGCAGTCCGCCAACACATCAAATAAAGAAAACACACAAGAGAGAATATAATATGTTAAATTACAACTTCACGAAACTAGTGCCCACAATTTATCAAGAAGTTCAAGTAAATCAACTAGGCAATTAAACATGTTGAATCCTAGCTAATCATGCTTTTCTAACTAATACCGGGTAAAAGTAACGCTTTTATCAGCTAAGAGCAGAATATCACTAATCGGACAATTCAAGTAAAGTGTGTGTTACAACAACCAGCGCATGTACACGCCCGTCACCTCGCATACAAGGCATTTAAACTATCACATAATATCCTAGGGGTGAAAGTTCCCCAACACGAGGTTAGACAAGCCACTTACCTCAATTCCGGTACAAAACCGCTAAGAAATAACCCTCTTGCCGCGAATGTCGGCCTCCACAAGTGTAGTATCTGATAAAAATCAATAGAATCACATCAAAATAGGCCAATTGGGTATTACCCAATCAAATTAACTCAAAATTCACCAAAACCCACAAGTTGCCAAAACCCGACTTTCGGTACGCTTAACGAAAATTCACGAAAGTTATATATTCGGAACCTTTGTTTCAATACGAGTCTATGCATATAAAGTTTACCAAATTCGGACTCCGTTTGCCCACTCAAAACCTTGATTTTCTAAAGGTTTTGGTCTAGGGTGAAAACCCCATTAATTACCCAAATTCCTCCATTTTCATGAAAAACTTGCATAATATTATCAACAACAATCATAATTGGAGTCCATAATTGATTACCTGAAGAAACCCCTTTGAATCTCCCTTCAAAATCGCCCAAATCGCCCCTTAAGCCGAGACCCAAAATGTGTTAAATGTTCTGAAATTTTTCTAACTTCTGATACACTTACTTACAGCGATTTTCGCTTCTGCCGAACATTTTCCGCTTCTACGCTCCCGTATCCGCGACCAAAGGGTCGCTTCAGCGGATTCCGGGCCTGGCCGGCCATTTCCGCTCATGCGAACAAGGGCCGCTAGCGGTCCCGACCTGCGAGAGGCTTCCGCCTCGCGGACAATTTCCGCCTCGCGCATCCGCTGGCCGCATCGCGGTCTCGCCCAACGGTCGAACGTCCGCCTCGCGGAACCGGCCAATTTTTCCCCGTCCGACACTGCGATCACCGGCTCGCACCGGCGACCCGCGCTCGCGGAAGTTATTCCGCTACGCGAAATCACCCGCTCCTGCGCACCTCGTCCGCACGCGGACTCGCTCCTGCGTCCGAAATTCCGCGGGAGCGGAAACAACGAGAACCAGAACACAAGTCCGCAATTTTCCACATTTTTCTCCCGTTTAACCATCCGAAAACACCCGAGGCCCCGGGACCTCATCCAAACATACCAACACATCTTAATACCTTATTCGAACTTGCTCCGATCCTCAAAACACGTCTAACAACATCAAAACCCATAATTCGCATCGAATTCAAGCCTAAATTTCTTAAAACTTTCCGAATTGCACATTCGATCTAAAACCCGACCAAACGACATCCGAATGACCTGAAAAGTTACGGACATATCCAAAATCACATAACGAAGCTACAAAAATTATCGGAATTCCATTCCGACCCCGGATCAAAATCTCACCTATCGTTCGGATTCGCTGAAATTTCAACCTTCGGCATTTCAAGCCTAATTGAGCTACGGACCTCCAAAATATATTCCGAACGCGCTCCCAACCCCGAAATCACCTAACGGAGCTAATGGAACCATCGGATTTCCGTTCCGAGATCGTCTTAACACTGTTCCGGCTACGGACCGTTTTCTAGTTTCAAAGCTCTTATTTAGGGACTAATGTCCCAAAATGCTCAAATTTTCGGAACCGACTCTCCCGGCAACCCACAATAGCAGAAATGAACTTAGGGGAACAGTTAAATTAGGGATTGGGGCGTAATTTTTCTAAAATGACCGGTCGGGTCGTTACATCGGTTTGCATAAGAGGATTTTTAGGTCGGGCAAATCAGTTTAATAACATTTCAGACGTCAGCAAAACCCATTTCTTCCATTATTGGGCATATTTTGGAGTTATTGAACGAGGGAGTATGAGGTTTTCACCTTGATTGCGATTGGAGGTATGTTTTATGGACTAATTACGTAATTTTATCCCAGAATCTTCATCTAAATCACTGAAATTGGGGTGTAAATTGGAGGAGTTAGGGCTTGGTTTTGGATTTTGAAATTTTGGAATTTAAAGGGGCTATTGGACTCCGATTTCGATAAATTTTATATGTATGGACTCATGGTGAGACGAGGATTCCGAAAATGTGAATTTCATAATTTTTTGAGAAGCGGGCCCGGGGCTCAGGTTTTGGAAACTTCGTGTTTTGGGTACTTTTCGAGTTATTTCGATTGGGTTATGTTCCATTAGCCTATTTTGATGTATTCCTATTGGTTTTGATCAGATTTGGCACATGTGGAGGTGGATTCTAGAGGGAAAGGCATTGTGGACTAGTTTCTGAGTCGGTTCGAGGTGAGTAATAGGTGTGGATGATGACATCAGGGTTTGAAACCCTGGTATATCACTATGTGACGCTGTATTGAGGCGAGACACGTACTCTACGGTGAGTGCGGGGTCGATTGTGATTGGAGACTATGGCTTAGCTCGACTGTGTGGCATTGTACTGTGTTGTTGGCTATATATGAGCTGGTAAACCTCCTACTTGGACGGTTGTGGATATATTCGGGTTGTGTGCCAATTATTTGTATCCTGTGAGGATCGTTATCACTGTTTCTATGACTATAGCATGTTTCACGATATCAGTCTTGAGCTAAACACTATCTAAAAAATGATTTGCAAATTCTGAGATTTCTGAACACTGATTTCTATAATTTCTGCTAAACGGATTTAAAAATGATAATTATTTGTGCTTGTGAGGCTTGCATTGCATGTAGCTGGACTGATAGTGGATTGGGCTACGTACCGGAGCATATGTCACTAATATTGCGCTTGGGTTGTAGGAGCCCCTCCGGAGTCTGAACTCCCACAGTGAGTGCGGGTACCCAATTGGATTGGGCTACGCGTCGTAGCGTCATGTTCATGCATTTGCATTACATTTATTCATTTCTACTGAACTGTTTTATCTGTTGTTTCTTTCCCTGAGACTTATACTGTTAAAAAGAAAAATAAGGTATTGTATAGCTTTACTGTGTGGTATTATTGGGTGTTCTTACCTTCAATATCATTATACATGCTCATTATCACTAAGTTGGAAGTACTCGCTCTACTCTCTGCACCTTGTGTGCAGATCCAGTTACCTCTCAGCGGGGCTGACTTTCTGTTGTTTCCAGAGCATTTCGGAGTTGTCGAGGTAGCTGCCTGGCGTTCGCAGGACCCGAATCTCCCTTGTTTTCTTATGCTTTTTAGTCTTTTTCCGCGTTTGTCAGATATACTCTGTATACAGTATCATTGCTATATTATTCGGTAAAGGCTCTTGACTTGTAATCCCAGATTCGGTGAGAGGATATTGCACTAATATTGGGATGTTTTCATAACTTATGCTAAACTTCGTAAACTGTCTTGTAATTAATGATTTTGAAACAACGATGTGAGCTAGTAGCTCGGTGATGTGTGTGATTGGTCGGGCTGGCCTAGCAATGTGTTGGGCGCCATCACGATCGGGTTCGGGGTCGTGACACAATGAGTAAAAGGAACCAGTTCATTCTCATAAACAGTCACTCTATGACAATTCTAGCAATAGTGAGTCATGTATTCACAGAAACTTCAAGTCCTTTACCTTCAATGACCTCAAGAATGCAACTAGGAGCTTTCGAGCTGATAGTCTTCTTTGCGGGGGAGGTTTTGGATGCGTATTAGAAGGATCGATCAACGAAAATACTTTTGCTCCCTGCAAACCAAGAAATGGAATGACGGTAGCTGTCAAGAAACTTAAGCCTGAAAGCTTCCAAGGGCACAAAGAATGGCTTGTATGTCATCAAGAAACTACAGCATTATAACCGTCCAGGTCCAACTACCAGGTTATTGCCCGCTTTGGCCCAAACGTTAG
>JASVEL010005171.1:0-307501 GCA_032618575.1 Nicotiana noctiflora | reverse complement strand
ATGAGTTACTGTCCTGGTACACCAAGCGCTGTGAATCCTATATTTTGCACTGGCTCTCTTTCTCCGAAGGGCTGTCTCTGTTGAATCTTCATAACCATTTGAACAATAGGCATTTGTTCTGTAGCCTCTAGTTTTTTTAACTTCTAAGTCCCCTTTAAGCTTTAACTGTGCTTGCTGTTACAATAGACAGTTTCTAGGAAACTGCTCCTTGTTCTTTGCGGTGTTTCTCAACATATGCAGGCGCAGGGATAGGAGCATCACATATATAATAGTACGATCCAAGACACTATTAGGACTAACATTGTTGCTATAGATATGTATTGCTTTTCCGATATTAAAAGTCTCCGTTCAAACTATTCAATCACACCTTCCATATTGGATTCCACCTGTTTTTTCCTTCCAAAGGAAAGTGCAAATATAGGTTTGGTATTTCCCCAACACTACAACCCAAAGTGCCTGTTAGTTGCTGCTTGTTTCTTAACTCGTTTATTTGAAACAAAGAGCTCTTTCTCGTATTTATATAGCCCGAATACTACCTCGATAAATAGTAAAGCTGTTTCTCTTGTGCCCTATAGAAAATAAGCTCATCACCGGCATAACTGGGGAACCTCTAGTTTTAGAGAACTCCTAATTTGGCTTAAAAAACCAATCTTGTACTAGTATTGGAATGAAATAAACCCGAATAAACCAGATTGGACAATGGATCAACATCAAGCAAAGTGATTTATATTTTTATACTATACAAAGGATGCCCGTGTATTGGCTCAGTAAACAAACTATGTAGTATAAGTGGTTTTGGTTGAAGAAAGATTGTATGCATGTATAGCCTTTTTGATTTATCATAAAACCCTACATTTGGAGTTCTATTTTTATGTCAATATAAGTATATACATCTGAAAAAGAAAATGAAGTTGAAAGTGGAAAACGAAAAACAGAACCTTTTCTGTCCAGGAAATTTTATTACCATAGAAGTTTATTCAAAATTGTTTCCCGAGTATTATTTAATGATGCAATTGGTGTCCATAGGTTGCACAGATCACTTTCACCTCTGTTTTGAGCATTTCCTACTGGTGTCAAGATAGACATATTTCCAACTTTAGTGCATTGGCATTACGCCTTTTAATAGTTTAATTGGAGTCAACTGCTCAACTCATTCCATTTGGGGTCGCTGGTGCTGCTGACGCTAAATTTAATCAGACTTGTTAATAATTAAAACCGATCTTTCTCGATTCATTCACTTTTTCTGCAGCAGCGCAGTACATTAGGTTATTACTAGTTCATACAAGGATATCAGCTATTCAATCACCACTACATTCTGGTTACTTCTGTTTCTGGATTTTCTCGAGTTAGATAGTGGCTCTAAGGGGGACTTTCTATGTGTCCAGAAAAGTACGTCATAATCTTGGATGACATATTGATATGCAGATTCCGATATTGACTTTCTTTGTAATGTGGCTTTATAATCAATTCCAGTCGGCTAGATTCATGTATTTGTTAGTTGTCATTCTTCTTCGTGCTTTCTGTCACTGCATCTGTCCTAAACTCTTAGGTGGAAACTTAATATACTACATAGAGTTTCCGTACATTTCTAAATTTGAGGACAAAATTGATTGTCTTTATAATGTTTTCCACAGAGCTTTAGTCGTCATTGTAAAATAAAATCCTCAAAAGACAACAACAACAACAACAACTATGCCTCAGTCGCAAGCAAATTGCGATCGGCAATATGAATCTTCATTCCTTTCTTTTACCTCAACTCATCATTACCAAAATAAAATAAAGTTACAAGTAAAAAAGATAGAAGTTCTGTACCAAGTCTAAGACCTATTCCCAACTAGTAGGTATCACCTATATGGAGTTTTCTCTTCCATTGTGCCCTATCTTTAGCAAAATAAAATCCTCAGAAGCAAATAGATAACTCTCGAGAAGGCTCTGCGGAAGTGCAATTTAGGAATTTTGAAGAAGTGGGTACAGTGATTCACTCATGCAACTTCAGGGGTGTCAGGGCCAATTATGCTTCTAGGGGTTCAGTTGTAGCATATGCTTCCATATTCGTTGACAAAATTACCTAGGCCTGTATATGTTCTCCTAAAACCTTAGTTATGAAATCATTTTTGTTGAGAACTGAGCTAAATTGACTGTTGCAAGTGATCTTCCTTATCACTTGTAACTATAAGTTCTTGAAAAGGTTTGAAATTGGATGAAGTTCTGTATCGTTAGAGAAGTATGACTGCATGAGGTACTCGTTCACATCGCTTTTTCATGTGTGTGTGGCTGAGCAAAGATATTGTGAATGGTTTGTTTTAGTTTATGATGCTCTTAGTTGGTGGAGAAAAGTGTCTAACCTCTTACATGTGGATTTTTCAGCTATCACCTTGCAATAAACTTCCAGGAGAAAGCAATAGAGGCTTGGGAAGGCCATGGTCCAAGTGCAGTAGATGAACTTAAGGAAGCTCATCGACTTCTCGAACAACTGAAGAAGAAAGCTTCTGGTATATCCGATGGGTCTGTGATGAAGGCCTTGCCTTTGGCTAATTCTAGTGAAGCTGGCTTTAGTAGTAACTCACAAGTTGGTATTCCAGTCATTGAGAGGCAAAGAAGTGCAACATAAGTTTATTAACATGTTCTTTTCCTTTGAAGGAATAATTACCATTTGTTAGTTTAATGTTTCCTTTTCACTGTAACATATTCTTATAAGCTTCATTAAAGATACTTAAAGCTACAAGATCCATCAGTCTGCAACTTTCATCTACCATAGTAAGTATTTTTAAAAATTAAGACCTCTGTCTTATTTACCAGATGCTGGAAATCACATACTAGCTAAGAATGCTGCTGATTCATTTTCATTCCTAGGTGTATCTAGGTGATGTGTTTGAGTCATCTCTGGTTATTTAGGCTTCCAGCTTGGTTCTTTTGCTCGTAGCTAATATAGGACTGAGACGAGTTTAAATGGAACGACGTGAATAATGAGTATTGATATAGTTGACTTGTTTGAGATTGAAACAGTGATATGATACGTTGGCTCAAGGTTAACTTGTTTGGGATCGAAGGATAGTTGTTGCTTGTTACTGGTGCCAACTGTTTACTAAATAGCATATGCTTCTAGAATGTGCTAGGTGTTGTTTACATACAGAAATATAGGAATAAGTGATGTTGGTGCTGACGAAACTCACGTGGCATGGAAACAGGGAATTGGACGTGAGAATTGACCATGCTACATTTTCGTTTATTGTCTCTGTATTTTGTGACAAAAATATTTGGAACATGCAGAATCTTGGATATAAAAATTGTACGGGAGAAAGAGAGTTTGAATTAGTTTACTCTATTTTCGTAGATTGTGAATCTTGAGGTTTGACTTTTTTCTGTTAATACTTTATTAGTGCATTCACAAAGCCTATCTAAGCAAAGGTCTACTTCTATCATTTTGGTTTTTGGGCTCCACTGTCACCTTATGAAAATATATATTCTAAGAAATGAATAGCCTGCGTTTGAGAATTGTCCTCGGTTTGATCTTTGCATTGAGTTGTTTAGCTAAACAATTAACAATTCTGCATTAGGTAAGGAGAGATGTCGAAAGCTCTCCAGTTCCATTTTGGATTCATTGGAAAAAAAGCCACTAACTGCCAGTCCTTAAACCATGTATATAAGTAAGAGTGACAAATGGACGAGTCGGGTCGAATATTGGTTCGGGTCGAAAATAGATATTGAGAAACGGATAAATTATTCGACTTAATCCATATTTTATACGGATAAAAAACGGATTAACCGACGGATAATATGGTTATCCATATTATCCATGTCTTCTTGAATATGATCAGTTTTAGGAGAATTCCTAGTCTCCCAAACTTGAGGAACCTCCAATTTGGCTGTACAAATGTAAAAGTTAAACTCCTTGATTATTCATTTTCTAAATTGATGATATGATTCTTATTCATATTTGACCCGTTTTTAAAAAATTATTATCCAACTTATTTTTTAGTGGATAATAGGTAGTTCACTGTTTTCTTTTAATAATTTTGCCGCCATTGTGTTAATTCTTTAAAATCAAGCAAATATATGTCTGTGCACCCACGCCTAGAGGCTCCTATGGCGTAATAATTATCGGGTGCACTTTCAAATCAAACTTCGGCACGGAGTATATATATATATATATATATATATATATATATATATATATATATATATATATATATATATGTGTGTGTGTGTGTGTGTGTGTGTGTATCACTAAAATTTTGAAAGAATATAATTTTGAACTTAACATTTCAAAAGTCTAGTGGGTTCATGATAAGAAATTAAAGTTAAACTTGTTAAAAGTAAATTCTATATCTACATTTTCACAATAGTGCACCTATTATCTTGAAATTCTAGATCAGCGGCTTCAAATTAAACTTCCAACTAGATTGGTGACTGCTTAATATTATGTGTTTATTTTCTGTGTACTGATTGTACGTGAAATGTTTTATACTGTTAAGTGAAGCTGACCGACAACATGTAAATTTTCGTACCAAGTATGATATGGTAATCTAAAGAATAGAGAAATAATATTCTATAACTGATTAAATTGCACGGTACTTTTTTTTTAAAAACAACTTATTACTCCCTCCCTCGACTTTTACTTAGTACGTTTTGACTTTTTATGTCCCTTAAGAAATAAAAATAAAGTGCATAATTTATCATGATATCCATATTAATTGATGCATATTTATTGAATTCGAAAAAATAATTTGAAATAAGTAATAAATACTATGGGTATAATAAGAAAAAGATTGATTTCTCTTTATATGCGTAAAGCATCAAATAAAAATGAAAATTTATTTACGGAGGAAGTATCATTTAAACACTTAAATTATAGATTCCAACTCTTTCTTTTCAAAGACAGCTTAAGGCCAGTTTTGATGTTCACATTTTGCGCCTAGAAAATTGTTTTTTACATGTTTGACCGATCATATATGTGGTGATTATATTATTAAAAAACTCCAGAAAATCATCCATTAATATGGCCAAAAAAACTTTGTGATGCTGTAATGGGTCCTTTGCCATAGATTAGACCCTTACTTTTAGTCTCTCTTTCTGGTTTTCTCAGAACTCTCAAGATAAAAGGATAAGAGATCAAGTAGATGGAACACAATCATTTTCACTCAACAACAATTAATTACTTCAAGAAACAAAATTATTTTGCAACCTAGCTATAATATCTTAACAATAATATTTTCTGAACACCTCTCTCCTATTCTTGTACAACCATGAACTAAATTTGAAGCTAAAAAAAAAAAAAAAAAAAAAAAAAACATGTTAATATTTGTGTCAGGGAGCCAACTTTGCAGCAAAAGAATGAATAAACTAACAGATTCAACATACTTAAAATTCAAAAGGTAAAACTGAAGTTTTGGATCTTCTATGTCCAAAAGAAAATATTGATTTACGAATTGATCTACTGCTACTTTCTCCATTGTTTCTCACCTCTCTGAGATGTCTATTATGCCTTATCATCTCTTGCAGTGATAAATAAACATGTCGATCCGCCGCAGAGTCCATAGAGAAAGATCTCCTTATTGGCTCAACTGAAAACTGAGTATCTTTCTCTCTTATATTTATACATTCATCACCCATAATTGAAAGCTTTCTTTTTTGCTGTTTTGTTGACTTTCCAATCCTTTGCTCAAATTTTCTTGAAGAGTGACTTCTTGATTGAGACTGCAACAATTCCATACTAATAGAGTTACTTCTATTTTGTGCCTCAACTTCACCACTTAATTCAATTACTACAAAATCTTCTTCACTCCCTAAAATACTACTTCTTCTTAGTAGTGGAATATGAGGATCTTGAGGTGATGAATTTGGTGCAACAATTATATCAAGTGGATGTTTATTTGTTGCACCTGAAATACTAGTTCTACAAAGAGGACAACTAGCATTATTTTGAAGCCAAATATCAATACAATCCAAATGAAAAGCATGGCTACATTTAGGAAGAAGTCTTAACATTTCATCTTCTTTAAACTCATTTAAACAAACCACACATCTCCTAAAACTTCTTTCACCAACTCTATTTTTGCTGTACTGAAAAGTTGGAATATCTCTTATTACCAATTCGTCGAGTCCTCTGCTTTCTCTTGAAGGTGAATAACCCATTAAAGGGTCTTCATATTGGCGTGGCCGCGTACTAAAAAAGCGTCTTAATGGGTCAAATTGTTGCCAGTTGATGCAGCATTTAGAGACAAAGATATAGTAGCTAACTAGCAAAAAACCAATGGCCATAATTCCTAACATTGCAACACCAATTATTGGGAAGCCATTGCTTGAAACTGATCCCATTGGAGGTTGAGTTATAGTAATGTTATTCTGCTGGTTTTTGAATGAAAAAAGATATCTTGGTGCTGCTGCATCCATAAAGAAGATGTATACAATATATATGCTTGGTATATATGAGAAAAAGATGTTTGAAAAGAGATGAATGGTGTAATAATATGATGAGATCTAAGTTGAATCACATATGTTTTGTGTGAGTGAAGAAAAAGAAGCTAAGGGAGTGGAGAAAAATTTTCTTTAGGAGGAAACAGGTGAGAAATGAGATGAATGAGTTTTATCAACAGCTCAAAACTTGGAAAGTCAAATATGAATAAAGAAATAAGATCATTGAATGAAGTGGGAGAGTTTTGAGGAACACATGCACTTAATTATTATGTGTAATTAGTGCTGTTTTCGAGAGAGAAAGAGAGAGAAGTGTTTGAAAATGCAGAGACATGGTTATTTGTGAATAGAGCAAGTTGACTCTGTTTAAACTGCATTAGTAATAGAGTATGAAGCACACAAGTAAAGTTTAATAGGTTTGTCATCAAGACTTCACTAGATTTGATATATTACTTCACATTTCCCTTTAATTTGTATTGTGTTATGGAAACCTAATCCTTCTAATTGACTCAAAAGAATGGTCAAATACTACTCCTTTTGTTTTGGTGTATGCGAACCTATTTTCTTTTTAGTATGTTCCAAAAAGAATGAACTATTTCTATATTTGATAATAATTTAGCTTAAACTTACAACTCTATCCTTAATGAGAAGCTTTATAACCACACAAATACTCTGGACCCCAAATGCGGACCCATGATTCAGTGATCGTGGGGCACCATGACATTCAATATAAATTTATCACTACTTGTAGAGATTAATACGGGGGCCTAGGCTAATATTTGACTATTTCTTGAAGACATTTGCATGTATATATGAATTTCTTCGGAAGTTACCAGGTGCCCGTGACCCCTTTTGTTAAGCTCTATGTCCGCCTCTGCTGGACCCCATTTGGACTTGTTTAGAACCACAAATTCCAAAAGTCTTTATTTTTTCCTTAAACTCCATGGCTAGTCAAACCTGTCCACATAAATTAGAACAGAGAGAATATTTAGAGTTTAACTTTAACTTTAACTTCCATACCTAGATAATATAAAGTTATTTTTTTTACTATTAAGTCATCTAAAAGATACTTGAAAGTATCCGTTTTTATATTTTAAAAAAAGAATTAATTGATAAGACACGTTATATTTTATAAAAAGTTAAAATATTGCACTAATCGATAGTGTAAAAAATTCTTGTAATATTAATTATATAAATATGTTTATATTGTTTTAAAGAATTTTTGAAGTACTATGTACTTTGAAATTTGAACTTGCTATATCCTACCTCTATAGATCTTTTTAATTTGTTATTGTTCCGTGGGGATGGAAGTGAGAAAACATGATTTTTCATGTGTAGATAGGGAATGGGATGAGTCATGAATGAAGGAAATATGGGCGGCTTTTAATGATTCACAAGATATAAAGGGAGTACTTGAAGTATGTTGCACGATTCCTATATTCTACTAGGTGTGATATAAAAATTTGGAAGTAGAAAAGACATGGACCCTAACATCAAATGGACTCCAATCTTGCCGACCAATTGGCCCATCCAATTCCTGGCGTGGTGACCTCATCAACACTGCTTCCATTTTCCCAACTTCTTATTTTTTTTTTAGCAAATATAAAATACTCCTTCCGGTCCAAAATTAGTGATTTTTCGGCCTTTTTCTTATGATACAAAATAAGTAATTTTTTTAGATTTCAAGAATAAATTAAATATTTTTTTCCTACATTACCTTTGGAGTAATTAATATTGGATATTGTGTTAGAAGTATTTATGTAAAAAGATAGTAAAGGTTAATATAGTCAATTTCATTGCTAATTAATATTAAAAGGTGAATTTCTTAATATGTATGAAAATAATAAACCAAATTACTCTTTTTGGACCAGAGGGAGTACTTAAATTAAAAATTACATAACACAGATAGTCATAGCTTGTGTCACCAAGAGACAATTTTAATTTCCTAAGCTTACTAACATATTGCAAGCATCTAGAGTTAAGTACTTACAAAAATAACACTCTTCTTAATCATTCCTTACAAAAGATTCAACATTAGTAGAAGGTACTACAATTATTTTTTCCTTTTGCTTGAACATTTGCCTCTGCAATGACCTGGCAGGTCATTTCATGAGTTATAACCCCGTTTTTTCATTTATGCTTCTTTATGTGTTGTTCAGCTGTATTTCATTGTATCGTATTAGTTGATTCGGGTTTGGAGTAATTTTGGAGTGAATTGAGACACTTAGTCTTCTTCGAGGCTTAAGTTGGAAGAGTCAATGAGATGTTGACTTGTGAGTGGATGATCTCGGATGGGAATTCTGAGGGTTCGAATAGCTTCGTTAGGCGATTTGGACTTGAGATCATGTCCGGAATGTAGTTTAGAGGTTCGAGGTAGAGTTAGGTTTGAATTGGCGAAATTGGGAATTTGGCATTTTCGGTTGGCAGTGAAAACTTGATATCGAGACCAGAATGGAATTTCAGAAATTGGAGTAGGTCCATATTGTCAATTGTGACGTGTGTGAATAATTTAAGCAATTCCAAGGTGATTTGGTAGGTCTTGGCATCATTTGCGGAATTCGAAAGTTTGAAGGTTCTTAGGCTTGAATCCGAGGGTGATTTGGTGTTTGGATATTTTTTGAGTGTTCCGAAAGTTTGAATAAGTCTAAATGGTGATATGTGACTTGTTTGCATGTTTGGTTGAGGTCTGAGGGCCTCAGGTTGATTTCGGGAGGTTGACGGATCAAAGATGGGATTTGAAGAAGTGCTGAAGATTTCCTTAAGCTGTCATAACTATACCGGTGGAGTGGGGACCGCATGTACAAGGTTCGCAGAAGCGGGAGAGAAGCTGCAGAAGCGACCAAGAACAAGGAAGCCAGGAGCCACATGTACGGAAGTAGGAATGCACCTGTGTGATCGCAAATGTGGGTATTGGGACGTAGATGCGGATAAAATAACAGATGCGGGTAATGTGCTTCATGTGTAAGATGCTTGGGCAAAAAGTATTCAAGGAAGCACTTTGTGAATTTTGGGTGTTCTTCACCATTTCTATCCGGATTTTGAAGATTTTTGGAGGGTGTTTGAAGAGGAAATCAAGAAGATATTCATTGAGGTAAGTTGTTTCAACTAAATATTTGTGATTATAGTAAATTTCAGTGGTTTAGGCATCAAATTTGGGGAAATTGGGGAAGAAATTAAGGGGATTAGGGCTTGAGTTTTGTAGAGTTTTAATTGAGGATTTGGGGGATCATTTGACGTTGGATTTTGATGGGTTTGATATGTATAGACACGTGAGTGAAACAAGTTTCTCTTTTTGTGATTTCTGACAAATTTCAATATTACCCTCGCGGTATTACATCAATATTACGTCCCGCTGTATATATTATGACGATGTTACACTTTGTAGTATTAAATTATGACGATGTTGCACCATGTAGTATTGTACGGTTGAATTTCGTAAAATAATTGACATTAGTCCAAGAAAAAGATTATTATGCTATTTCAAGCATTCGTCATTCCAGTAGAATCCGTTGTCTTTTCTTAACACGTTGAAGAATTTGTGGCATCTATCTGACGATCGGGAGATGAAGCGGGGAGGGCAGCTATTCGGCCTGTCAACTTCTAAACCTGTTTCTTGCTGCTGAGTGCTTCGGGTATCAAGGCGATCGCCTTGATCTGGTCGGGGTTGGCTTCGATCCCTCTTTGAGATATGAGAAAACCAAGGAACTTTCCTGAGGCTACGCCAAAGGCGTATTTCTCGGGGTTCAGCTTCATTCCGTATTTGTTCAGTATCTCGAAGACTTCTCGCAAGTGGTCGATGTGATTCTCCTTCCTTGCCGATTTCACTAGCATGTCGTCGATGTAAACCTCCATGGTTTTCCTAAGTTGCTCCTTGAACATCTTAGTGACCAGCCTTTGGTAAGTACCCCTTGCGTTCTTTAGCCCGAAGAGCACCACTTTGTAATAGTAGGTACCTTGGTGTGTGATGAATGTGGTTTTCTCCTGATCTTTGTTGGCCATTAGGATTTGGTTATAGCCAGAGTATGCGTCGAAGAAACTTAGTAGTTCATGTACGGCGGTGGCGTCGATCACTTGATCGATGTGAGGTAGGGGGAAGGAATCCTTAGGGCAGGCCTTGTTTAGGTCGGTGAAGTCCACGCACATCCTCCATTTTCCACTCTTCGTTTTGACCATCACTACGTTGGCGACCCACTGCGGGTATTTTGACTCCCTGACGGAGCCGTTAGCTAGCAACTTGTCTACTTCTTTGCGGACTGCCTCATTGATTGCGGCGGTAAATTTTCTCCTGATTTGACTTACCGGCGGATGTAATGGGTCCACGTTGCGCCAGTAGATGGTGATATTTGGCGAGATCCCCGGCATGTCTTCATGGGAAAAAGCAAACTTGTCTGCACGTTTAGTCAAAAATTCATGATACTTACCCGGGTCGGCTAGCCCATGGCCGATGTATGCCTTCTTTTCGGGGTCATCACGATCTAGTTGAACCGGGTCGAGATCCTCGACCGTAGCTTTGCAGGCTTCCACGACGTTTGGGTCTCTGATGGAATTGGCCGTCGGGTCCGCTTGGGTCCCCGACATGGCTGATTGCTATGCTTCTACGCTCGCCCCATTCAATTGTCAGGTGTGGGCGCAGTCTTGTGCTATTTTATAGCACTCCTGCGCTGTGCGCGACTCTCCTATAATGCTGAATATTCCCCATGGGGTAGGGAATTTGACCACTTGAAACAAGCTCGAGGGGATCGCTCGTATGTTATGTATCCATGGGCGCCCGATGATGACGTTGTAGGCTGTCTCCTGGTTCATCACATGGAAAGTAGTTTCCAGCGTGACTCCCTCTGCGAGGACGGGTAGGGTCACTTCCACTGATGTATGTTCCACTGCATTGTTAAAACCAGTTAGAGTTATGCAGCGGAGGGTTATCCTGTCTTCGAGTCCCATCTGTGAGAGGACTCTTGGATGGATGATGCAGGCGCCGCTTCCGTCATCGATCACGACTCTCCTGACATCCGTATCGACGATACGTAAAGTAAAAACTAAAGCATCATAATGAGGGAAACACAAACCGTCGGCATCAGACTTATCGAAGGTGATACTTCCTTCGAGGTCATCATACCATTCGTAGGAGATGGTCCTCTTCAGTTTGTGCGTGTTGGCGAATTGACATGATTAATGGCGACGTCGTTCCCGTTTCCGACGATCATATTCACCGTGCGCGTTGGAGAGGGTGGTTTTGGAGGTCAACGGGAATGTTCTCATCCGCGTGCAAAATTGGCTTTCCCCTTGTCGCTGAGTAGCTCCTTCAGGTATCCTTGGTTTAGTATCCTGACGACTTCTTATCGTAGGCCGATGCAATCTTCGGTCATGTGCCCCCGTTCTTGGTAGAACTCGCACAGGACGTTTGACTTTCTTATGGTAGGGCCCGATTTCAATTTTTTGGGGCCATTGCACCTTGGTGCCGAGCTTCTCTAGTGTGTACACGATTTCTTAAGGAGAGACACAGAAGTTATGTGAAGAAAGTAAAGGGGGCGTACCTCGTTCATTTCTGAGTGGGGCGAGGTGACGTTGCAGAGCATCCGCATGGCGAGGGGGCAGAAAGGTGGACCTCATGTAAGGTTGGTGTAGCTCTTTACTGGGGTGAGGGAGAAGTTCCCGGCGTCTCTCGTGTCGTCGATCTCTCCTGTGTCCGGATGTACGACGGCTAACCGTCGGGTCGGTCTGTTGAGATCCTTCTCATCTGCCCGTACCTCGGCGCAATAGGCATTACGGATCTCGTCCCAGGTTGTGGGGGGATACTTCATGAGCCGGCTTAGCGGTTTCTTGGTAGCTCTAGAGCCGTCCCTGCTGAGTCCGTTCTGGAAAGTTGCTACCGCCATGCCCTCTGACACGTTCGGTAGGCTCATTCTAACCCTGTTGAACTTGGCGAGAAAGACCCTGAGGCCCTCATCCGTAGTCTGTCTGACGGCGAAGATGTCATTTACCCTTGCTTCTGCCTTTTTAGCGACGACATGTGCTGTGACAAACTTATCCGCCATCTCTTTGAAGGTTGAGATTGCTTTGGCGGGTAGTTGGGAATACCAGGTCAAGGCTCCCCCGGTTAGTGTTTCGCTAAACTTTTTCAGCAGCACTGATAGTACCTGTTCTTTGGACACGTCATTACCTTTCACGGCAGTGACATAGTGGATGAGATGGTCCTCAGGATCGGTGGTTTTGTCGTACACCTTCAGGTAGGGGGGCATCTTGAAGGCTTCGGGATGGTGTAGGGTGTGGCTTCTTCGGAGTATGGTTGTTCTACAAACCTCCCTACGTCCCGTTTGGGTAGCAGTTTAGGTGCTCCGAGGATCTTGTCGACCCTAACTTGGTGCTCCTTCATTTGGTCACGGAGGCCCTGATTTTCGCTTTCCATTTCTTCCATCTTCCTAAGGATGGAGGACAACGTGTCATCGTGCGTTTGTGTTTCGACGGGTCGGCCGTTGGTCCGTGTTCCTTCCTGTTCATCTGTTGTGGTGGTGTTGCTTGTTGTTGGTGCTGCATTTTCATAGCCCCGTGGTGGCTTTTCCGCCAAGCCACTTAGGATGCTGGTTAACCATTCCTCCAGTAGCTTCTTGACCGCTGGGGGTGCTTCTCTTGAAGTGGAGGTGTCTTTTTCCTGCGGGGTTGCAAGGTTCCCGAAGGGGAAGGTGAGACTTCTGCCTCAGGTGTGATATCAGGGGTAGCGTTTATGGCAGCGCTACCACCGGCTTCGTTCATGGAACTGAGGAGGTTGGTAGTAACTTCTACCACAGCTTTGGATCGGGTGTTGTTTTCGGCCAATTCCGGGTTCTTTCCGATGATCGAATTTTGTGGATGTATACTACGAGTTTGATTCTCGAAATCCCCACAGACGGCGCCAAATTGTTTGACCCAAAAACTATCGGTTGCTTTATGAGTTAGGGACAATCAATTATTATGGAAAGGGTAAATCGGAATCAATAGTAATATATCTAAAGGCCGATCTTTGGATTCGTATATAAGTTGTTCTTGTAATGTTGTAGTGGATCTTGATGAAGTGCTTGAGCAAGTTAGCAATAGAGAGATAAAATAGAGAGAAAATGATAGCTCAAGAGAGAGTTTTATTATTATTGACAAATAACACTTGCCTTACAAATGAGGGGAACCCTTCTTTATATAGAAGGATTGTCCCCTCGCCAACATGTTACATCATTTCAAAGCCACTGTTATTACAATGAAGGTATATGGGAGAGGAAATCGGGACGTCTACACGGGCGAACCTGCTGATACACCCCTACGGTCGAGGGCGTACCCCTTTTCGTCGTATAGACGTTAGAGAGGGTACCGTCTGGCGTCTACGGCCGTATAAGAATACGTGCTCGACCCGTGTTACATTCGAGTCGGCTATATGTGGATATGTGCTCGACCCGTCTTACATCTGATTCGACCCCATACAACATTAATAAAACAGTCCAAAGGATCAATCTATACAAGGAATATGGGAAATGTTTTATTCATGCAATTAATCACTTCACAAACATTACAATCAGAAGGTGCAAAGAAAACATAAAAACAAACGTTTGCTGAGATTAATATTTCCATGACTTCACCTTCTTAAGTAATAGATACAAGTGTGCTATTATTGACTTCATTAAGCTTCATTTTGTATGGCATCAGTATGAATACCAAAAGCTTTGGAAGCATTAATGAAATCTTTGTAAAGAATGGATTTGTAGAGAGGTGGATTAGATTCATTAAGCAAGACTTTTGCAGGCTCAACGATGCTGTTGGGAGTTGGATTCACAAAAATGGCAATCGATGTTCTTGCTTCCCTTGAATTTGTTACTACTCTGTGCTCCATGCTTCTTAGCTTCCCATTACTGATAATCTACAATTTAAAATGATAAACATGCACTTGATGGAAGTGTTCAATCTATATAATAAATATATCATGTAGTAACACTTTATATTTCCCTATCTGCTACAAAAGGGCAATTCAAATGTATAGCGGCTAAGTTTCTCTTATCCTAGAAGCACTATTTTGTCAAAAAAGTCTATTTTTTTTTTAAAGTTGATGTATTTGGCCAAACTTGCAATCCTAGAATCACTAATTTTTCAAATTTGTTTTTTTTTAAAGTTGAGGTGTTTGGCCAAACTTTTAGAAGAAAAAAAAGAGTGTTTTTGAGGAGAAGCAGAAAAAATAGCTTTTCTCCAAAAGCATTTTTTTGAAAACTACTTTTGAGAAAAATATACTTAGAATTAGTTGTTAAAAATGTGGTCAAACACGAATTGCTGTTCAGAAGGGCTTTTAAAATTAATTAGCCAAACACAAACTGTTTCTCACCAAAAGTACATTTTCAAAATATACTTTTAACAAAAAAAAAACACTTATCAAAATAAGCTGATTTTTGCAGTTTGGCCAAACAACTGTATTATCCGTATTTGATGTGCGGGAAGATCAAGTTAAATCACTCAAATTTTAGCAAAATTTCCAAAAGTACACTGCTCTAATTTTTATAGTTCCAATACCATAATAAGTATTACTCCCTCCATTTCAAGTAATGTAAACTTGTTTGAGTGGACACGGAATTTAAGAAAAAATAAGACTTCTTGAATTTGTGGTCTTAAACAAGTCGAAAAGGGGTCTCGATTATTTATGTGGTTATAAAAGCTTCTCGTTAAAGATAGAAATATAAATTTAAGCTAAATTATTTTCAAATTTAAAAATAAGCATTCTTTTTGGAACGAACCAAAAGAGAAATAGATTCACATAAATTGGAACAAAGAGAGTAGTATGATTTTGGGAAGTTAGCCAATCTTCTACCCTTAAAGACAAGAGTATAATTTATATCAGCTCGAATTAAAAACATATTTTATATATTTTTAATCCTTTTGCAAATTAAATTGGTTTAAAATTTTTGATAAATACCTCTAATTGGTTGCCTATGTTGACAACAAAAGCATTAGGAAGAGCCCCAACGCCCATCCACTGACCATCTACCAAGACTTGAAGTCCACTCACATTCCCTTGATATATTATGGTTATGAGACTCGGATCAAGATGTTTTGGTATTCCTAATGTCAGGCTCGGATCTGGGCACGCTGGATAATTGTTTGCTGACAACAATTGAACTCGGCTTTGTTCTTCAAAATACCCTTCTTCAATTCCTAATCCTTTGCATATCAACTCCAATATTGTCAAACTCACCTTCCTTACTTCTGCTACGTATCTTCCCACTATTTTTCTGTAATTAATTCATTTTCGACTATGTTATATGAAAAGTAGTTGAGCAACTGTATTTTTTTTAATTCTTTAATTTAATTACTTGTAGGAATATACTGGGTTGTTGTTGTTGTAATTACCTGTAGCTAGCTGGAGTATCAGGCCAACTTTGCATGCATTTCTCCAAAGGGTGACAAGGGTGTTTTATATTATCCCTCCATAAATGGATACCATCTTTAACTTCATCTTTGCTTTTTGTGTAGATCCACCCTTTCTTGGCTGATAAATCTATATTTTGTTCGCTAGCCATGTCGAAAAACTCTTCAAAAGTTGACATTGTTTGAGTCAGAACATTTTCTGGGATTCCATGGTTGATCACCTGAAAATTATTTGTTACTCTAGACTCTAGACCATAAGCGGGATCATAAATTTATACAAGGAAATTCAAAATAAAAAGAAAAAAGAATATCATACTTGTGATTTTAATCAGAAATTTACAAGAGGGAATTCATCAAAAAAAAATAAAAAATGTCACACTTAGTGATTTGAATCTGCACCTAAAACAACTTTAAAACGTACTTTGCCATTACACTAGATCCTACTTAGTGGGGTCTGGGGAGGTTAGTGTGTACGCAGACCTTACCCCGAGGTAGAGAGGTTATTTTCAAATAGAAACCCGACATCCTTCCCTCCAAGAACTACCTACCTTGCTCTTGGGGAGACTCGAACTCACAACCTCTTAGTTGGAAGTTGGTTGGAAGTGGGGCAACCCCTCTTGTCTAAAGATATAGAGACAATAAATTCAAAATAGGTTCAATTTCTTTTATATATGGATTATATATACAAGACATATATATTCGTGTTTTAATTTAGATCCACCTGTAGTACTTAAATAACATACTATCTTATCTTGAAAAATAAACTAATCGTAAAATTAAAGAAACGTTGATCTATATATATATATACCTGGAAGAAACCAAATTCTTGACCAGCTTGCAAGAGTTGCTTGATTATTTCAAAATTTTCTGAAGAACTGAGTAGGGATTTTCCAATGTCAATTACTGGGATTTTCTTGCATATTGGTATAAGGGCTTCCCCTGGTCTTTCTTCTGGGGAAAATATATAACACTGAGGAACAGATTCAACACTGAACCATTTTAGGTTATTCTTCTCCATGATTGCCCTGATGAAATTTTCTTTAGCAAAATTCAAGCACAGAGTGTAGCTAATTGCTTACACAATTAATAATTAAGTACATCATATGCCTAGTGCTCTCAAATAGCTGCTTAATTATTTCTTTATTAATTCCCTTGACTATTTTATTGTCAAGATCACTTTCTTAGTTCAGCCTCACATTATCATTCCGACTTTAAGTTACTTAGTTTATTTGACATTCAACAACTTGTAGTTTTAATACA
This sequence comes from Nicotiana noctiflora, assembly GCA_032618575.1. Lineage (NCBI taxonomy): Eukaryota > Viridiplantae > Streptophyta > Magnoliopsida > Solanales > Solanaceae > Nicotiana > Nicotiana noctiflora. Next base: position 290,458 of record JASVEL010005171.1, on the reverse strand, counting down.
AAACGTAGCCGGCCATTTTTGTCCTCCTTGGTAAAAATATTACTTTAATCTTAGGTACATGGAGTTTCTTTTATAGGATATACGTTTGATTTCCGTAACTATATATATATATATGATACAAGCAATCAGAAATTACGATTGAATTAGTCATACACAATTAGGATCTGTAACTATATCGATACAAGCTAGATGATTCACTGGCTATTTAACTAATTTTACCAAACATTGACTTTTTTAATTTTAATACGGAGAATACTGATTAGTGCAATGCTGAACTAAATATGGGTCATAATGGGTTTCAGTTATATATGTTGTATAATATTTTTACACTTTTAGCGTATTTTAACATGTCGTAACATATTAGTGTTCTTATTTTCAAAGCTGCTCATTCCACTTGCTGTAAATAATTGTCATTAGCTGATCTTATATTTAAGTACTTTATTTATACTGTTAGAATATAAATTTAAACTCAGCTCATATATATTATATTAAATTAGTCCCTCAATGTGAAAGTGATATGATCGGCTTTTTTCTTTTCAACATTTCATATATTTCGAACAACATAAATTAAGGTGGAACAGCACACACACATATGGACTAAAATGTAGGATTTAGTAACACCATTAATTAAAGTCATGTTATCTTTGTCGTCGCCGTGACTACGCGGCATTAACGAATCGAGGAAAGTCCAATTTTCATTGTTCTTTTTCTTACTCATAATAATTCAACAAATCACACAACCTCTTCGTACCGTCATTGAAAAAGAGTAATTATTGGTGTATAGAGTAAAATATATTCATATTAAATGCTCGCATGATATAGCGACACGTGGAGAAGAAGGCAGGTGGAAAGCGACACAATAAGAACCAGGTCCAAAGGCAGCAATCTCGTTTTTCCCTAAAGGGAATAGACAAAATAAATGTCTACCACCTGGTAGCAGTTAATAAAAAATATTCTATAGTGTTAAATACATAGTCGCATTCATTGCCTACAATTATACATTCTTCAATGGCCCCTATAATAATTTTTTTAAAAAGGGCTTGATTCTAGGACCTTGTTCCCTAGGAACAACTATAAATAGTATGCTCAATAGCCATTGTAGACGATGAATTTTCTGATAAACTTTTGCTATATACTGTTCAAAACTCAATAATATTTCATCTTCCTGCTTATTAAGATCGTTACCACTGTCTCCGAAAGCTTTGCTGTCGAAAGTAGGATGTTTGTTGTCTTATCTCGATTTCAACGCTAAGTCTTAGATTCTTGTTTAATTTATTTATCATTTTGGGATCAAATCTATTCACATGCTTTGCGATTCATGTGAAATGCAAGAATTTAGTAAATGTCAACTCATGAGCAAAATACAACAAATTGAGGATATTGGGATTGAATGGAGCAGAAGTGTTTTTTGTGATAAGGGTTGAAAGAAAATGGATAGTCGATAATAGGCAAGGTCTTCCAAGTTGAAATCAAAGTTATCTTGGCAAGTGCAGCAGCCGCATTCAAGGTCAAGGCCACAAACTAACCACCACATTTAAACTCACAAGTTTTCTTTGTTTAAAACAGGAACAAAGAAGTGCAAGCAAGTGGGTTCAAAAACAAGAAAAAAAAAGAAGAGAAGAGAAGAGCTGACAAAGGGAAGTTTCTCAACTCTTTGCCCTTACCCGTCTTACTAGTGTGCATAAAATGTTTCCATTGCTCTTCACAATTTTCCTCCTAGGATAAAGGTCCTAGTATGATGGATTTTACCCCCAATAAAAATATTAGCCTGATGAATTTTTCTCCTAAGATAGAAAACCTAGTCTGATGAATCTTCTCCTAGGATCAAAATCTTAGTCTAATAAATCTTTCTCATAAGATAACCAAAAAAAAAAAGACCTAGTCTGATAATTTTTTCTCCTAGGATCAAAATCTTAGTTTGATGAATCTTTCTTCTAAGATAGAAGACCTAGTCTGATGAACTTTCTCCTAGGATCAAAATCTTAGTCTGATGAATCTTTCTCGTAAGATAAGCAACCTAGTCTAATGAATTTTCTCCTATGATCAAAATCTAAGTCTGATGAATCTTTCTCCTAGGATAACAAAAAAAAGGTCCTAGTTTGATGAATTTTCTCCTAGGATCAAAATCTTAGTATGATGAATCTTTCTCCTAAGATAGAAGACCTATTTTAATGAATTTTCTCCTAGGATCGAAATCTTAGTCTGATGAATCTTTCTCCTAAGATAGAAGACCTAGTCTGATGACTTTCTCCTATAATCAAAATCTTAGTCTGATGAATTTTCTCCTAGGATCAAAATCTTAGTCTAATGAATCTTTCTCCTATGATGAGAAACCTAGTCTGATAAATTTTCTCCTAGGATAGAAAATCATAGTCTGATGAATCTTTCTCCTAAGATAACAAAAAAAGGAACCTAGTCTGATGAATTTTCTCCTAGGATCAAAATCATAGTCTGATGAATCTTTCTCCTAAGATAAGTGTGACGACCCGACCCGTTGTCTCAGGTATTACCATCATGTTTCTCCCTTATTGTGTTGAATTATGTTTTATTATCGGTATTGGGTGCGTTAGAATTTAATTGGAGTAATTTTGGTAAAGAATAAGACACTTAGTCTCTTTTAAGAAGGCGTAAGTTGTAAAAGTCAATTGGATATTTACTTATGAGTTAGAGTGCTTGGAATCAAATTCCGATGATTCGGTTAGCTCCGGATGATGAAATGTGATTTAGGAGCGCAATCAAAAGTAATTTTGGAGGTCCGGTGAAGAAGTTAGCCTATTTTGGCGAAGTTAGTATTTTGGCGAATTCAGGTTGATAGGTGATATTTTGATCCGGTAGTCGGAATGGAATTCTGAGAGTTGCTATAGCTTCGTTAGATGATTTTGGACTTGTCCGCAAAATTTCAGGTCATTCAGATGTCGTTTGGTTGGGTTTCGGATTGAATGTGAGTTTTGGAAGAATTTGATAAATTTAGGCTTGAATCCGTTGTAATTTAATGGTTTTAGCATTGTTCGATGTGTTTTGAGGATTGAAACAAGTTTTAATGATGTTTTATGACTGGTTGATGCATTTTGTTGAGGTTCCGAGGGCTTCGGGTAGATTTCAAAAGGATAACGGGTCGATTTTAACTTAAGAAAATAGCTGCAATTTATTTTTCACAGCAGTGTGAATAGTACCCATAAGTAGTGATCCTGAATAATAACTGTGAACAGTACCGTATACAGTATATATGAACAGTACCGTAACAATACCTGTAAATAGTAACACGAGTGAACAGTAATTTCGTAAAACAAAATCGGGACTGAATGGTTACATCTCATCCGCGAATTCTCCATTTTTCTCACCATTTTTGAGCAAGCTTTGAGAGCTCTGGACGGGAATCCAAGAGATTTCGACTGGGAACCATTGGAGGTAAGTTTTATGAGTTAAATACATGTTTTTATACAAGAATCAACCATGGAATTCATGAATTTATGGCTAAAAATCAAGAAATTAGGGCTTTGAGCAAAAATCTTAAAATAAGAATTTGAAGGGCCACTTATGGTCCGAATTGAGGGTTCTTGGTATGTACGGACTCGTGGTGAGGCGAGGAGTCCGGGAATGTAAATTTTGGAATTTTTCGAGACGTGGGCCTAGGGCTCGGGTTTTGCCAATTTCGAGTTTTTGAGTATTTGTCGAGTTCTTTCGATTGGGTTATGTCCCATTAGCGTATTATGATGTATTACTTATGATTTTGGATAGATTGGACGCGCGTGGAGGCCAATGTTAGGGGAAAAGGCATCGCATGCTAGAATTCTTACCGGTTCGAGGTGGGTAATATTTGTAAATGATGTCCTGAGGGTTTGAAACCCCGGACTTGCACATTATAGTGCTATATTGAGGTGATTGTGACTTTGTCCGTCCTGCTTAATAAAATCATTACTAAATTATTTTATTTAAATTGATATCCGTTAAAAGTGTTAGTTATCATGATTTGGACTGAATGTCACGTTTTGGGCTTCGTGCCGAATATTTGAATCCTGCAGGGATTAAGTCACTATTTTAGCACTGCTGAGTATGCTTTTGTCTCGAACCAAAGTTTAAAAGTATTATTTTGCAAACACAGCTTTCTTTAAAGATTTGAAAACTTAACTGATATTGTAGCTGAGAATTGCCATGTGACTAGTGCCCAAGAGGCTTATATGCATTCATGACTATGCATGCATTGCATTACATTCATGCATTGGTTGTTGTTTGTACTACGTGGCATGATATTTAGCACTCATATATATTATTGGCATGCATGTATTACTTGCCTTGTTGACTAGACACTCTGGTGTAAATTGTTAAACAAGTGTTGAGCCCGAGGGGTTGATTTGTGTGCGGACTTGCACTACTTGTTGTTGTCACATGCTTAACTGTTAAAAAGGAAAGAAAGATATGTTTAAAAAAAGGTTTTTTAAAGTGAGCTACACGTTTTATAAAGGATTTTCAGGGAAAATACTACTGTCTAATATGTCTAATATGTGTTGTACGATATTTTATAGCATGAGGTAGTGCTCTTACGTGGTTCTTGCTTCTCAGCATAATTTACTTTTATTACCGCTGAGTTTGAAGTACTCACTTTACTTCCTGCACCATGTGTGCAGATGCAGGTATTTTAGGAGCTTAGCTGAGCTCGTCGCTGATCTATAGTTTTATTGGAGTTGTCGAGGTAGCTGCTTGATGTCTGCAAGACCCGACTCCTTCCCTATTTCTTTGTCATTTTCAGCAGTTGTGATCGTTGTATTATTGGAGTTTTTATTACTCTGTATTGTTAGAGGCTCTAGACTCATGACACCAAGATCTTTGGGTAGCTATTCTTTATGATTTTTATTTAATTGCTATACAAATTCTTGGTATTGAGCTTCATGCTCGGGTTGAGCGAGTAAATGATCAGGCATGCCTAGCAGTTGTGTTGGGCGCCATCACGACCGCTTTTGGGGTCGTGACAAGTTGGTATCAAAGCCTATGTTACTAGGCCTCATGAGTCTTGAGCCGGTTAGTAGAGTTTCGCGGAACGGTACGGAGGCGTCTGTATTTATCCTCGAGAGGCTGCGGAACCTTTAGGAAACACATTACACTTGAGGCCTAAAAGCCTCCTCACATCATTCAAGCCACAACGTGGCATAAATAGTATCTCAGGCCGTCGGCCTCATATCACTCAGTATATCCTCACATATGGCCCTCAACCTTACTCAGTCCGAAAATCATCATAAGTCACTCGGGCATTTGTAATACAGTGGTTCTCAGCCCAAAATATCATTTAAAAATATCATTCAAGTTTCAAATATGTATAAAAGTGGCTGAGTTTGTAAAACCATAAATATCAACATGATTGAGTTTAATTTAAGTCAAAACAGAGAGGAAACAGTGATAAAAATCCCCGAAGGGTTCAAATAATTGGTACGAAGCCCAAATATGACAATAAGCCCAATTCATAATGATAACAACTCAATTTCAGTCAAATATACAGTAAAATCATCAATCGGGATGGACCAAGTCACAATCCCTAGTAGTAAAAGACCCCGACGCGTATTTCACCTTAATATTGCACTACGATGTGCAATCCGAGGTTTCAAACCCTCAGGACATCATTTAACATCATTACTCAATTCAATCCGAGCAAAATCCTACTCCGAAATACCCTTTCCCCTCGAATCGGCCTCCAATCGATCTGAATCTAACCACAGTTAATTCAATTCAGTCAATACTAATTATAGGAATTAATTCCATATGAAACTCTACATTTTCCATTACAAATCCAAAATTGTACTAAAATTCGCATGTGGGGCCCAAGTCTCGGAATTTGTCAAATATTATGGATTATGAACCCACATCCAACTAGAGTCCAACATTATAAATTTTACCAAAATCCGACATCGGATTGGCTTTCAAATCTTAAAAATTTAACTTTATGGAATTTTATAAAATTCCTCCATTTCTCTTCAAATATCAATACTCTAAAGCCAAAAATGAAGATTTCTTCTTGGAATATAATCACAAGAGAGTCAAGAACACTTACCTCAAGTTTTTCCGTGATTTCTCGCTCAAAATTACCCAAAATCCGAGTTTGAAACTCAAAAAAAAAAGATAGTGCTGCTCGTCCTTTAACTGCCCAGAAATTTTCAGGGTACTATTCACGCGTGCGGGTACTGTTCACACTATACTATTCACGGGGTACTATTCACTATTACTGTTCATGGCACTTTTACGTGCACTGTTCATGAGTATTGTTGAGAGGTACTGTTTATGGACACTGTTCATGGATTACTGTTAATGTATATTGTACGCGGGTACTGTACACAGATACTATTCACGCAGGTGCAGTCACTGTTCACATGTGCGAAAAATGCAAAAAGTGCCCAGAAGATTGCAACAACTTTTATTTTCACTAAAAAGGCTCTAATTCCATCATACAAACTCGAAGTTTGATGATTCTTGTTCCTATGGGTCAGAAATAATAATACGAACATAGTCCTTCAGTCGAAACTCAAATCGGAGCTTATTTACTTAGTTTAATACCTATTTCGTTCGTTAAATAATTAACACATATTTCGCATAAAAAAAACAATCGTGACTTAATAAAATTAAACCAAACTTTTCAGATCACTCCTATACTTTATTTTCAAAATTCTAGAAGTCTCGAAATCAAATTTTGATCTCTATAACTAAAAAAGACCTTTGGATCATTACATGCTTATGTTGAAAATGGCAAAATCTTCCAAAAACTCGTCCAAAACTTATCCGAGCCTCATGGGACCCCGACCAAATATGCCAACCCCCCCATAACATCATTCAAAATTGTTCCAACCTTCGAAACACTCAAAACAATATCGAAACATCGAATCACCCTCGGATTCAAGCTTAAGAAATTTCAAAACTTCTGTATTACTCATTTGATCAAAAATCTAACCAAAACACGTCCAAATGACTTCAAAATTTTGCACACATATCCCAAATCATATAACGAACCTACAACAACTCTCAAAATTCCATTCTGACTCTTGGATCGAAATCTCACCTATGAACCGGAAATTTTCAAAATACTAACTTCGCCAATTCAAGCCTAATTCTACATCGTACCTCCAAAACCACTTTCGATCATACTCCTAAGTCACAAATTACCATACGAAACTATTGGAATCATCAAAATTCTATTCTGTGGTCTTTTTCTCAAAAGTCAAATCTCCGGTCAAACTTAAGAAATCTTTAGCCTTAGATTTCTAGATTCCGTTAATTGGTGATAATTTGATCTATGGACCTTCGAATTCGATTTCAAACATATGACCAAGTCCCAAATCATGATATAGAACTACCGGAATGGTAAAAATATTTATACGGGTTCGTTTGCTTAAAATACTGACCAAAGTCATCTCAGTTGAGTTTTAAAGCTCTAGTTCACAGTTTAATCCATTTTTCACATAAAAACCTTCCAAAAAATTATACGGACTGCGTATGCAACTCAAGAAATTATTGATAGCGCTTTTCAAGATCTTAAAATACCGAGATAATTATTTAATTTAAAGATGATATTTGTGGGTCATCACATACGCTTAACCCCGATAATCATAGGAGAACATTCACTCCATGAGTAGTATATTCCTAGCATTTTACCAGAAAATACAGTATATACTTTTGAAGCACTATTATTCTTCGAATGCATCCTTAATCTATTACCTCACACTTAGAAGAGGATATGAGTTTAAATGAAGGTCTGTTTAAGGTCTCTTTAAGTATGTTATCAGGGGGTTTAAATGAGAGTTTGTTTAAGTAGGGTATCATGTGTTTAAAAGTAAGGCTTTGAAGTCCTACTAAAAAATATACGGAATACACACTCAAATATTATACATATACGAAATAAATAATTATATACATGTATATAGATGACTTATTTCGAATTATATGGGTGTATAAAGGGATGGAAATTCGTTTAAAAAAAAGAAATATTGGAATAGACATAGGGTTTGAACCCTTGAGATCAGGGGCGAAGGCACATGTAGGCAAGGGTGGTCAACTGACCACCCTTTGTCGAAAAATTACACTGTTTATATAGGTAAAATATTAGATTTTAGAGGTAAATAATATGTATTGAACACCTTTATTGGATTATTTTTTTACATATTTCAAGTTTGAACACCCTTAAGAAATTTTTTGGCTTCGCCACTGCTTGAGATCTTCCATGTATTGGGAAGATAACTATTTAATGGTGGGAGAGAATTAATGAAAAGGTTAGTGAAAGGGCATTTTGAGTATAAAATTTTGGCCGAACCTTAAATAGGGCGTAAAATGACTTAAATAACCCCATTTGGGTCAATCTGGCCAATTTAGGTGTGGACAAAAGGATTTTTCTTTAAATTTTAATGGTTCATCCTCATAGTTAAGACGATATCCAATTATTTGAACTCGACAAACAAGGTATTTTACAAAAATTCATGTTGGTTATTCACATAAATGTGTACTTTATTCTTCCATGTATAATTGTTGATTCATATTTTTATTTAAAGTTGGATATTATTTTACAAAATTGTATACAATATACTTTATGATTTGGTATACACATGCAACTCACGTGCCAAAAAACTAGTTCTTAAAATTTATCATATGCTTTCAAAATAGAATGAAATAGACTAGTATGAGGTCAAATGCCTTCAAAATAAAATGAAATAAGTAAGTATTGTCATAAATGTGGAGCAGTGTACATATTCTTTAATAATGCTAAATACTAGTAATAGTTTTTCTTCTTCTTCTTGAGTGAGTTAATTAATTAGGTTATGATCTTATAATTCAAAATAGGCGTAATAATTTCCTTGCTACTTCATCTTGTAGGAAATTTAAAAGACGATACATGAACTTTAAATTTTCCCATTTGAATAATTGAACTTATAATTTTCTTAACTAATAAACACATCTGATCATTGAGCCTACGCACATGTATTTACATAGATGTGGCCATCTTTCTCATACTAACATGAGGGCGAAATATATAATTCTCATATCTTAGCTTAAATGTCTCTTAGTTCTGATAATGAGTAGGCATTTTGTACCATTGATTCTTCTTTAGAAAGGTGTTAGTCAACTTCTCCGATTTACTGAAATAAGATTCATGAACCTACACCTCGATGATAAATGAATCCATGTGGAACAAAAGAACATTTTTATAAAAGAAACCATAAAACTGAAATCTGGTAAGCTAAGATATTACAAGTAACTGAAACAAAAAAGGTAAATCAACAACAAGTAATTATGTCCGAACAACAAACAAAATCATAGTATTAATTTTTATTACACAAAGGCAAACAAAATCAAATGAATAGAAGAAGAAAGAAAAAGTTCAACTATTAGGAAGAAGCTGCACCCAATATTTGTCTTCTTCATATCCTTCTGTTTGTGTACATTATAGAACCCTATATGTTCAATAAAACATCAAAGACACTCACCCATGATAATTTCGCAAGAGCAATGACAAATCCTTTTGAAAATCAGCAGTTTTTAGTTCTGTCTCCCACATTTTATTTGGACAGGAGATTCATCCTCAATGCCATTCGCGTGCTGATTTATTTGGAAAATTGAGCAGCATCTGGCATGGAGTAAGGAACCTAAAGGCTAAGGGGAAAATGACAAAAGTAAATTGGAAGAGGTGGTCAAACCACCTAAAACAATTGCAAGAATTATTTCAACCAAAATTTTATCACCCATAAAAACTTTTTCCTAGATTTATTGGTTTCCAAGTGATGCAAAACTTAGCTTCAAGTCCACACTGACAAAATATAGGACTTTGCGTCATTTTTACAGTCCGAAAAAAGGAAAAAAAAATTTAAATGGAGCTTCAAATTTTATAAAAATAGAGGAATGAAGCTACAGATTCTATATAATGGAGGAATAATGTATTTTACAAGGAATAAATAAGCACCCACTTAAATACAACCCATTTTATACTATTGAACGTTGGGAAGAGGCCTTTTGCGCTCCTGTGTGTGGTGTTCCTCACGCGACATACTGACTAGAACCAACTGATGCCACATAGGTGTGGTCAATAGGCAAATATAGTTATTAGTTAAGGGAATTATGAGTCGAATGTTCAAATAAAAAAGTTTAAAGTTCATGTATCGGTTTTTCCAAGTCCTACAAATTTAAGTGGACAGGAAGTCATTACGCCTTAAAAATATTTAGGTAACTTTACACCAAATTTGGCCCGTTAGAATTTAACAATAGTGCAAAGTTAGCCATCACTAATTAAACTGATGTTGAATCCCATATTGTTAAGGAAATTTTACCACAAATAGAATAGGTTAAGACCTAATTATAACATATAAATACCTTTTTAAAATTTTACATAATATAATAACCTTTTCTATTTTTGTAGCAAAAAATCAAAATTTAATGATTTCCTATATTTAAGCCTTATTTTTCTCAATCCAGTATAACTCTCGTTACTATTTTCACGCTAAATACATATTAATACACTTAAATACAGTTTGGCATTTATAACAATCCCAAATTATGCGGCGGATCTTAATGTTGTATTATTAAATACAACTTGTTTAATACACTAAATACATTATAGAATACCGTAAAACATTCATATATCATGTAATATTAGAAATGATTTCTATTTATTGCTAATTAGGTCTTTATGAATGCTCTTTATGAAAAATTCTCAATTGTTAAACCCAAAACAGATGAGAGTAAAATAGGAAGTACTTGTTGCGGAAGCCAAATGTATATAGTGTGAATGAGTCACAACTACTATACCAAAAATTATGGCAGCTACCAAATAATAAATAAGACAATAAAACAACAATAAAAGGAACACCGGAATTTACGAGGTTCGGCTAATTTTGCCTACTCCTTGGACACAACCAATATTTTATTTCACCCAAAAATACAAGTGAAATAATACTAAAGAGAGAAGATACAAATGCCTTAAGAAGATAAGAAGGCAAATGAGAGGTGTGTTTAAATCCTAAACATTAGGCCTTCTTTTATAGGGGGAAAATCCCCTCCAACTTAAGTCTCCCACCGATGTGGGACTTTGCCATATTCAACAAATCTCCACCTTGGCAAAATTCCACAACTTCAATTTTCTCTCTATAACAAATTTTGCTTGTGTCTTCATCTTCAATCGTCAGTGTTCAACAATGTTGATCAAATCCAAACAATGTTGAAACTTGATCGCAATCACCACTTTTGTCAGCATATCAGCAGGATTCTCTGTAGTATGAATTTTCTTCACGGTGACTCCACTTTCTTCTATGATTTCTCGTACAAAATAATACCGAACATCAATGTGCTTCGTCCTTGCATGATAAACTTGGTTCTTCGCTAATTGAATAGCACTTTGACTATCACAAAAAATTGTGATACCTTTTTGTTCAACACCAAGCTCCTTTAGCAATCCTTGAAGCCAAATTGCCTCTTTCACAGCCTCTGTAATAGCCATGTACTCTGCCTCTGTTGTAGACAAAGCAACTGTTGACTGCAAAGTAGACTTCCAACTAACTGGTGCCTTTGCAAAAGTAAACACATAACCAGTAGTTGATCTTCGCTTGTCCAGATCACCTGCAAAATCTGAGTCACAATATCCAACTACAAACTGATTGCCTTCCTGCTCAAAAACTAACCCGACATCTACAGTATTATGAATATACCGTAGAATCCACTTCATAGCTTGCCAATGCTCCTTTCCTGGATTGTGCATATATCTGCTAATAACTCCAACAACTTGTGAAATGTCAGGTCTCGTACAGACCATTGCATGCATCAAGCTACCAACAGCATTTGCGTATGGTACCTTTGACATATACTCTTGTTCAGCTTCATCCAATGGCGACATAGTAGTACTTAGCTTAAAATGGGGAGCAAGTGGAGTACTAACCGGCTTAGTCTTGTCATCTATGCCAAAACGTTGTAGTACTCTCTTCAAATATTCTTTCTGAGATAAACAGAGTTTCTTTGAATGTCTATCCCTTATTATCTCCATGCCAAGAATTTTCTTCACCTCACCCAGATCCTTCATTTCGAACTCCTTCTTCAGTTGAATCTTCAACTTATCAGTTCCTTCCGAATTCTTGGAAGCTATCAACATATCATCAATATATAGGAGAAGATATATAAAGGAACCATTTTTAAGCTTGCGCAAATACACACAATAATCGTATTTGCTTCTCTTGTACCCTTGCTGCAACATAAACTTGTCAAATCGCTTGTACCATTGTCTAGAAGATTATTTCAACCCGTACAATGATTTTTCAAGTTTGCACACCATAGTTTTCTTACCAGCAACTTTGAATACTTCTGGCTGAGTCATGTAGATTTCCTCCTCCAAGTTTCCATGTAAAAACTCAGTTTTTACATCCATCTCAACTAGTTCCAAATCCAATTGTGCTACCAAAGCCAACATAATTCGAATGGAGGAATGTTTTACAACTGGAGAAAATACTTCATTGTAATCAATTCCCTCCTTTTGAGAATATCCTTTGGCCACCAATCTTGCTTTGTAGCGAACATCTACTTGGTTAGGAAATCCTTCATTCTTTGCAAATACCCATTTGCACCCAATTGCTTTCTTTGCCTTCGGGAGATTGGCCAATCTCCATGTATGATTCTGATGAAGGGACTGTAAGTCATCATTCATGGAAATCCTCCACTTATCTTCTTCTGAACTTTGGACTGCGTCTTTATAAGTGGTGGGAACATCATCAGCTGCAATTGCGGTTGCACAAGCAACTGTCTCTATGAGACGAACAAGTTTCGTTACTTTCCTTTTTGGTCTGCTGGTTGCTATTGATTCAAGCTGTTGTTGAGGTTCCTGAGTTGGAATCTCCTTCCAGATGATAATCTTCATTTGTTTCCTCCTCTGTTTCTTGTGTAGGAAAAATAAATTTTCCCTCAAACTCCACCTGCTTAGAAGCACCATCATCTCGTTTGGTATCTTCATTTGTTACCTTGTTTACCATAGCAGATTCATCGAAGGTAACATCCCTGCTGAATATTACTTTCTTTGTCAAAGGACACCATAAACGATATCCTTTGACTCCAGAAGTAATCCCCATAAAAATAGCCTTCTTTGCCTTTGGATCCAATTTTGACTCTGTCACATGATAATATGCAGTTGAGCCAAACACGTGAAAAGAGTCGTAATCTACAGCAGGCTTTCCATACCATTTTTCAAATGGTGTCTTGCCATCAATAGCAGCAGATGGTAAGCGATTAATGAGGTGGCATGCATATGTAATTGCCTCAGCCCAAAATTCTTTGCCCAAGCCAGCATTGGACAACATACACCGTACCTTCTCCAGCAAGGTTCGGTTCATGCGTTCTGCCACTCCATTCTGTTGTGGTGTATGTCTGACAGTGAAGTGTCCGACGATGCCATCATTTTCACAGACCTTATTGAAATGATCATTTTTGTATTCACCTCCATTGTCTGTGCGAATACACTTGATCCTCCTGCCCGTTTGATTCTCCACCATCGTCTTCCATTTGAGAAAACTTCCCAGCACTTCATCTTTGTTCTTCATTGTATACACCCATACTCTTCGGGAAATATCATCAATAAAGGTTACAAAATAGTGCTTCCCACCCAATGAAGGTGTTTTGGAAGGACCCCAAACATCAGAGTGTACATAATCCAAAATGCCTTTAGTATTTTGGATTGCTATACCACATTTAACTATTGTCTGTTTTTCTTTGACACAATGCTCGCAAAACTCCAAATTGCAAGCCTTTACCCCTTTCAACAATCCTTGATCCGATAGAGTTTTCAAGGATTTTCCTCCAGCATGTCTCAAGCGCATGTGTCATAGCCTGGTTGCTTCTGCCTCTTTGTTGTCACTGGACGTCACTGTCGCTGTCCCAATAACTGTACTACCGAGATAACGGTACATGTTATTGTTCTTCCGATTGGCCTTCACTACCACTAGTGCACCGGAGCATACTCTCATCTCTCCATTTTCTGCAATAATTTTGAACCCTTTTGAATCCAGGGCTCCCACAGAGATGAGATTTTTCTTCAAACCCGGTACATATCGAACATCTGTTAATATTCTGATCATTCCATCATGGTTCCTTAATCGTATTGAACCAATTCTATATGAGGTAAGAGGGCTGTTATCCGCTGTTTGGACAACTCCATATTCTCCTTCTTGAAAGTCCACAAACCAATCCCTGTTGGGACACATATGATAGCTACAAGCCGAGTCCATCAACCATATGTTTGATGACATTGACGACTCTATTGTAACTAATGAGAAATCTGAATCATCACAATCACCTACATTTGAATCCATAATGGCCTTTCCATTGTTATGTTTGGCCTTATTATTCAACTTCGGACAGTCTTTCTTCCAGTGCCCCTTTTCTCGACAAAAGGCACATTCATCTTTGCTGGGTTTAGATCTTCCTTTCCTTGTCCTCGTTTGATTTTGAGGATGACCCCTCACGAACAGTGCTTCTCCTTCTCCGCCCTTCTGTTTTTCTCTCTTTCTTTGTTCATAACTATACAAAGCCGAACAAACTTCTCTGAGAGAAACTTCGTCATTTCCATGGATTAGAGTAGTTTCAAGGTACTCGTACCCAACAACATCAAGGCCAAGTACCACCATCATAAGTTGTATCCATATTTTGCAAATCTGTGACCAACTTAGTGAAACTGGTGATATGTTCATTCATCGTGGTACCAGAAACATAGGTGAAGTGAAACGGTCTCTTCTTTATGTACAATTTATTTTGACTGTTTTTCTTCAAAAATTTATCCTCCAGTGCTTTCCATAATTTACTTGCAGAAGTTTCCTTTGTGTATGGATATTTCTGCTCTCTAGCAAGGTAGGATCGAATGGTACCGCAAGCAACACGGTTGATAATTCTCCAATCTTCTTCTCCAATACCATCCGGTCTCTTTTCTTCAATAGCAAGATCTAGCCCTTGTTGAAAAAGGACATCTAGAACCTCGCCTTGCCACATCCCAAAATGTCCGGACCCGTCAAAAATTTCTACCGCAAATTTCGCATTTGACACAATTCTTGTCATAAGCGAAGATGTCAATGATGACGTATTGTTGACACTTGATGTAGATTCTTCTTGTTTATTGTCTCCCATCTTTGACACAAATATTATTTAATAACTGACGACACAAATCAATATTATTTCCTTTCTGATGTGGAAGATCAGACTAAGCTGCAACCACAGAGCATACCGAGACAGAACCTTGACTCAGTTACCAAGATAAATCTTTTCTTATGTGGAAGATTAGACTACGTTGCAACCACAGAGCATACCGAGATAATATCTTGGCTCTGATACCAATTGTTGCGGAAGCCAAATGTATATAGTGTGAATGAGTCACAATTACTATACCCAAAATTATGGCAGCTACCAAATAATAAATAAGACAATAAAGCAACAATAAAAGGAACACCAGAATTTACGAGGTTCGGCTAATTTTGCCTACTCCTCGGACACAACCAATATTTTATTTCACCCCAAAATACAAGTGAAATAATACTAAAGAGAAAAGATACAAATGTCTTAAGAAGATAAGAAGGCAAATAAGATGTGTGTTTAAATCCTAAACATTAGGCCTTCTTTTATAGGGGGAAAATTCCCCAGCTTAAAGTCTCCCACCGATGTGGGACTTTGCCATATTCAATAGTACTACTATAGTACAAATAAGCAATTGAATTCGTATATGTCCACGTCATATTTTTTTCAGGAAGGCAAAATGAAGCATAAAAACAAATTACAGTAACATTTAATCAAATAAAAAATGAAACGAAAAACAACATAAAAAACTTAACACAGGTCAGTTTGCATGTAGTTTGATTCCTTCGAACAACCATCGCAATGTGTCGTTCTTGGCAGAAAAGAAGACACCTTCACCATGCAAAAGAAAACAGACTTCATTAATGCCACACGGCCTTCGTACTTGTTCCTCTCCAACACTATAAGAAGGAGGCCTCAGTGATCTCCAATTCTCATCCCATCTTGTAATTAACAATCTCTCTTAATTAGCCATGGCGGTCACCACTAAACTCCTTTTAGCTATACTCCTCTCTGCTTTTCTCTTGTCCGCAACAAATGCAGTTCGAGATTATCAGGTCCAGCAAGGCCGTCAGGAAGGTCAGAGAGGCACTCGTCTCACTGAAGCTCAACAATGCCGTTTAACAAGGCTCACTGCTAGGCAGCCCACTAACCGAATTGAGTCAGAGGGCGGTGTTACTGAGCTATGGGACGAGAATGAGGAGCAATTCCAGTGCGCTGGAGTTGCTCCCATGAGGAGTGTTATCCGCCGCAACTCCCTTTCTTTGCCTAATTTCCATCCCATGCCGCGCTTGGTTTACATTGAGCGCGGCCAGGGATTGATTGGCATTACTTACCCTGGCTGTGCTGAGACTTTCCAGTCTCAGTCCCAGACTTTCCAGGCTGGACGAGAACCAAGGGAAGAGAGGGGTCAAGGCCGCAGAAGTGACCAACAGCAGAAGGTTCACCGCATTCGTCAAGGTGATGTCGTGGCACTTCCAGCTGGCGCTGCTCATTGGTGCTATAATGATGGTGAGGAAGAGCTCGTCGCTGTCTCTGTCAACGACCTTAACCACCGCTCCAACCAGCTTGATCAGAACTTGAGGGTAAAATTCATTAGTTCCCATAATTTGGTGACTTTTGTTCATGCAATTTCATAATTGGTGTATATATTGGTTGGCTGTGTCTTTGGATTGCAGGCATTCTACTTGGCTGGTGGAGTACCAGAAAGTGGAAGGCAACAAACTCAAGCAGGCCAAAGACTACAGAGCAGGCAGAGGTTCCAGAACATTTTCCGTGCTTTCGACACAGAATTGATGGCTGAGGCCTTCAACATCCCAGCTGAGATTGTAAGGAGGATGCAAGAAGAGCAGAGTGAACGTGGACTAATTGTGAATGTGAGGGAAGGAATGAGAATGATTAGGCCTGACGAAGAAGGAGAATTCGAACAAGAGCAACCACGACGAGGACAGCAATGGTGGGAGGAAGCAACCGGAAATGGGTTGGAAGAAAATATTTGCACAATGAAAATCCGCACCAACGTTGAACATCGAACACAAGCTGACATCTTCTCCAGGCAAGCCGGGAAAATTAACCATGTCAATCGTCAGAAACTTCCCATCCTTAAATACATGGACATGAGTGCCTCCAAAGGCACCCTCTATCCGGTAAATCTTAGTTTAATTTTCTCAAGTTGATTACAATAGATAATTGCTAGTACTATGACTTAATTCAAAAATTGGTGGATGCAGAAAGCATTGATGACCCCACATTGGTCAGTGAACGGTCACTGCGTGGTGTACGTGCAAAGAGGAGAGGCACAAGTGCAAGTAGTAGACCACAGAGGACAACAAGTGATGAACGACAGGGTGAACCAGGGAGAGATGTTTGTGGTTCCTCAGTACTTCGCTTCAACAGTGAGAGCAGGACAGAATGGACTTGAATTTGTAGTGTGGAGGACAAGCAGTGAACCAATGAACAGCCAGCTTGCAGGTTACACATCAGTGATCAGAGCCATGCCCATTGAGGTCCTCACCAACGCATACCAGATTTCTCCAAATGAAGCTCAGCGCTTGAAGACGAATAGGGGTGGAGAGAGTTTCCTTCTCTCTCCCCAGCGAAGGTCCTTCTAAGATGTCTATAATCTAGGCATGTGTACTAAGTAGGAAATATGGTTTCTCGTTTTTGTTTCTGAGCAAGGAAATTGCAGAGCAACTTGTACGAAGAGTTGTGTTAAATTAAGATCAAGTAATAAAATCAATAAAGCTCCTGCCTTTTTGTTACTGAGATTCTAGACTTCCTTAATCTATGATAGATTATCTATCTGTGTGCAAATTGCAAAATGTCCGATCACCTTTTACTTAGCCTGAAATAACCGGTAGTCAATTTATGTGAGATATGTAAATTCCTTTAGATGGTAACTCAGATATGGGGTTAAAATTAGATGAGTTACTTTACAAAATAAAGGACATATTTTTTAATTTGAAAATAATTTAATATTAATCTCTTATTTTAACAATTTTACTTTAATGAGAAATTTTTATAATCACATGGCCCCACAAAACTTTTATGGCTTGAGCTTTTAATACTATAAATTTTAAAAGTCTTTTTTTTTTTTTAAAACGGAGGGAGTAACATTTTTCACTGGTGAAAACGATAATTAGGTGTGGCAATAGGACGATTCTTTTACTAAAGGTTGAGTGTAAGCATGTAAATATAGGGATAGACGGTTGTACGTGCACATCAATTAAGATTTTAGCTGAAAAGATAGTGAAAAAATAAAAATAAAAGAGTACTGGAGAAAATGTGGGGAATACAAGTAACTAGTGTGTGCGTATACGTATAGATTTAGTTAGAAAAAGTTAATGAAGACTGAACAACAACAACAACAACAACCCAGTATAATCCCATTTAGTGGGGTTTGGGGAGGGTAGTGTGTACGCAGACCTTACCCCTACCCTAAGGTAGAGAGCCTGTTTCCAAATAGACCCCCGGCATCCTTCCCTCCAAGAACTACCCAACTTGCTCTTGGAGAGACTCGAACTCACAACCTCTCGATTGGAAGTGGGGGTTGCTTAATGAAGACTGAAGAATACACAAAAATTTGGAATAAAGAGAACGGGAGAGGTGGTGGATACAACTAAGAACACTTTTGATTCTAATTTTTCTGGAAAAAATAATTAATTTTGAACACACTTAAAAAACTAAGCTGTTGAAGTAAAATAAATTGTTACAGTTAACCACAGAGAGAGATCGGGGTTGAGCCAAAACTCATTTGAAGCGTGTTCACCATTATGATAAAAACATGGGCGGTAAAACAACTGCTTTAGGTCCCACATTTGTGGAGGTTCAATTTTCTACACCTAATATGTTATATATAATTTTATTAAGAAAAGTTATATGAAGAGAAAAAAAATTAATTTTTTCATTTAACAAAAGGATTTACAATTGCTTTGATTTCTATCAATGAGTTGCAATTAAATTTAATATCGAACCTCAATTTCATAAGAAACGTATAATATATAAGAAAAATAATTTGAGGAGAATTTTAATAGTGAAATGTCAAAATCTTTCGAAGTGTCCTTTAGAGTTAATTATTTTTTATACATACTCCCCCCGATCCATAATAAATGGCTTTTTAACATTTGTTGCGCCACTTAGGAAAATATTGACTTCTAGAACAAATGCATTTTGACTAAATTATCCTTAATTAAATATTATGTGTTATTAACTTGACACATAGAGATATGTAAATAAGGACAAATATAACAAAGACAAATGTGTTATGAAATAATAAAGGAAGAAGAAGAGTATTGCAGAGAAAAATAGAGAGAGAATTCTTATTGATATTATGATGAATTACAATAGAATATAACTCTATATTATAGAGAGAGAGAGTTCACCAAGTAATAAACCCTATAATCTCTCTAAATATAGACATTCACCATAAATAAAATTTTATTTATAACACTTTCCCTGAATGTCTATTAAACAGATAACATGTCTCTTTAAAACCTTAACTAAAATAAAATACAGTGGAAAAAATTTTTGAAAAGAAAAAAGAGTACACATAGCTAACAATACGCCTTTTGATTGTCTCGTTTAAAACCTTGCAAAGAAAACCCTAGTGAGACAAAACCTTATAAGGAAAACAAAAGTACAACGCGTATTAACTCCCTTTGATGAGAGCATCAATTCACATCCTTGAGCATTTGCATTACAATCTTGTACACCATCTTCAAAAGATCTTTGGTAGAGATTTGATGAGCAAATCAACCATATTAACTTGAATGAATATATTGGACCTTGAAATCATCATTCTTGATAGAGATGAACTGTCTTCATATGATCTTATTGGAATCATCATTTCAATATCTTCACACAAAGGTGAAAACCCTTGCTATCATATTATCATGCATATTGTTATAGCCAGATACATTTGTGCACAAATTGCACTAAGGGTGTAGTACTTCATGACCATGAATTCTATATGCTTTAAGCAATTTAAATCCTTCAGGGATTGTGATATAAGTTAAGTCATATAATAGACTTTAGATGCATATCAAGTTTTCTTGTCATGCTAGACATATAAGATATCAAAAACTGATTGCACATACCATTGGCTTTATACTTTAAAGTGTTTGGACTGCAGGTCTAAAACTTTATGTCTTTCATATGAAATAAATTCTATTCGAATTGCGTCTCTTCTATTTGGCCAATATTTTTGTGTTTATATTCGATAGACTTAAGATCCTCATCTATACTTAGCTCTCATAGATGTCATCGACAAATATTTTATATTAGTTCCAACCTCCTTATTTTTCATAAAGACATAACATAGAGATTTTCCATTCATATATTCAGGTACTTAAATCTCTTGTGAGATTTAATAAAGTGTTATGGCATATGGTCTCTAGATCACTTTCCTCCTTTATTATGATCATTTCGATCATTTGCTCATATTCTTTATCAAGAAGTTTATTTGAAATCGATTTGTTTATACGCTTTAAGCGTACAATAGACTTTGTCCTTCTAAGAATTAATAGGAACATGCTTTGCAATATATTACAGATGCATTATCTTTTATGAACTTCAAGTTCATCTTATCTTATTCAAGGATGTAGATGCACAAATGATAATTCATTCCACGTAACGTTTTCTCAACTGTTTATCATGTCTCATCCTCGTGTTAGAAAAACTAACTTGTTACATCAACTTTTAGAATCCACCTTTGTGCGTTATGGTATTAATCAAAATATACACCGCACATCAATAATAATAAGTTGGAATTATTTGGTTCCTTACCCTGAACTAGTTGTGAAGGGAGAAAATAATATACTTTGGTATATAAGGTATTTTATATATATATATATATATATATATATATAATTTAGATATTAAGTGGAGGCACTCAATAAATTATTTTGCTAAACCAACTACGATGTAACCAATTTATCAAGATAAACTTCTTGAATAGAAATCGGAAAATTATGCTCGGAATTAAATTATTGAGGAAGTTACCCCGCCAATACCGTATTGCGGGATAATAATAATCTCACATGTGACCATCTCATAGATGCATCTTATATGGTATACATGGCATGTGAATGTACCCATATTCACCTTTGATATTTCCAGTATTCATGAGATTCAATCCTAATTTTAATTGCTCTATTAATTAATGAGAACAAGCAATGTAAGAGAATTCGTAAAGAACTTTCTAGTTCTTTAATATTTATCCATGTGAATTCTCTTTTATTTTTGCACATCATACCTAAATTGATATGGTTAAACCAATTATGCCGACTGAATTAATTATCAATATTGATAAACTTCAGATTTATACCATGATATGTGCAATTATCAATAAACTCCAAGTTTATTATGATATGAGTTTTTATATCAATAAACATCTCTTTATTGTGGTATTCTTTTATTTGTGTAGTACAAACTGAAGAATAAAGTGGGTAGCTTTTGACATACATATTAACCCACTACAAGTTATAGTAACAGAAGATATTAAATCTTTCCTTTATTTATAGTCTCCGTATGACCAACTGCTTTACGAATACTTTAGAAACTCAATAAGTTTCTTTGAGACTTACTGCAATACAACATCTTATTGATAATCAATTTTTTCCAATATAGTATAGTTGCTCTTCTAGAGCTCTCAATTAATTTTGGACTATCACATATTCATCAACATCCATATGGCGAATTTCTCTTCTAAAGAGAAAGTTATCAAAATTATATGCAAGATCTGTTTCTTGCATTATTGTTGTATTTTAATAATCATAAAGCTAAACTATCTTGGCATATAATAAGCACATGATCAATGGCCATTCATGCCATAATAATGATATTATTTTTCTTATATCATCTTAGACCTCCGTCTAGAGGTGAGTGCGTGGTATTTCACTACCACTAGCACGTTCATATTATTCCAAGAATGAATATGTATTCACAATGTTGTCACATTTAGATTATGAATTGACCATAGTCATGTGTATGTGCTTTACGAAATCTTATGTCATATCGATGACAGGCATTAACTTCATAGAGTAAAGGCTTATTTTGAGAATCCTTATTACTCTCGTTACCACGATAATGACGATTATAATTTCGTCTATTACAACGTCCACATCCATTGATAAATTTATGGTAATAATTTTGTATTCTTTCAGACTTATTACATATTGCTATCTCATTCTCTTAAGGGAATGAGAATGAAGCAAATTCAATGGGACGAATTTTCATTTCTTGTACTCATGATCATACATGAGTTTGATCATGGCAAGACATATAAATTTTGCTACTTCAGGTGGTTATAATTTCGTACACAGTCCATTAGAGTTATAATCAAACTTTGTTGTCTTTGATTGTATATAAAATCAAATTATAGAACTTCAAGAATTTAAAAGAGAAAAATAAAGTAAAATGCTTACCTTAAATCCAGAATTTAATCATGAAGGAAGTTCATGGAATGATTAACAATCATTATGCTCAATCCCAAAGCTTCTATTCAATTGGTTAGGGTGTCGTGCTGATAACGTGTAATAAAACAATAAAGGAAGAAGAAGAGTATTGCAGAGAAAAGTAGAGAGAAAATTCTTATTGATATTGAGATAAATTACAATAGAATAGAACCCTCTATTTATAGGGAGAGAGTGACTTAGCCTCCAAGTATTATCCTAGAATCTTTCTAAATATAGACATTCACCATAAATAAAATTCTATTTATAACTTGGCCCGCAGAATTAAATAATTGATAAAAAAGATTTAATTTGAAATTGAAAATAAAATAAATAATTTACCATAAAAGATTAAATTACAATGACAATATAACAGGGGTGAAAATCAAGTTACCTCGTTAATAATGTAGTAGACTCATTGATGTTTATGGACTTCACATTCACTGAATCAAACAACTCAGATTAAAACGAAATAACTCTAAAACAGAACTCCTATTTGTTTTGTTCTTATCTTAGAAGGAAGAAGCCACCTAAACTCTGAATGCATGAGGCAGACTTATTAGGTGTAAAGCAGCATGGTTTGATAGCCATGCAAAGCGCAAAATGGCAGAGCTTTTCTCTACATATTCTGCTATGTGTCAATCCCTTACGTACCTCTCCCTCCTATATATACTATCAATTACTACTCGCCACTTCCCATCAGCAAATAGTTTAGTATCTTCTCTACTCAATAATAATAATAATCATGGCTTCTAGCTGGCTCTCTTTCTCCTTGAGTTTCCTTCTGGTGTTGCATGGTACCTTTGCTCAGCAGAGATACCAACAGCAGCAAGGGGAGTGCCAACTCAATAGACTTAGCCCTCAGGAACCCACCACCCGCATTCAAGCCGAAGCTGGAGTCACTGAGTTATGGGACCAAAATAACCAGCAGTTTCAGTGTGCTGGTGTCTCCCTAATTCGCCACGTCATCCAGTCTAGGGGAATGCTGTTGCCTTCTTATGTTAACACTCCCCTACTTGCCTATGTTGAACGAGGTACGTATGTTAGTAATTTTTTGTTTTCTCATATTTAATTTGCATTGATTGATTAACATTTTTGTGTGGGTAATTAATGTTCAGGTCAGGGATTTTATGGCATCATGCAATCTGGATGCCCCGAAACATTCCAGTCATCCCAGCAAATGCAGCAAGGTGAAAGGGGTGCAGGCTCAAGATTCCAAGATCGCCACCAGAGGATTGGACAGTTTAGGCAGGGTGACATTATTGCTTTCCCTGCTGGAGCTGCTCACTGGGTTTATAACGAAGGAAATGAGGAGCTTGTTCTTGTTGTTCTTGAAGACAGCAGTAACAACGCCAACCAGCTTGGTCGAACTTCAAGGGTACGTTACAGAATGTGCAAAGAACATACAGCAAAAAGTTAATCCTCTAAAACCATAGTATTGGTTAATTATTAATAAATCTGATTTTCATTGTTTGCAGAGGTTCTTCATAGCTGGAAACCCACAACAAGGACAGCAACAACAGCAACAGGAACAATACGGTGGCCGCAGCTTGCGCAGGGAACAATTCCAATCTGGAAATGTTTTCAATGGCTTCGACGTACAGGTCTTGGCTGAGGCATTTGGCGTAGACCAGGAGACAGCAAGGAGACTTCAGGGACAGGAAGACCAGAGAGGACACATTGTAAACATTCAGGAAGGACTCAGAGTTGTGAGGCCACCATTCTCACAAGAACAAGAGGAGCGCGAGGAGAGACAAGAGCAAGGACAATATGGTCCTCGCATGAACGGAATTGAGGAAACCATCTGCTCTGCTAAAGTCAGGCAGAACATTGACAACCCCGCACGTGCTGATATCTACAACCCACATGCCGGACGATTCACCACCGTCAACAGCCTCACTCTGCCAATCCTCAGCTTCCTCCGTCTCAGTGCCGCTAGGGGAGTTCTCTACAGAGTAAGTCACCAATGGCTAATTGGGTTAAAAATCACTTGGGTTAATAATTGGGGGCTCTGCCCTATGAGACAATTTTGCACCATTTTAGTTCTTTAAATTAAATCTATAAAATGTAGACTGATTACTAACGTTTAATGGGGCAGGATTCAATCATGGCACCACACTGGGTCACCAATGCACACAAGGTAATCTACATAACAAGGGGAGAGTCAAGGATTCAGATTGTTGATCACAGAGGACAAGCAGTATTAGATGACAGAGTCCGGCAGGGACAGGTGGTGGTGGTTCCACAGAACTATGCCGTGGTGAAACACGCTGAGACTGAAGGCTGCGAGTGGGTAGAGTTCAACACCAATGACAATGCCATGATCAACACTTTGAGCGGCCGTACTTCAGCTATCCGAGGATTACCTCTAGATGTGATCGCCAATTCATACCAGATATCAAGGGATGAGGCGAGAAGGCTGAAGTTCAACAGGGAGGAAACTCTTATCTTCCGCTCTTCAGGAAGAGCTCGCTCATCCGAGAGAGTTGCTGCTGCTTAAGTAGAACGAACATGTAATATAGTTTTGCTTTTTCCTTCTATGTAAGCAAAAAAGCATCCTTAATAAAACGAGGACCTTATGGTCATCTTTCTATGATATAAAAGCGGAAAGCTCTTATACTTTTGGAAAATAAAAGCAGAACTACGTAGCTTTTGCCTTTTTGAGCTAAATTGGGAAATACCTCAATTTTCTAAAATATGCAAACAAGCTATAATGCGCTCCTGGATTCATTTGCTAAATTACATATGCGGGTGGTTGTCTCCGGAATTGTTCTGCAATATCAATCTATGGGAAATTTCACATCTTATAGATGAAGCAAATATGCAGCTAGCTTTTAGGACAAATTTTTTCACCCAATTTTCTGCTTAACCCAAATATTATTTCAGGATAAAACAATTAATTTTATATTTTATAAGATTACTAACAAATAAACAATAAGCAATAAAAAAGAAAGAATAATATTGTTCAGATTATTTATGAGCCACAATATTACAAAGTAAAGATTGACTACTCATCTTGAAAATGGCAAAATACAATAACTTATAATATTGAGTAAGTAGAGGAGAATCAAAATAAATATACAAGTGATGGAACGAGAGGTGTTTATAGCCTAACGTTTACATCTCTAGTTCCATGGAAAAGATTCCTAGATTAAATATCCTTAATGTCTTATCCTATTTTTGGAAGACAAGTTTTTTATATTTGTAAATTAAAGATCTCAACTTCTCACAAGAACATAAAAATATTCATAATATAGTCATTAATGAGTTTTGTTTAAGGAGAATTTTCTCTCGATAGTTTTTCTTCTTTTATATTAGTTTTATCATATGTAGATCAATTGATCAAATCATTATAAATTATTATGCTTAGTTTAGTATATTTTTCTTTTTTCGTCTGATTTATCGCCCACCAAGCTTTGTATTGTTAGTTTTCGCATTCACCATATTGTTTCGATCCCAACAAGTGGTATCAGAGCCAATGGTGCAGAGACAACGGTTGAACGAGGTTGAAAACAAATTTAATGCGTGTTTACATCAGGACGATAATGAAGATTTATTCAACATACTACATGTGGAGATAAATTTATAACCACAATTTTATTCAAAACGCCTGCTACTACATCTCTCTTTTTAACCAATATTTTGGCCTCTTTTAACCAATGCCAGTTTTAAGTTATGCCTACTTGTAACGCATGATTTCCAATGCCAATTTTAACTCACGCTTCTTTTTAATGCATGCGGTTCTTTTACCTCATGTTTATTCTTAACACATGAGCTCCTTTCAACCCATAGTTGGGCTTTTTTATCCAATACCAACATTATCAACCTATACCGATTTTTAACCAGGGCAAGCAACAGTGATGAAGATTATATGAAGAAGGTGAATCAACTTTGTCATGAAAATTCAGGCTAAGGGGGAGATTGTTAGGACTTTGCCCTAAATTTCTAATCTATTAGGACTTTCTTTCTTGAATGAATGGAAAAAGACTCCCAAAAGGATTAAATCTCCTTAATATGTCTTATTCTATTATTGGAAGATAAGTTTTGCACATCTATAAATTAAAGATCTCAGCTTTTCACAAAAACACAAAAATATCCACAATGTAGTCATTAAAGAGTTTTGTTTAAGGGGAGATTTTTCTCTCGATAGTTTATGTTCTTTTATATTAATTTTATCATATGTAGATCAATTGATCAAACCATTATAAATTATTATGCTCAATAGCATATTTTTTTTCGTCTGATTTATCGTCTACCAAGTTTTGTATTGTTAGTTTCCGCATGCACCATATTATTTCGATCCTAACATAACGAATATGAGTAGATCATGAATATATTGGAGGCACTTGAAGACATGCAGTGTGAGAAAAGTCCACTTGATTTCGGAATGCCAACCTCCCTTAGCTTAGCCCTTTACTACCTTTTCCACCTTCTCACTACCATTCATCGAATAAGACTATGTCACCTAAATCAACAGAAAAGAGGAAGGCGCTTCTCATTGTTGGTTAGCCTGGGCTCCACACCAGATTTTATCTGAGATGTCGAGAATTTTTTAGAAAAGGCATGACTTAAGACCAAGCAAAGCCCACGTGCCCGGATTCCAAGATTGTTTCGAGAGAAGTTATTCTACATCATCTAAGTATCACAATTATATGATTTCTAGTTCATTGCATGCCCTAGTTTGTTTTAAAACTTGAATTCTCATTAAACCCTAGGTCTAACTCAAATTTTGATTCTATCCAATCCTTGGTGTTAAATCTACCTAATGTTTATGTATTTGAACTAAAAATAAGTGGGGATTACTTACCTCAAAATGTTATGCTGAAACTTCCCCTTTTGAATTACCAAAATCGCCAAAGAGTTAAGAGAGATATGGGAAAATGAGCTTAGAATTAAACGAGTCTCTCACCCGCTGCGATTTTCGCTTCTGTGGATTCCGCTTCGGCAGAAATTGACTGCTTTTGCGGAAATGGTCCAAGGGGCCTGGGCCTCTTCTGCGGTCCCATACTCGCTTTTGCAAGTCCGCATAAGCGGAAGTCCCACCGTTTCTGCGGTTTGGGCCTGGGGCGAATGGACCGCTTCTGCGGTCGGGGGTCCGCTACTGCAGTTTTCCCTGAGCCTGGCCCCTTGTGCTTCGGCGACTAAACGACCGCTTCTGTTGTCCAAGAGCCGCAGAAGCGGTTTTGACAGAAGCAACTAAGAATTTTTTTCCTAAGTTTTCAACTTCGCTCCAACCTCGACTATTTGACGCTCGGTGCTCCCGAGCCCCGTCCGAACATCCCGACAAGTCTGAAATTATAGGGTGGACCTAACCGAACCCTCAGAACACCCAAAACATTATTAAATGAATGAATCGAACCCTAAAACCAATTGATCCAATTTAATAAACTTCAAGTTCTTAACTTCCTACCGACGGGTCGAAATGCCCTTAAACTACTCGGATTGACACCAAAGTTTGCAGACAGGTCTTAATTGATATTTCAGACTTTGTACCAAGATTCAGAATCGAAATACGAACCTGATACCTATGAAAACAACAATTTCTTGATTTATTAAATCTTCAAAATTTAAACTTAATAATTTTTACATAAAAATTCCATTACTCGGGCTAGGGACATCGGAATTCGATTCCGGGCATACACCAAGGTCCCATATTTTCCACGGACCCTTAGAAATTGCCGGATCGCAATTCCGGATCCGTTTTCCCAAAATGTTGATCGAACTCAAACTTGGCCTTTTTAAAGGAACTTAAAGAAGCAACTAGGCTTATTCTGTCCCGAAATTCTTCTAACTTCCAAACCATCGGTCCCCGCAAGTCATAATTTAGCTAAAGCAAATGCGAAAAGTATTATTTAAGAGAACATGATTAAAAAATGTAAACCACCAGATGGTGACTCCTCCTTTAGAGAATGGGCTGGAATCTCATTGTTTAGTGGTATTGCCCTATGTATTTTGGAATTATGCTGGAGCTTGAGAGGTCGTTGGAGTGAAAAGTCGTATAAAAAAGGAAAAGGTAAAAAATGAAGACGGAATTTTGGTGCTGGCATCTCATGGAGAGGAAGAAGTAACGCTGAATTAATTTCAAATTAAACATTCTGAACTACGAAACATCAAGGGAATTACTTTTTGACTTTTTTCGTTGTTTAAGTGTTAATTAATTGCAATGGTTCAGTTGATATTAATTAGGAAATGAAGACTTCCTCATTATTAATTGAATTAGGAACTGAAGACTTCCTCATTATTAATTGCAAATGGTTCAGTTGTTGACATGAATTGAATTGAAAGGAAGAGGGGGAAGTGGCAAAAAAAATTGCGAAACAAGATAAATTGAATTAATTTCGTGGCTTTTAGAGAGATCAAAATTAGTCCTCTCATTTCCAAAGTTCATTTGAGATTTTTGTTCTTCACTCTTCCCACGTTAATTTCTTGTTGATTATTTTAGGCTATGTAAGATTTGCTAGAAAATTTTGCACTCATCTGCAGGAAAAACTTGGATCAGATTCAGATACAAAAAGGCAGGAGTTTTATTAGTTTACATTATTTGCTCCTCACCAACAAGTCGCTCTTGCATAAAAACAAAAACGAGGAACGAGTACTACTGGACAAAGCAAAACTTAGTACAAGTTCGTACTAATTAAGCAGCAGCAACTCTCTCTGATGAGCGAGCTCTTCCTGAAGAACGGAAAATGAGAGTTTCCTCCCTGTTGAACTTCAGCCTCCTCGCCTCATCCCTAGAAATCTGGTATGAATTGGCGATCACATCTACAGGCAATCCTCGGATAGCTGAAGTACGGCCGCTCAAAGTGTTGATCATGGCATTGTCATTGGTGTTGAACTCTACCCACTCGCAGCCTTCAGTCTCAGCGTGTTTCACCACGGCATAGTTCTGTGGCACCACAACAACCTGACCCTGTCGGACTCTGTCATCTAGAACTGCTTGTCCTCTGTGATCCACAATCTGAATTCTTGATTCTCCCCTTGTTATGTAGATCACCTTGTGTGCATTGGTGACCCAGTGTGGTGCCATGATTGAATCCTGCCCCATGAAATTGAAGTTGTAATCAATCTACGTATTTATATTTAATTTGAAGAACTACTTAAATTTTAAACCCATATCTCAAATGGTCAGTGAATTCTGAGACTTACTCGGTGGAGAACTCCCCTGGCAGCGCTGAGACGGAGGAAGCTGAGGATGGGAAGAGTGAGGCTATTAACGGTGGTGAAGCGTCCAGCATTTGGGTTGTAGATATCAGCACGTGAGGGGTTGTCAATGTTCTGCCTGACTTTAGCGGAACAGATGGTTTCCTCAATTCCGTTCATGCGAGGACCATATTGTCCTTGCTCTTGTCTCTCCTCGCGCTCCTCTTGTTCCTGTGAGAATGGTGGCCTCACAACTCTGAGTCCTTCCTGAATGTTAACAATGTGTCCTCTTTGGTCGTCCTGTCCTTGAAGTCTCCTTGCTATCTCCCTGTCTACGCCAAATGCTTCGGCCAAGACCTCTACGTCAAAGCCATTGAAGACATTTCCAGATTCGAATGGTTCCCTGCGCAAGCTTTTGCCACCGTATTGTCCCTGTTGTTGCTGTCCTTGTTGTGGGTTTCCAGCTATGAAGAATCTCTGCAAATAATGCAAACCAGATTTGTTATTTATTAACAAACACATGGTTCTAGCCATATTTGTTTTCTAAACGTACCCTTGAAAATTGACCAAGCTGGTTGGCATTGTTACTGCTGTCTTCTAAACAAACAAGAACAAGCTCCTCATTTCCTTCGTTATAGGCCCAGTGAGCAGCTCCAGCAGGGAAAGCAATAATGTCACCCTGGCTGAACTGTCCAATCCTCTGATGGCGATCTTGGAATCTTGAGCCTGCACCCCTTTCACCTTGCTGCATTTGCTGGGACGACTGGAAAGTTTCGGGGCATCCGGATTGCATGATGCCATAAAATCCCCGACCTGAACATTACCCATACATGAATGCTAATCAGTTAATACAAATAGTATAAATTACCAATGAGAATTAAATTAAAGGATAATGTCTGTACTTACCTCGTTCAACATAGGCAAGTAGGGGAGTGTTAACATAAGAAGGCAACAGCATTCCTCTAGACTGGATGACGTGGCGAATTAGGGAGACGCCAGCACATTTGAACTGCTGGTTATTTTGGTCCCACAACTCAGTGACTCCAGCTTCGGCTTGAATACGATTGGTGGGTTCCTGAGGGCTAAGTCTATTGAGCTGGCATTCGCCTTGCTGCTGTTGGTATCTCTGCTGAGCAAAGGTACCATGCAACACCAGAAGGAAACTCAAGGAGAAAGAGAGCCAGCTAGAAGCCATGATTATTATTATTATTGAGTAGAGAAGATACTAAACTATTTGCTGATGGGAAGTGGCGAGTAGTAATTGATAGTATATATAGGAGGGAGAGGTACGTAAGGGATTGACACATAGCAGAATATGTAGAGAAAAGCTCTGCCATTTTGCGCTTTGCATGGCTATCAAACCATGCTGCTTTACACCTAATAAGTCTGCCTCATGTATTCAGAGTTTAGGTGGCTTCTTCCTTCTAAGAACAAAACAAATAAGAGTCTGTTTTAGAGTGATTTTGTTTTAATCTGAGTTGTTTTATCCAGTGAGTGCGAAATACATAAACATCAATAACGAGGTAACTAGACTTTCACCCCGTTGGGTAACATCTGTACATCAATATAGAGACTTTTACTAGTTTATATAAGTATGATTTAAGTTTAATGATGGAGCAAAGAATTTTACGTTGTTGATGATGAGCTCAAATTATAATATCCTATTTTTTAAGTTACGAATTATGTTTGATATGACAATTACATGTGTAATTCTTACTGCATGTCAATTTAAACGTATACGTAGTAAAAAAGGATACACAGCTTAAGTTAGTGCAGTTGAACAATTTTACCCTCAACTCCTTTCTTTATTTTCATTTTCCAAATTTGTTGTCTTATTTTGGTTTCTTTATAGTATTTCTTTAGTGTTTATTTTAGCATTTGACTACTGATCAATAGTGACGACCAGAAATTAATTTGAGAGGATTAAAAAATATACATTTAACTATGATATAAAGCAATATTTAATCCTCTTTGATAATGTATTAGAACTATTCATTATGTTAAGGAGATTCAACAACTTATAATATATAATCAAAACAATAATTTTGTCTGATTTGCACGTACAATATGATTTTTCAACAAATGAGATTCAATTAAACTGCCTTCTTCAAGCTAGCTCTTCCTCTAATGATCTGACCGCTCCTTTTGTTTTTTAGATCCTCGTTCCCTTAATTAACTGCCACATTCCGAATTTTCATCATCGGGACCGTGATGACGCCTAACATTGTACTTGCTAGGCAAGATAACATTACGGAGTATTTCACCATTTTCCTTTATCTTTACTCCCTCTGTTTCATATTAGATGAGATAGTTTGACTCGGTACGGAATTTAAGAAGAAAGAAGAAGATTTTTAAAATTTGTGGTCTTAAAAGCTTAAGGGGTAAAAGGTTTGTGGGGTCATACCATTTGTGTGGCTATAAAATCTTCTCATTAAGGGTAAAGGGGTAAAATGAAGAGTTTAAAAGTTTGAATTATTTCTAAATTTGGAAATGTATAATTCATTTTGAAAAAAAAAACTAAAAAGGAAAGTACCTCGTCTAATATGATATGGAGGGAGTAATAACTAAAATTTAACAAAAGTAAATCAGCAAAAATAAATGCGAAAGAACACACTTTAAAGTATTATCCTTATGCTAATAACAAAAATCAAAATAAATTCCACCCAAAAACCGGTGTCACAAGTCACAATCAGTATATGAATACTACAAGTATTGGTTTGAAAAAAAAATATAGTTTTCTCGAAGAAAAGTAAAACAGAATTATGTAAGATAGGAGGGGACGCCAGGGCCTACGGACGCCTGCAGGACTACCTTGGGTCTCCTGAATACAGTGATAACAACCAACCTCTCCATCAGCCACTAGCTCCGAAATCTGCACAGAAAGTGCAGAGTGCAGTATCACTACAATCGACCCATGTACTGGTTAGTGTTGAGACTAACCTCGACGAAGTAGTGACGAGGCTACGGCGGAGATAACAATATATATAACCTGCAACAGTTTATACTAAAACAAAAAGAAAGTACAGAATGAAATATAATCGGAACTTGCATTAAATAAATACAGAACCCATTTGTTCTACTAATATTCAGCTATAACCAATCCTTAACGTTATTTTAAGATCACAGTAATGGACCTCAACAGAAAAACATAACAATAACTGATGCGACGTACATCCCAATCTCATCATATAAACAACAGCAATATCAATACACCCTTATTACTCCTTGTTGCGGTGTGCAATCCGATCACACCAATCCACCCTTATTACTCCTCAATATATCACCCTTATTACTCCTCAATATATCACCCTTATTACTCATGTTGCAGCGTGCAACCAATCTCACTTGTATTGCTCTTTGTTGCGACATGCAACCCGATCCCACCAGACAATTATATTCACTATTATTCCTCATGTTGCATAAATTTTATATATATATATATATATATATATATATATATATATATATATGTGTGTGTGTGTGTGTGTGTGTGTGTGTCATGATTCAAAGGGTCATCGCTTGTTTTTCTTTTTTATTCAGCATTGAAAACCTTATTTTTACTTGCCTCGATTTGCGTGTGCAGTCCGGAAGCGTAGCCGAAAATATTATATGTTAAATTTGGTGAAATTTTTTAACATGTGGCTTTAAAATGATTAAAGTTGACTTTGGTCAATATTTTTTGTAAACAAATACGGACCCGTGATTTGACTGTCCCGGAAGGTTTGTAGAAAAATATGGGACTCGAGCATTTTCCCGGAGTCTAATTCCGAGGTCTAGAGCCCAAGAAAAGAATTTTTATGTGAAATTATTTTTTGAAATTATTAAGGAAAATGGAAATGAAAATTGATTAAAAGACTGTGGTATCTGGCTCGAATTTTGGTTGTGATGTCCGGTACAAGTCTTTACGGCCATAAAACTGAAAATCCGCGCGAGTCCCTAATTTTCGTGTGTTATAGCCCATGCCTTCCGCCGTGGGACCGGACCCCCGGACCAAGATATATAGTTTATGCGTTTTCTATGAAATTTGGTCGAAATCTCACGTCATTTGAAGTGTTTCGGACCTAAATATCTAAAATTGAAGTTTATGAAGTTAGAATGAAAATGATGATTTTGAGGGTTGATTTATTGATTTAGATGTTATTTTGGCAAGTTGATCACTCGGTTAAGTTCGTATGAGGTTGTTGAGTTAGTGTGTGTGTTTTGTTAGGAGCCCCGAGGTGTCGGGAGTGATTCGGAGGTGGTTCGGGGTGTTTTGGCCTTAGAGAAAGTTGCAGAAAATCTGCAAATGTTGCACAGTTGTTCCCTCCTTCGTGATCGCAGTCTTTAGCTTGCGTTCACATTCCTTTGGCTTTTTCCTCTTCCACGTTTGCGTACTCGATTACGCGATCACATAGCTTCAGCATTGCCTTCAATGCATTCAAACCAGTAGACTCGCGTTCGTATAGACCAAACTTTTGGACCCCCAGTACTTCTTCTATGCATTCGCGTTACCATCCCCGTGATCGCGATGGCTAGTCAGTGGGACCCTTCGCAATTGCATCCCTATTTTCACGATCGCGTAGGACAAATTCGCCCAGTTATTTTTAATTCCTAAAAGCACACCAGTAGCAGATTTTTACTCAAAACACACGAGTTCTTCTTCTCCACAGCACATAAGCAACTTTTAGAGCTATTCTTCACCAAAGCTTCTTGGGTAAGTATTATCTAACTCGTTTTGTTCATTTTCTATCATCATTTATGAGATTGCTAGACCTAAATCATGTAGTTCATGTAAGAATTGGGGGAAAAGGGTAAAATTAGGCCTTTTTAATTTTTTTTGATTTAGACCTTGTTTTAGGGTCGAATTTAAAAATATATTGTATATCCCGGCTCGTGGGGGAATGGGTGACATGGAATAACCTCGTGTTTTAACCAGGCGAACCCGGGGTCGATTTTGAAATTTTTTGGAAGAAAGCTTAGAATACATCAGGCATTGGGTTAGTTTGTTTAGCTATTGTTAATATTATAAAGTTATTATTTTATAGATTTGACTGAGTTGGAGCCGATTTCGAGGGGTAAAGCTACACTAGAGGTTTGAGTTGATCTTTGGAGCATTTGAGGTAAGTGTTTGGTCTAACTTTGGCTTGAGAGAATAGGAGTAGGGTTGTATTTGCTAATTGATATATGTCGAGTACAGTTTATAGGCATGGTGACGAGTATCTATACACCGGTGTCTAGCATTACCGTGTGTCCTTATATTGAGATTATCTTGAATCGTTGTGATTCTTCCATGCTTGTTCGATGATTTCTATATACTGTAAATAGCATGAGACAAAGATTCTGAAATGACTCTTGGAGCGATGGTTCAAATGTTAAGGTTAATTCCGGTGAAAAGTGTAAGGAAAGTGAAAGAGTTGATGATGTCCTTGTCGGGGCGTGTTATTGGTTTTGTTAATTTTCTCCCTTGTCGGGATTTAGTTGCATTGTTATATTCACCTTGCCGGGGTTGTTGTCGCTAGTTGTTACTCCTCCCTTACCCTTTACTTGTAAGTTGATTGGGTGAGGTTTGGTTGTTTAACATATGGATCTGGTTGCACGCCACAACAACACTATATAATTGAGGATCGAGTTGCACGCCGCAACAATACTATATAATTGAGGATCGAATTGCACGCCGCAATAGTGATGTTTGAGGATCGGGTTGCACGCCACAACAGTATTGTATGTGATCGGATTGGATTGCACGCCGCAACAAACTATAGTTTAATTGTGTTCATTCTGAATTTAAGCTTCTGTTGGTTGCTCTATCCTTTAAGTTTAGACTTCCTGTTTTAACTCTTGCCTCTCCACAACATGTTTCCCCCTCCTTTTAATCTCTTTATTTCCTGTTTATTTTCTGCAATATATTTCATAACTGCACAAGTTTATCTGGTAGTCTGGTCTAGCCTTGTTACTACTTCACCAAGGTTAGGCTAGGCATTTACCAACACATGGGGTCGGTTGTGCTGATGCTACACTCTGTCCATCTTTTTGCAGAAATTTAGGAGCAACTTTTGGGCCTCAGCAATAGGATTTGATCGGGAGTTGACTTCAGTCCAGGGACTTTCGATGTATCCTAGCTTATGTTCGCAGGTCGGAGTCCCTTCTATATTATTAGTTTGTTTTCCTTCTACCGAGACAAACATTGATGTACCTATATTCTGACTTGTTTTTAGCACTCTTTAGTAGTTCGTGAGTTAGTGACACCGGTCTTGGGTAGAGAAAGTTAGCGCATTTAATCCATGTAGCAGTCTCTTATTCATCCGAGAGGTTAGCTGGGATTTATATCCGGGAGATTGTTCGCCTTCATGGTATGCCGGCATCTATCATTTTGGATTGGGGTACACAGTTTACCTCAAGTTTTTGGGGTGCAGTTCAGCGAGAGTTGGGCACACGGGTTGAGTTAAGCACAACATTCCATCTTCAGATGGACGACCAGTCCAAGAGGACTATTCAAATATTGGAGGATATGCTCCGAGACAGTGTTATTGATTTTGGAGGCTCAAGGGACCAGTTCCTGCCTTTAGCAGAGTTCGCATACAGTAACAGCTGCCAGTCCAACATTCAGATGGCTCCATATGTGGCATTGTATGGTAGGCGATGTCAGTCTCCAGTCGGATGGTTTGAGCCGGGAGAGGCTTGGTTATTGGGTATAAATTTAGTTCAGGAGGCCTTGGATAAGGTCAAGATCATTCGGGACAGGCTTCGTTCAACTCAATCACAGCAAAAGTGTTATGCAGATCGTAAGGTTCGAGATGTAGCTTTCACGGCTAGTGAGCGGGTCTTGCTTCGAGTGTCACCTATGAAGAGTGTGATGAAATCTGGGAAGAAGGTCAAGCTTAGCCCTAGGTTCATCGGCCCATTTGAGATTCTCGGTCGTGTGGGAGAGGTGACTTACAGACTTGCCTTGCCGCCCAGCTTGTCAGCAGTGCATCCAGTGTTTTATATGTCCATGCTTCGGAGGTATCACGGCGATCCAGCCCACGTGTTAGATTTCAGCACTGTCTAGTTGGACACGGATCTATCTTACGAGGAGAAGCCGATAGCTATTCTGACTGGTAGGTTCGACAGTTGAGGTCGAAGAGTTTTCCTTCACTGCGTGTCCATTGGAGAGGTCAGCCTCCCGAGGCATCGACCTGGGAGTCCGAGTCTGATATGTGGAGCCATTATCGTCATCTATTTCCCAATTCAGGTACTTCTTTTTTTGTCCGTACGAGGACGAACGATTATTTAAGATGTGAAGAATGCGACGGCCCGAATGATCATCACCTATTTTTCTTTTTCATTCCGCTCTTCCAAGACCTTGAAAATCTTATTTTTACTAGCCTCAATTTGCATGCACAATCCGTGTGCGTAGCCAAAAAGATTATATATTTAATTCTGTGAAAATTTTCAAAATGTTGCTTTAAA
This sequence comes from Nicotiana noctiflora, assembly GCA_032618575.1. Classification (NCBI taxonomy): domain Eukaryota; kingdom Viridiplantae; phylum Streptophyta; class Magnoliopsida; order Solanales; family Solanaceae; genus Nicotiana; species Nicotiana noctiflora. The sequence continues at coordinate 253,385 of JASVEL010005171.1, read as the reverse complement.
ATAATTAAAGTTGAATTTGGCCAATATTTTTGGTAAACGGACCCAGACCTATAATTTGACGGTCCTGGAGGGTCCGTAGAAAAATATGGGACTCGGGCATATGTCCGGAGTCGAATTCCGAGGTCTAGAGTCCGAGAAAAGAATTTTGCTGTGAAATTTTTTTTCTAAAATTATTAAGGAAAATGGAAATGAATATTGATTAAAAGACTGTAGTATCGGGCTCGTGTTTTGGTTTCCACGCCCGGTACAAGTCTTATATATGGTTTAAGCATTTTCTGAGAAATTTGGTCGAAATCAGACATCATTTGACGTGTTTTGGACCTAAATATCTAAAATTTAAAGTTTAAGAAGTTAGAATGAAAAATGATGATTTTGAGGGTTGATGCATTGATTTTGATGTTGTTTTGGCAATTTAATCACTCGGTTAAGTTCGTATGAGGTTGTTGAGTTAGTGTGTGTGTTTGGTTAGGTGCCTCGAGGTCCTGGGAGTGATTTAGAGGTGGTTCAGGGTATTTTTGGCCTTAGAGAAAGTTCCAGAAAATCTGTAATTTTTGCACAGTTGCTCCCTCCTTCGCGATCGCAATCTTCAGCCCGATTTCGCGTTCCTTTAGCTTTTTCCTCTTCCGCGTTAGCGTACTCGGTCACACAATTTCATAGCTTCATCATTGCCTTCAAGGCGTTCGCAACTGTAGACTCGCATTCGCATAAACCAAACTTTTGGACACCTAGTACTTCTTCTACGCGTTCGCGTTACCATCCGCGCGATCGCGATGACCAGTTAGTGGGACCCTTCGCGATCGCATCCCTATTTTCGTGATCGCATAGGGAAAATTCGTTCAGTTATTTTTAAAGCCTAAAAACATACTAGTGATGGTATTTTTCACCCAAAACACATGAGTTCTTCTCCACAACACATAGGCGATTTTTAGAGCAATTCTTTACCAAAGCTTCTTGGGTAAGTATTATCTAACTTGTTTTCTTCATTTTGTATCATCATTTATCAAATTCCTAAACCTAAATCATGTAGTTCATGGTAAGAGTTGGGGGAAAAGGGTAGAATTAGGGATTTTCAATTTTCTTTGATTTAGACCTCGTTGGGGGGTCGAATTTGAAAATAAATTATATATCCAGGTTTTTGGGGGAATGGGTCACATAGAATAACCTCGTGTTTTGACCAAGCGGGCCCGGGGTCGATTTTGGAATTTTTGGATGAAAGCTTGAAAATTCATATTTAGGCATTGGATTTAGTTTGTTTAGCTGTTATTATAATTGTAAAGTCATTATTTCATAGATTTGACTGAGTTGGAGCCGATTTCGAGGGGTAAAGCTACACTAGAGGATTGAGTTGATCTTTGGAGCATTTGAGGTAAGTGTTTGGTCTAACTTTGACTTGAGGGAATAGGAGTAGGATCATATTTGCTAATTGCTATGTATCGAGTACGGTGTATAGGCATGGTGACGAGTATCTATACACTGGTGTCTAGCATGACCGTGTGCCCTTATATTGAGATTATTCTAAATCGTTGTGATTCTTCCATGCTTGTTCAATGATTTCTATATACATTAAAAAGCATGAGACAGAGATTTTAAAATATCTTGGACCAATGGTTCGAATGTTAAGGTGAATTCCAGTGAAAGGTGTAAGGAAAGTGAAATAGTTGATGATTACTCCCTTGTCGGGATGTGTTATTGGTTTTGTTGATTTTCACCCTTGCCAGGATTTAGTTACGTTGTTATATTCCCCTTTGCTGGGGTTGCTGTCGCTTGTTGTTACTCCTCCCTTACCCTTTACTTGTGATTGTTGATTGGGTGAGGTTTGGTTGTTTAATATATAGAATGGGTTGCATGCCGCAACAACACTATATAATTGAGGATCGGGTTGCACGCCGCAACAACACTATATAATTGAGGATCGGGTTGTACATCACAACAGTATTTTATATGATCGGATCAGGTTGCGTTCCGCAACAAACTATAGTTTAGTTGTGTTTATTCTGAATTTAATCTTCTTTTGGTTGTTCTATCCTTTAAGTTTAGACTTTCTGTTTTAATTGTTGCCTCCCCATAGTATGTTTTCCCCTCATTTTATAACTCTTTATTTCATGTTTATTTTATGCAATATATTTCATAATTGCACATGTTTATCTGGTAGTCTGGTCTAGCCTCGACACTACTTCACTGGGGTTAGACTAGGCACTTACCAACACATGGGGTTTTTTTATGCTGATGCTACACTCTGTGCATCTTTTTGCACAGATTCAGGAGTTGCTTTTGGGCCTCAGCAGTAGGATTTGATCGGGAGCTGAATTCAGTCCGTGGACTTTCGAGGTATCCTAGCTGACGTTCGCAGACCGGAGTTCCTTTTATGTTATTAGTTTGTTTTCCTTGTACCGAGACAAACATTGATGTACTTCTATTCAGACTTGTTTTTAGCACTCTTTAGTACTTCGTGAGTTAGTGACACTAGTCTTGGGTAGAGACATGTTAAACTTGCACCGCATTTACTTTCAGATATCTATGTTTTTAAGACTTCCACTTTATTTTAAATGACTCGTATTATTATTATTATTGTTGAGATGTTATCAGAAATATTTTAACTACTTGGCTTTCCTAACTCTGATAGTAGGCGCTATCACGACCCCCGATGGTGGAAAATTCGGGTCGTGATAATATATATATATATATATATATATAACCACAAGATAAAGACAAGTGTTTCAAGATCAACTCAAATCCTCCGCAAAACTTATTCCTCAAACCAACACAATAGAATATCACTACAACTATAAAACTTCACCAGTGTATCATGAAGCACAAATCACCAACAAAATACAACAAGGTAATAAAATGAACTACGAAACAAATAATACTTCAATAGGAGAATCAATAGTTAACATGAAACAATTAGACATGGAAGTATCGATAAGCAAGTAGCAATTAAGGTAGGAAAGAAAAATATAGGGGAATGGGGAAAAGGAACACATGCTAAACAAGTAATTTGGCGACGCATAGGTGCTCGTCAGTACACCTATACGCACACACATGGTATTTCACATAGCAAACAAGTCAGGGATCCCTAATTCCTCAAGTTAAGGTTAGACCAAACACTTACCTCAAGCCAACAGGTATTTTAAAGCTCAATCACTTCTTTACCTCTCGATTCCACGACCAATTCACTCGTATCTAGCCATAATTAACTTAATAACATCAATAAACGCTAAAGAAACCAATTCCAATGCATAACTACAGATTTTCCAATATTTTTTTTCAACAAGTAAAAAATCAACTCTGGGCCCGCTTAGTCAAAACTTGATGTTCAGACCAAAACCTGATTACCCATTTACCTCCGAGCCTAGATATGCAATTGATTTTGGAATCCGATCTCAATTTAAAGTCTAAATCCCCAAATTTTAATTCCTAAATTCTACCCAAAAATACTCAATTTCCCATGAAAATCCCTAGGTTTTGTGATGAAATCTTGTGAAAAGATGAAATAGATTGAAGAAATGAGTTAGAAATCGTTTAACTATGATTTGAGGAAGAACTTTTCTTTGGAAACTTGAAAATTTGAGAAAATGAGTTGAAATCTCGTCTAAGTCATGTTTTGATGAGTTGCAGATGTCGCATTTGCGAATAGAGCTTCGCAATTGGGAAGCTCGCAAATGCGAGACAAGCATCGCAAATGCGAACCTACTGCATGTCTGCTACTGTCGCAATTGCGAACCTTTTTCGGGTAGACTTAGGACTTTGCCATGTACTACTTGATTTATTTGCACCCAACTTGTTAGTTTAATTATCTGAATTTATAATAAAAAATGGATAAAGGATTATAAAAGACTGAGCTCAATTACTTTGAGTTACGACTGAACACTTGATTGATAGCGAAATTTATGCCTTCTTTGAGTATTATTCCTATAGAGTAGTCCTTGATCGGAGTAAGAGTTATCTCTATTCCTGTGGATCAGTCTTAACACATTGACAGTATATTAGATGCATCTATAGTTCGCGTCGGTCGATCCTTGGCAGTGTACACGTTAGTCTGGATCGGGCCGTATGACCTCGGCACAAATCATACGTAATATTGCTCAGAGTCCGATTATACTTAATATTTCTTTCTTGATATATGACTTGAAAGTTACTTGGTGGTTCTTATGTGTTAAAAACCTAGCTTGTGATAGTTGGAGACTTTAAATGATATTATTTTTAAGAACTATTCATTAATGTTTCTTATTTCACTGTTATTTATTGTATTTCATGTCTAGTTATGATTATACACCTTATTTATTGGCCTCTAGTAAGTGACAATGTCGACCCCCCGTCACTAGTTCTTCAAGGTTAGACTAGATACTTACTGGGTATATGTTGTATATATACTCATGCTACAATTCTGCAGTAATCGTGCAGGATCTTAGGCAGGCGCATTTGATGGCCAGTCAAGCGCATACCCCCGCTACTCGGAGACTTAGCGGTAAGATGCTTTCTATGCTCCGTTTTGCAGCACCCGAAATCTATATTTATTTTGCTGTCTATCTCACTCGAGACCGTATTATAGGAGGTTTTGTATATTTTGCTAGTTTACTTGTGCACTTGTGACATCGAACTTTGAAAAAATTTAGTATATATTTCATGGTTTTTTATTATTAAATTCAATACTTCAGTCTTATGTTTGCATTGAAAAATCAATAATAATTAATTAAAAATACACAAATCCTCATTTACGTATGCAAGATAAGGCGACATATAAAATTCTCATGAACCACTTCTTCTACCTTCATCGTGCAATCAGGTAGCTAACTAAAAGGTACATGTATTCTGAGTTTTTTTTCAAATAATTAGTAATCAAGTATACCATTAAAAAATAAATGCATTTAAATGCATTAAAAAGTAAAGCCAAACCAAAATAACTAAAAATTGTAGCATTAAGAAATACATGGGAAAAAAAGAAAGCAAAGCCAAACCATATATGTTTGAAAAATTATCTTTAGTTGGCAAATAAATGACAGTTAATCTTTTACCATAATGTAGGGGTGGCAATTTGAGCCCAAACTCATCTATCCCGTCCAACTATTAATGGGCTGGACTACAAATATTTTAGTTCATGGGTCAATTTGGGTTGAGCCCAAGTTAACCCCATTATCATTTATAGCTCATTCTGACCCATTTAACGGCCCAAATACAACTCATGAAACTCACCAAAAACAAAGTATTTCAACCTGCCCCTACGCAAAACAAAGTATTTTTAATTTTCAATTATTTTATTTTTCTACATCACTCACCCTACCCCTACCCTCCCACGCCCCCATCCCCCCACCCTACCCCATCCCCGGCGCAAACCCCCTAAAAATTTACTTTTTATTTTTATTTTTAAATTTCTGTTTTTTAATTTTTAGTTTTTCTGCCACTCCACCCCACCATACCCCTAGCTCCCCCACCTATCCGGGCCCAAACCCCCTAAAAAAAATTTACTTTGTATTTTTATTTTGCAATTTTTCTGCCACCCCACTCCACCAAACCCCCACCCCCACCCACCTCCCTCCCTCCCAAACCCCCTAAATAAATTTTAATTTTATTTTTGTATTTTTTGCAACCCCCCCCCCCCCAACCAAACCCTCAATTAATTTTTTTCTTTTTTTATAATTTTAATTTTTGTTTTTATATTTTTACATTTTTCTGCACCATCCACCCACCCCACGTATAAAATATTTGTCAACATACATATTTTAATGTAAAAAGTTTTTTTTATACAAGATAAGCGTGATTCTAAAACATGTGTCAAGTTGGGCGGGTTGTGTTATGACTCATTATTTAGCTCATCTTGACCCAACTCATCTTAATTAACTCAAATACATTTTGGGCTGGGTTGGACAATGACTCATTTATTGACCTAACCCATCTTAACTCGCCCAAATTCAGCTCAATCCGTCCATTTGCCACCCGTCCATACTTATAACCAACTACAAAATAACTGTGGTTTTACGCGGTGTGGGATAAATCGACATGGTATAACCCTATTTATGTAAGAGGGAATTCTTATATAGCTGGGATTGGTATAGCTTTAGAACTTCAATAATGTGTAGGGCACTTAATTCGTATAAGAATTTCATGTGAATTTGTATTAGGATAAGGTTTTGAGCGTGACAATCTTATTCAAAAGCCAATTATCTTTTCCAAAATATACTTTAAGTTAATTAATGTTTTAGGAATATTTTTATCGTTCAATATTTTGACGCAAAATATTCACGCTTCTATAATAATATAGATATAGATAAAGTATCCACACTTATACATATATAACTAAATTCATGCTAGTAGCATTATTAAGGGTCAAATGGAGTTGACTGATAATAATTTTACTTAGATGGGTTTTGCTCCTGAAGATTTGTCAGACTAAAAATGGTATGGGCTAGTTGGTTTGCTTTTTAATGTAAAGCTATCATCTATGGAATACCAGATATAACACACATCAAATACCAAATACCAAATTGCTTTAGCTTATTAGAATTCATGAGAATAGAATTTAATGATTGAACCAACTATTACAGTGACTCTATGATTTTTGTTACACTTTACCGATTCTATCTATGTAGTGAGTTTGAGTTAGATATATGTCATTGTAGTGTTTTTTTTTTTTTTTTTTTTTAAAGTATTCCTATTCCATAAAGGGATTCAATAATTTTCCGAACTTTGTCCTACGACAAATCAAAGGCCGTGGACGATTTTTTTGACTGGCAAATTAAGATTAGTTCTTCACTTCGCGTATACTTTTATTTCTTGTTGATTATTTTAGGCTAAGTAAGATTTGCACGGAAAATTTGCACAAATAGTAGGAAAATCTTGGATCACATTAAGAAACAAAAAGGCAGGAGCTTTATTAGTTACATTATTATTTGCTCCTAATTACAAGTCGCTCTCACTTGTTTTTGCCTAAAAACAAAGACGAGATACGAGTTCTACTACACATGCCTACATCATATCCATTTTAGATGGACCTACGCTGAGGAGATAGAAGGAAGCTTTCTCCACCCCTGTTCATCTTCAATCGCTGTGCTTCATTTGGAGAAATCTGGTAGGCATTGGTGAGCACCTCAACAGGCATTGCTCTGATCACTGATGTGTAACCTGCAAGCTGACTGTTCATTGGTTCACTGCTTGTCCTCCACACTACAAATTCAAGTCCATTCTGTCCTGCCCTCACTGTTGACGCGAAGTACTGAGGAACCACAAACATCTCTCCCTGGTTCACTCTGTCGTTCATCACTTGTTGTCCGCTGTGGTCTACTACTTGCACTTGTGCCTCTCCTCTTTGAACGTATACCACGCAGTGGCTGTTCACTGACCAATGTGGGGTCAACAATGCATTCTACATCCACCAATTTTAATCAATTAGTAATAGAGGTTTTTTCAGTTTAATCAACTTGAGAAAATTAAACAAAGATTTACCGGATAGAGGGTGCCTCTAGAGGCACTCATGTCCATGTATTTAAGGATGGGAAGTTTCTGGCGATTGACATGGTTAATTTTTCCAGCTTGCCTTGAGAAGATATCAGCTTGTGTTCGGCGTTCAAGGTTGGTGCGGATTTTCATTGTGCAAATGTTTTCTTCCAACCCATTTCCGGTTGCTTCCTCCCACCATTGCTGTCCTCGTCGTGGCTGCTCTTGTTCGAATTCTCCTTCTTCTTCGTCAGGCCTAATCATTCTCATTCCTTCCCTCACATTCACAATTAGTCCACGTTCGCTCTGCTCTTCTTGCATCTTCCTTACAATCTCGGCTGGGATGTTGAAGGCTTCAGCCATCAATTCTGTGTCGAAAGCACGGAAAATGTTCTGGAACCTCTGCCTGCTCTGTAGTCTTTGACCTGCTTGAGTTTGTTGCCTTCCACTTTCTGGTACTCCACCAGCCAAGTAGAATGCCTGCAGTCCAAAGACATAGCCAACCAATATATACATGAATTATGAATTGCATGAACAAAAAGTCATCAAATTGTAGAAACTAATGAATTTTACCCTCAAGTTCTGATCAAGCTGGTTGGAGCGGTGGTTGAGGTCGTTGATAGAGACAGCGACGAGCTCTTCCTCGCCATCATTATAGCACCAATGAGCAGCGCCAGCTGGAAGTGCCACGACATCACCTTGACGAATGCGGTGAACCTTCTGGTGTTGGTCACTTCTGCGGCCTTGGCCCCTCTCTTCCCTTGGCTCTCGTCCAGCCTGGAATGTCTGTGACTGAGACTGGAAAGTCTCAGCACAGCCAGGGTAAGTAATGCCAATCAATCCCTGGCCACGTTCAATGTAAACCAAGCGAGGCATGGGATGGAAATTAGGCAGAGAAAGGGAGTTGCGTTGGATGACACTCCTCATAGGAGCAACTCCAGCGCACTGGAATTGCTCCTCATTCTCATCCCATAGCTCAGTGACACCGCCCTCTGACTCAATTCGGTTAGTGGGTTGACTAGCAGTGAGCCTTGTTAAACGGCATTGTTGAGCTTCAGTGAGACGAGTGCCTCTCTGACCCTCCTGACGGCCTTGCTGGCCTTGATAATCTCGAACTGCATTTGTTGCAGACAAGAGAAAAGCAGAGAGGAGTATAGCTAAAAGGAGTTTAGTGGTGACCGCCATGGCTAATTAGGATTGATTTGTTAACTACGAAGATTGGGATGAGATTTGGAGAAACTGAGGCCTCCTTCTTATAGTGTTGGAGGAGAAGTAGTGGAGTGGCCGTGTGGCATAATGAACATTGTTTTCTTTTGCATGGTGAAGATGTCTTCATTTCAGCTATTGAAAGACACCTTGCAATGGTTGTTCCAAGGAATCAAAGATGTGTTGGTTTGCATGAAACTATACGTGTGAAAGTTTGCAGCTGCTTTGCTTACACCTTCTGCCTTTGCACCTTCCACTTGTCTAAGCTCTTCTGTTTCGATTAATTTTTTTTGTTTTTTTGACAGAATTAGCACTGAGGTTGTTTGAAATCTCAAAATACTGGGCGAGCAGCAATATTTGGGTTGGGCTCCAATATTGGATCGACAAAACAAACCCTCAAATTTGGGCCTCAACTCGTTGAGTAGCGGCTTTGTTAAACAATATCCAGTAGTAGCTTCACCAGGTTAGCACTTCTATCCTCTCTTTTTTCTTTTGACGGTAAACAGAGGTGTAAAGGAAATAGCCTTAAGCCAATATATTTAAAAAATAGATAAGCTTGGAAAAGCACCTGCATCATAGAGTTATCATTATTTTCAAAGACTAGTAGAGATCTCCTTTTTTTTTTATCTCTTGTATTCTACAGAGATTACACTTAGAGGTTGTAGGCATATAAATTTTCTTAAAATTAAGTTCATAAATTAATTTCGACTATATTTTAAGTTCAAGATACATTGGTCCAAATAAATATTATGGGATAATATAATTGAATTAATTATATAAGTCAAATATATATGGATTAAATAAATAAGTCTTAATTCATTGGGCTAGCATATTTAATTGTGCTAAAGTGATGAGTGTACTTCATTAAGCCCAAGATTTCATCTTTCTAGAGGCCTAAATTGATATCCGCATGTCAATGGCGTGACACGCCAAGTTAAACGGAAGAGCCAATAGAAGAATCCGGAACCAAAGTATTGTTTTTATTAAAATTAGTAACATTTTTAGGTTTTTTTTAAAAAAAATGACATAACTATATACAACGCCACTTTAAGTGGCGTTGTATACTAACGATAACGGCTCCGTTAGTGTACAACGCCGCTTAAAGTGGCGTTGTATGTGTCAGTACCTGTACAACGCCTCTTTACCTGGCGTTGTACACTTTTCAATTATTGAATAGTATAACGCCAACTATTTTGGCGTTGTATCACAACCCCCGGCTCTTGATTTTCTATATAAAGAGGTGTTATGTTAGTATCATATACATTCAAACAAATTATAACACTCTTCTTGCTCTATTGCTTTTCTTGCTCTATTATTCCTAAATTCTACAGCATTTCTTCATTATGTCTGAAGAGAGAAGGATAAGAACTTCTTTATATTGGGGTGGTGAGATTATGATAGAGAATAACTCTGTCAGCTACAGTTTGCCCGCTCAATGTCATGTTAAATTGCCATTGACAATGGAGTACGATACATTGATATCGTTGTTATGCAAAAAAATGAGTGTGAGGAAACGTTCGGTCATACTTAAAGTTACCGGAAGATATCCGTATTCCGTCACTCCGCAAGGGGTTGTTTTTTACTCGGAGTTTAACATCGACGATGATGAAACTTTGCGTGATTTTTTGATGACTCCGGACGAATGTCGTGATTTTCTTGTAATCACAATGCTGGAGATGTACGTGAAGGTGGAAGACGTCCCTAAAAATGAGCTTGTGCGTAGTATAGATAACCCCCAATCATCGAGCGGTTATTATGGAACAACTTTCGATTTAAACTTATCACCGCCTGCTTTCCATAACTCACAAGACGACTGGTAAATTTTATTTATTATTTGTGATAATTAAGTATATATTTATTAAATTGATTTAATAGTAACACTCGCATATTTAATAGGGGGTACCGGCCAGATATGAATTTAACAAGTGGCCCATCCGGTAGTCATGTCCAGCTTGGAATTTCATCACATTATGACTTGTAAGTTAAGTGATTTATGTGAATTAGGAAAATCATATATAAAACATGGGATTTCATCATATTTCTTTTGATTGTGCAGTGAAGATGAGCAAGTTGAACTCACACAATTGCTCGAAAATGATGTATTACATCGGGACCTGGCAGATGCACAAAGTGATGAAGAGAACAGTGACTACGACAATAATGCGGATGAATCCGGTGATGAGACACCTTTTGATTGTGAGGATGGTGATGCTGAGGATGATGAGGAAGAACCTGGTTTGAACAGAGACCCCCCAAGTCAAAAAGTGTATGAGTCTGAAATGCCGTTTAATTCAAGAGAGATTCCTTACATTGACAATTTATCAACCATGCCGGATGTGGAAGCTCTCACGCGGGATTTTGATGAAATCCGGACTGCAATGTGGGATGAATCTAGACCAACGATGCTTGCAAAGGGGATGTTTTTTCCTGATAAAGTGCGCCTAACCAGGGCTTGTAAAATGCACAACGTAAAAGACTGTCATGAGATATTGGTAGCGGAGTGAAGTCTAATGGTATATAAGGTTATTTGTCGCAGGTGATTTTGGCCATGTAATTGGATGCTGCGTGCGACAAAGAAGAAGACAGGTATGTGGAAAGTGGGTAAATACATTCCCACCCACACATGCGAAATGGACACGTTCAACGGGAATCACTTTAATTTAGACATTGACTTGATTTCTCTTGTTCTTATTCCACATGTTGAACAATCCATAAGGTATAAAATCAAAGAGTGCATTACATTTGTCCAGCGGGAATATGGCCATACCATAACTAAAAGAAAGGCATTTCTCGGATGCAAACGAGCGTTTGAAATAGTGTATGGTAACTGGGATAAGTCATTTGCAGATCTGCCTAGATACATGGCTGTATTGCAGCATTTCAACCCCGGGACGGTTATTCAGTGGAAGCTTGAGCGAAGTGTAGGTATGTCCGAATATATATTCAATTATGTGTTATGGGCGTTTAAGCCAGCAATTGATGGTTTTTTGCATTGTCGTCCTATAATATCCATAGACGGCACTCATGTCTATGGAAAGTACGATATCAAACTATTAATAGCTGTGGCAGTAGATGCTAATGGACAGATATTTCTCTGGCGTTTGCTATTTGTGATAATGAAAGCCAAGAGACGTGGACGCTCTTTTTGAACCATTTGAAAGAGCACGTTGTGAAACAACGTTCTGGTATATGTCTAATCTCTGATCGGCATGGTGGCATCTTAAGTTCTGTTGAGAACTTGCCTGCATGGCAAGAACCGAATGCCTATCATCGTTATTGTGTTAGGCATTTGAAAGCCAATTTCCAGAAGGTATTTCCCAGTAAAGCTTTGCATGATTTGATATGGATGGCAGCAACAGATCATCAACAACATAAATTCCGCAGGCACATGGAATATATCAGGCAACTGGACGAGGCAGCTTATCGTTGGTTAATGCGACATGACCCTGAAAAATGGACTTTGCATGCGGATGGTGGTAGACGTTCGGGAACTCTGACTACATATGTGTCAGAGTATTTCAACGGGTTATTGAAGTCGGCTAGAGGATTGCCTGTTACAGCCATGGTGCGGATGTCATTCAAGCAGATGGTAGAGAGGTTTGTTCAGAGATCTGCGGCTGCAACGTCTTTGATGGAACGTGGTGTTGAATTTATGCCTGTGCCAATGGCGAGATTTGAGAAATACAGACGACGAGCACAGTGTCATTCATATTTGCAGTATGATAATGACAAGAATGTGTTTGAAGTTCGCACTCCTATCCATCAAAATCGGGGTAATAATGTGCATACTGTGAATGAAGCTGCAAGGTTATGCTCTTGTGGAAAATGGTCCATCTACCACATGCCTTGCTCACATGCGATCAAGTGCTTTCAACATGTTGGTTTAGGTGCAAGAAACTATGTTGATCAACAATATAGCGTCTCTAAGTACGTAAACACATATAGTAGTCAGTTGCAACCACTGGGCGCTGAGCATTATTGGCCTCCTGCACCATTTAAAATGGTGTGTAACAAGTCGTTTTTGCGTAAGGTTCAGGTGAAGAAGAGATCGCGTATACGAAACCAAATGGATGTTAGTGATACAGTTTATACGCGAAAATGTGGTATATGTTCGCAACCTGGACACGACCGTAGAAAATGTCCTTTGTATGGCAACAATAATCAAGCTCGGGGTGGGTGTTCTTCTAGTTTACCTAACAATGTATGAGTTGTAATAATATGTAATGTGTATTTTGGTTTATTTCTAATGTGTATTTTGGTTTATTTATGAAATAAAATTATGTTTCATTAATGTTGTAGACGTTAATTCGAAGGCCTATACCTTTTGATCTATAAGGAATCAGGGAAAACTTCAAAACACGAAAGTTGTAGACCTTCATGTCTACTTTGCGGAAAGCTAAATAAATTGTAATTTGGATCTTCGTAGTGAAAGTTATGGTCTATTCAAAATGACTAGTGGAGCTCGTTTTCCAGAATTTTCTTGCGGGGACCTATCAATGACATAAAGTATTAAAATAGTCATAAAGTGACTGAAAAAGCTGACATAAAGTGAGTGAAAACAATGACATAAAGTAGACATATCAATGACATAAAGTAGACATATCAATGACATAAAGTAGACCGATCAATGACATAAAGTAGACATATCAATGACATAAAGTAGATCTATCAATGACATAAAGTGACCGTAAAAGCTGGCCGTGTACCATACAAAGCCATTAAAATTGGCGTTGTGCATACAACGCCATAAGAAGTGGCGTTGTATGTTCATTCACTCATCTATAAATACCGAGCTCATTTCGTTCATCACATACGCTCAAAAAAATTACTAAACCAGAATATTTCTTCAAAACTTTGATTTTTCCGAAGTAAAACTAAATGGCTCAATATGGTACACCGGTGTGTTACTGTGGAAAAAAATGTGTGCAACAAACATGTTGGGAAGGTGATGATATTGGATGTAAGTACTGGATGTGCATGAACCAGATGGATTGCTACAAAATCCGAATGAACCAATGTGTGAGTTCAATGAATGGGCTGAGGAACAATGTCTCCAAGCAAACTACAGAGAACGAATGCTTAATCTGCATAATATGTGGTTAGCCCAAGCAGAAAGCAACTACAATAGCAATATAAGAAGGATAGAACTCAGGGACGAGGTGAGGGAAGAAAAGAATAAAAAACTGAGAGCAGAATGGAAAATTGGCATCAGCTACGGGAGAAAACCAAAAAAATAAACAGGAAATTGCGGAGCTTAAGGCGAGAGTAAAAGAGTTAGAAGACGAAAAAGAACAATTGCTTGAACGATTTAAGTGGTTAGAACGTAGAATAAATGGAAGTAGGGACTAAATAATTCCTACTATATGTTTAGTTCATTTGTATGTTTGTCTTTCTTATTATGTTTAGTTCATTTGTATGTTTGTCTTTCTTATTAATTTATGTTTGTGTTTGTGTTCTAGTAATTTAAGTTTAAGTTAAATATTATGTTTTTGTTCGTATTTAAATATTTGGAGTTTTTGTCGCATACGAATCAAATAAAACGAATGAGCAACTAAAAAAATTATTGGGTATTGGTACAACGCCACAATAAGTGGCGTTGAACTTCAATATTCTGAACACATGTTCAACGCCACAATAAGTGGTGCGTTGTATATACTTACGTTTCTTTTTTTTTTAACCTACTTCTGTTACTAATTTTAAAAAATACAATACTTTGGTTCCGGATTCGCCAATAGAATCATGTCACGTGTCAAAATGACAAGACATGCCAAGTCACATTAAAATACTAATGAAATTCACGTATGCAAGTAACATGATTTGACCAATCAAATGTGGCCTTGTCACACTTCGATTTGATTGGTCGGAAAAAGTTTATTTTTATCATAACTCTTCCCTCCCACAACTATAAATAGGGGTTTTCATAACCGAGAAAAGAGACCAATAATTATAACAAGAAGCAAGAGAGAGCTCGTGGATCAAACCAGCAAATTTCTTTACAAGTTTCAAGCCCAAGCAATCAAGTAGAAGTTCAAGAAATTAAGTTCAAGCGCAAGAACGAAAAACAAATCAAAATTCTAGGAGTACGAGCTCAAATCAAAGTTCGTGCTAGTTAAATTCAAGATCATCGTTCGTGACAACAAATATAGAGTCAAGATTAAGCTTAAGAGCACCCTTGAATTTATTTACTATCGGAAAGAAGAATGAGAGGATTCATAGAGATTGTACATTCAAATATTTGAAAATACTACTATATTGCAATATTTTTCGCCCCCGATTGTTTTCTCGGGGTGTCAACCGATTTCGAATTATTAGTTTTCTTCTAATAAATTTATAAGGTTTTATATAAATTTATAATTATACCAAATAATAGAGCATGTCTTTAATTTATAAAAATAAATCAAGAAAATATCAAACTATATCGATAAATTTAAATGTGAAATATACTTTATATATTAAGTAACAAAGCATCGATTTTTTTCCTAAGGCATTTGGATTATGAAAACAGCTACAATACAACATGTAATTAACACCTAAAGCTCTAACTCCTAAACATATTCTCGTATTGCTATTGAAATTAAATTAATTTCAGCATTTAGAATAGTAAGCGACAAAGTAGCAAACAATAAGTATATCTTTCTACTCGTATGATTTAGATTTCATTTGTTGAATACTTAATCTTCTAATTTTATTTTTGAGTTGCAACTTAATTAAAATCTTTTCACTCGGTTAATTTACATTCCTCTCATCTTTGCTTAATTTGTTTTATGCTGCTATAGAATAGTGAGATGACTTTATTGTGGCTACCTTTCATGTTCCCTTAATTCATCATCTCTTAAAGAAATGCCTTGAGAGTTTTACCAATTTCCTACAAAATGCGCATATTATTGAGTTTTAACTTCTAGTAGCGACTATAAAATAATTTTTAAATAAAATACCAAAAGTTAACCAAATCGTACCAATATCAAAGTGAAACAAGATGATTAGTACGGTTTCAAAAGTCTAATTTTGACTATAAAAAATAGAATATTCGAAATATTGGTAGGGTGTACAAGTTCTATAAAATAACGGGCCAAAATGAACCATTAGGGTGAGTTTTTTTTCCCTTCAAGCTTTATGTGATGGAGTACTTCAACTCGGATAGCAAGTGATTTTCTGCTTGTTCTGGAGCACCTTAAGGAATTATGGCAAAAATAAAGTGAGGAACATCACCACAAAAGAAAAATAAGATGAGAATATAAAAATTGATACAGATAATAGAGATAAGCATTCAACCGCTTTACTTTATTTTTTTAGGGTTATTATCACTAAGAACGAATGCTACTTTAGTTTTAGCTTCCAACATATCTTTATTTAAGTCCAACAAACTTATAAGGCTAGTTATTTATTGAAAGGCGCTTACTTCAAAAATACGAATAACAATTAAATTAAATTTATAATTTTAAAAATACGTGATTTAGTCAATACTAATTAATAACCAAGAAAGCTATTGTGTAGATGAAGGAATAAGTAAAATCAAACCAGCGTGCAAGACAATCTCGATCTCGAGCCAAGGTGACCTCGAGGTTGATCAGAACAATAATGTGAGAACAATTAAATAAAAAGATGATTCTAACAAAATGTGAGCCAAAAGTAAGATAGTATATTGTTTGTCAATGGTTGATAATCATTACAAATGATTGGGGTCCCCTTTATATAATAGGGAACCCTAAATAAGGTATATTTTTATTTACAGTAAAGAATCTTATTGGGATAGTTGTCTAACCGCCTACTACTGATTCATAAAAATTTATCCCGAAATTTACGCCGTGGTCTTAGGGACGTGGCAGGAATCTTGCTCATTCTGTTATAAATGTACAACGACATTATCTCAAGGTCGGTCACGTTCGGCCCCGCTATTCATCGGTCTCTTCGATCTTCGAACTCTGTCATCAGCCTCGAAACTAGTGTACTTCGGACTGATTCTTGAAGTAGTTCATCGAGCCTACTAAATCGAGCATACTTGATTTTGACCCTATACAGATAGTCCCCACGTTTCTTAGAATAAGATGATAAGAAACGACTTGATCTTCGATACTTTGATGCCTCGATCATAGTGTGAATCTTGTGACGTCAGTGACTGAAGCAATTGAAAGGCCGCTTATGCATCGTTCCCAAGGTCATTAATTGGAGGTATCTAATGGTCGGCCATTGGTTTCCCCAAACCGTAAAAATGGCCTCTATAAATAAGCCAATTCCACAATTTTTGCAATCTTTACTTAAAATCATTCTTAAAAGCTCACTAGCTTCTTCAACTTCTCTAAGTTCACCATTTTCTCAATTTGTTCTTACTACAACATCAACTCCTTCCTTATCTTAAATTTCTCAACCACAATGGCTAAAACATCTAAAACTATTCCTCAAAAAGAAAAAGATTCCTCATCATCGCGGCCGGCCAGAGGTAGAACGGTGGTGCCACCTCGTATCGTGGAGTGTGTTCCAGGACCATGTGAGCTAACTTTCGATTTGAAAATCAATAAACCTGCTTCAACACCAGGCCGTTGCGAGCCTATGTCATGATACATCTGTTTTATCACTGTAGATGAACTTGAGCAGGTGAAAAAGAATTGTAATTGGGAAAATAAGGACATTGTAACCCCTTCCCCTGAAGAGAACATCACCACCCATAAGGTAGGGTACTTAAGCATTTATACCTACCCTTTCTTATTTGGTCCCGTAGATCCAGCTCTAGGTTCCATAGACCCAGTGATTCTTGATTTTGCCAACAAAACCAGGTGACACTTGGCCAAATCTACCCTTCCTTCTGGCACATCGTCAATTTGATCAGATATTTCTCGGGCCTGGTTGAGGGGATGCCTTTTACCCTCAACCACTTGACCAGACTATATTGCCCTCACATTTATCGAGGTGGTCTAATAAAGCTTCAGTGCCGATCCTTGAAGTCCCTTTTTTCTAGCATTGATGAGGGCAAGGATAGAGGATGGATGAGCCGGTTTGTCCGAGTCAGGACATCCTTTCTGATACATGTTAAGATGATGCCATTCCGAAAGGGGTGGAACATGAAACATAAGTACAAATTTATCGATGGCGATCAATTTCCTGCTTTCCCTATTTTTGCTCAATTTAATTCTTCCTGATGATGCGGCTATTACTTGGTTTCCTAGTATGTTCCCCGACCTCGCAGGCTGGGTCCATCAGCTAGCCTCTACTTCTTCATACGTGGATTGCAGCTAGCATGATTTGGCCAATTGCCGATTGGAAGCTAAAATCCATGGTGAGTTCTTTTGTTTACATATTAATGTTTCTTAATGGAATACTCACTTTACAATTATGAAGTCCACAGAGTCGTCGTTGCTATACGGCCGCCCCCGTCCAGTGAAGAAGAAATCCCAAAATCGACCAAAGAGAAAAAGAGGAAGGGGGTCTCCTGCAAGTTCCTCGAAGCCAAAGAAAAGTAGAGCTAGAAAGCCTAGGGTCGATTATACGGCCTATCTTCAGAGGCAGACCAACACCTTCGAGGTGAAGATAAGAAGAGAGAGGATGACGACTACCAGTTGGTCGCTCGAAAAAAAGGAAGCACTGACGCTTCGAAAATCGATGAGCCGATGGTGGCCAACGTGGTTCAATCTCAAACCGAAGAAATTTAGGAGAGGAGCTCGAGCAGAGTCCGTGAATCACCATGTGGTAAAAATATGTCTCGTCTCGGGTGACATTTAGTGGGCAAGCCCGAAGAGCCTAATTTTGAGGCCCTCCAAAAAGAAGATAATATCCCAAGTGAATCACGTGAGATAATTAATGTACATGACTCACCGTCAGGCTCTATGTTCTTCGAAGGGAAATTTTGAGATGCCCGAGCCGTGAGGACTCTTGATGTGGGAAAGACCCATGAAGGGAATGATATTTTTCGGGAGTGCCTTGTAGGGATCAAAGATGGTCCTGATCCCGATGCCTCATTTATCTTCAATGAGTCCTAGAGGCTTCTCATACAAGTAAGCTTTTGTCGTCATAATTACACTTCGAGTTTTATACTCTTTTTTCTAAGTTTGACTCTTTCATTTTGTGTGAAGGCCATGGCGCTTCATCGACAAGCATTTTCCAAATCTTGAGCCAAGTTTGCTTAATGTAAAGCCGAACTCAAGAAGCTGGTGGAGGATAGGGATGACCTTAAGCGCCTCTATGTACAGAAAGAGAAGGAGGTCAGAGATCTCCGGTTGAATTATCAAAGGCTTGTCAAGAACAGATTGAGCTTATTGAAAAGGTAATGTGGCCGTTGGGGGTCTGTTATGTCTTCATTCGATTTAGCGGTTAACATTTCAACATTTGCAGGCCCAGCAGAAGGACGAGTTGGTGGAGAAGAATGTTTCGCCTTAGAGAAGGATACACTATCGGGAATAACTAACTTTAATCGAATGCCAACTTCAAAATTCAAGGGAGGAAAGCTTGGCCCGGAGCTGCAAAACTGAGGAGCTCGAAGCTAATACGTCGCTGAGCTTGCGAAGGCCAAATCTGAGGCAGAGGCATTTGTGTCCTTGTACCGAGCTGACACCAAAGCAACTAATGCTCAAGAACAAGAAATCTCCATTGAAGTTGAAGTTAAGTTATCATGTGCCCTCGACCATGCTGGCGATGGCCCAGAGAGAAACTCTTGAGGAGGTTTACGCTCGTGGCTTAGACCTCTCAGTTGATATTGAAAAAGAAAAAACTTTATAGGAAGAGGTTGTTGCATTGATCTCTAATGAAGAGGATTTCGCTAGCGGATCAGAGAGTGGAGGAGATGAGGATGAAGTCCCCGTGGAGGAGGTTCCCGAAGACATGACTCCCGAGGGTATGTCTTCCAAAGATGCGATTCTCGAGGATGGGGCCTCGAAGTAGAATAGGTTCCTTTGTTTTGTTTTTGTGTAAGGCCCTTTGTGGGCATTGTAAATACTCTATGTGAATATAAGGAATTCCTTTTCTTTTCACATTATCTCCGATGTGTATTGAATTTTTCTTCGTCTTCATTTGTAGAAAATTTTGATGTTATAATTCTAATGATAAAGTGAGCACTGGCTCGGGCTTAGAGCATAACAAACCCTTTAGTGATCAATAGGTGGTTTCTGGACATATAATAGATACCTATTAGGCTATTTTGTTACTCCTTGAGCTATACTTAAGTTGATTTGATGAGCTCAGGATGACGTGACTCTTGGGTCCCAGTCGAATGAGAGCAAGGTCTAGAACTCTACGTGTTTCGGCCCTTAGGATCTTTTATGTTGACCCTTAGACTCTTTTAGATCGGCCTTTAGGCTCTTTAAGTTAGGCCAATTTGGCCTCTAAGACGGCTATAATTATTTCCTTTTTTCGGCCAAAAGACTTAGTGAAAATTACTTTATGCCTTAGCATGTGTTTTTGTACTTGTTGGGTTTTTTCAAGGGTTCGATCAATCAGAACCCCATTTGTAATCCATTTGTGTTACGATTATTTAATACCTCTCTTTAGGCTTTTTGAAGGGTGATGTTATCGAAGCCTTTAAATTGTTCGAGGGCTGATTTTATCAAAGCCCTTTTTTATTTGATTTTGCCAAGGGTAGCCTAATTTAACAGATTTTTCAAAGTATTTGAAGTCCTTTAACTTATGGCGGAAGTCCAACGTCCCTGAACCACATTATTTCGGTCGTAGCCTTTTATATGACCGTAGTCTTTAATATGGACATAGCCTTTAATATGGCCGTAGCCTTCGGGCCTGCCTCTTGGACTTATTTCCTGATAACCTTTCGAATTTGTTCGAAAAGTTACTCCCCAAGTATGATGGCCTTGGCCTTTATGTCGAGGGGATGCCTCTTTAAGGTTATATGAATTTGAGTTTGGATGACTCGAATATGTTGACTGTCGATGATAATCCACGAGTATTCGAATATTTTTTGGTTCGACTATACTTGGAGTTTTGTGCTGACTCTGAAGCTGAGCGATAATAACCCGTTGAGCTTTTAGCATTTCGAATATTACTTGGAGGCTGAAACCCTCGTCTCTTATACCTTGTGTTCATTGGCCACTGGATCGGGCTTCCCTGCGTACACTTCCTTCGAGGTATGTGCCTAAATCCACATCCAAAGCAATGTGCGAACTAACATCGACTTGTTCCCCATTTGGTTCTTCCCCGGGGTTAATCGGTGGCACACCGAGCCCTATATTGTTGTTTTCTCCATGAAATCCAAGACCCTCATCGTCGTGTATGGGTGCATTTTGCGATGGTTTATCCTGAAAATAAAAATTATTTACAAGAACAAGTGTGAAAATAACATGTTTTATTAGGATCAGTACCGAAATAATCACTATTATTTTTAGCCCCTCGGTGGGCAGCAAACTGTTTACCTCGAAGATACGAGTAACAATTAAATTTGATTTATGATTTTAAAGATATGTAATTTAGTTCAATACTAATTAATAACAAAGAAAACTAGCCTGTAGATGAAGGAAATAAGTAGAATCAAACCAGCGTGCAAGACAGTCTAGATCTCGAGCCAAGGTGATCTCGAGGTTGATAAGAACAATAAAGCAAGAACAATTAAATAAAGAGATGATTCTGATGAAATATGAGCCAAAAGTATAGAGTATATTCTTTGTCAGTGATTGATAATAAATACAAATAATCTTTTATATAATAGGGGAACCCTAAATAAGGTACATTTCTATTTATAGTAAAGAATCTTATTGGGACAACTGTCTAAACGTCTTGTACGGATTCATACAAATCTATTCCGGAATTTATGCTGCGATCTTAGGGACATGGCATAAATTTTGCTCATTCTGTTACAAAGCTACAACGGCATTATCTCGAGGTCGGTCACGTTCAACCCCGATATTCATCGATCTCTTCGATCTTCGAACTCTGTCATCGGCCTCGAACCCAGTATACTTCGGACCGAATCTTGAAGTAGTTCCTCGAGCATACTTGATTTTGATCGTGTACAAAAGTAAAAGTAAAAATAATACTAGACTGTAATTGACTTGTACTCTAATTATAGTTACTATTCCACACGACATCACTTTAAGTGCAGAATTTTCGTCCCACAAAAACTCAGTCTCACTATTCACATGACTACAACACCACACAAAATTTCTAAAGAAAAACAAAATGGTAATGTAATACTAGATTCTTTAAGTAACTTATGCCTGCTGACATTGATTCAACTTGATCTCCTAGCAAACAAGAATCTTGCTAGTTGCTACTGGATAAATGCAAAGGACAAATAGATTTTTTTTAAAAAGAAAAAGATGGTACAGGGAAGAGGGGAACAAGAAGAGTGAGAGGAAACCGAAGGTGTAGAAACGGATCAATCTTTTAAAGTTGGAAAATGGTCCATACACGGTTTATTGCCTAAGATTCGTTCTCATCACTTTGGCATAAATCAAATTTAAGACTCCTAAACACAAGATGAGGTTTTTCTTTAATTCTTTTACAGATTCTTAAAAATAGCTAGATTTACAACTGAAAGTTCAAAAATAGTCAAATTTTAAACGTAATCGAAATTTAACTACTTTTTATATAAAGAAATCTGAGTGAAAACACTGTTCAAAATTCTGAAAATACTTAATATATTATGCTGGAGTTTCAGCATAAGTATACTTGAACTCCAGCATATTATATTGGAGTTACAGGATAGTATGCTGGAACTCCAGCATAATATGATGGAGTTCCAGCATAAATACACCAGAACTCCAGTATATTATATTGGAGTTCTAGCATAAGTATAATGGAACTCCATCATATTATAATGGAGTTCCAATATAAGTATACTGGAACTTCGACATAATATACTAGAGTTCCAGTGTAATATACCGATCCGACATAATATATTGGAAGTTCATATACAAGTCTCCAGTATCTTATGCTGGAACTTTTTGCGTGTTGGAGTTGGTGACTATTTTTCATTAACTTGGTAAACGCTGACTATTTTTAATTGATTAGTACAAAAACTAGCTATACCATACTATTTTTACGAAATTCATGTCTCTACCACTACTTATTGGGCCCATTTTGTATATTTGAATTTTTGGAAAAATATAGTCATAGTGATTTGATGCACATTATCACACAAAATATAGGGATTTTTACTTTCCTATAATATATGTTATTTTTTTACCCTCCCTAATCAAGCTTTAATTTAATTATATACCCAAATACAATTTACCAATTATATACAAATTAGTATTAAATAAGTATCCTTCTAAATTAGGAATTAAATAAGGAGTGAGTTGTTCTCTTTCATGTGCTCTCTTTCTCTGTCTCTCTCTATCTCTCTATCTCTCGTTCTTTGTGCTTTTCCTCAATTTTTCTTCCTCTTATGTTCTCTACTTTTTATCCTTTCATGTTGTATATATTTTTTATAGAATATATCAATGAATTTCAATCGTTTTAACCTAGCAATTTCCTTTCATTTTGCACTATTGGTGTTCAAATCGGAATTGTCAATCAATAAATTTTGAAGGTGTTTGACTTTATTGACAACTATTAAAAAGCTTTAAAGCTTTGAAATCAAATTGGGATTTTCAAAAAGCATAATTTGTTTGGATTTGGTATTGTTGCAAACAATTGAAAATATTATTTGAAGTTTATATCTCAATTTTGAAGGTGTTTGGTAAAGATTGGACTTGATTTTACTGGATTTCATATTGAAACTCGAAGATACAGTTACGAAATTATAGTAGAGTTATATTATAATTGTATGTGTATTGTATTATGTTGTAGTTATATATATTTATTTATTTGAATGTTGTATGAAAGTTAAAATAGTTGTATAATGTATGAATCGTTATATAAAATTTATATTTAAGTTATCAATACTATTTTTTACATAAAGTTGTTGATATATATTTTGTTTATTTGACTGTTGTACGAAAGTTGAAAAATAGTTGTATAATATATGAATTGTTGTATAAAATTTATATTTTAGTTATCAATACTGTCTTTTTATATAAAGTTGTTGATATACATTTTGTTTTATATCAAAAAGAAGAAGACGACATGACATCAATTATTACTTAAGAAATTGTAGTAAAGTTGTATTATAATTGTATGTAAATTGTATTATGTTGTACTTATATATATTTTTTTATTCAAATGTTGTATGAAAGTTAAAAATAGTTGTATAATGTATGAATCATTATATAAATTTTGTATTTAAGTTATCTACCTTTTTACATAAAGTTGTTGATATGTATCAAAATTGTATTAAGAGAGAAAGTGTTGGTTGGAGTTTTAGAGAGGGAGAAGCACACACCACATGCAAAATAAATACAAAATATACAAAAGACATATTGTATAAAGTTTGTATTAAAATTGTATTTAAGTTGTATGATGTTGTAGTTGTATTTAACTGAGTTAAATAATTTATGAAAATTGTAGATAAGTTGTATTTTATATAATTAGTTAGATGAAATTTATTTTTACTATGTATGTTGTTATAAATATTCAAATTTGTATTAAATTTGTACGAAATTTATTTTTATTTTGCACGTTGATGTACCATACATTGTTCTTTTCTTAGTTGATTTATTAAGGAAAGAAAAGTAGAGAATGAATTTCAAATGGACTCATGTACACTAATTCATACTTGTTTGAATGGATAAAGTTGAATATTAATGGAAATCGAATGATTTGGATGGAGAAATACCGAATTGTATTCTCTTGTGCTGCACTTAATATCTGTAAAAAATTGCAGAAAGGAGAGTTGTAAATGGGAGTGGCTACATATTTAATTTTAAGATACTTATGAAGTCCTTCGAAAGCCAAGTAACAGTTTATCCAAATAACTATATTGAAACTATATTGGCAATGTTCAAGTTATTTGTAATAGAAGGAGTCTTATTCAGAGAGGAATGGAGAGAAAATAGACAAAAGATGTAATTAATTCCTAATTTACGGCGTTAATTATGAATTATATATAATTTATAAATAATTTTTATTTAGAGCGGATAATAGACATAATTAGAAAATTTTTGGTAAATAAGTTTCAAATATTGTATAGAAAGGAAAAAATTCCAAAAATATATTGACTGTAGTTAATATTTTGCATCACTGATTTTGAAGGTATTTGGATTGACTTATAAAAAGTAGTTAAAAGCCAAAAGTCATAAGTTGGTAATACCCAACTTTTGGTTTTTGGCTTATTTTTGTATTTTTATGCCTAAAAGTAACTGCTTTTAAGCACATTTTATTAGGGGTGTCAATAGATAATTAGATATTTAAAAACCGAATAAACTGTCCGAATCGTACCGCACCGAACTGATTTTTAGGTTTTTTTTAGAAATTGTAGGTTTTTATATAGATCTATAACAGTACCGATAATTAGGGTAGTTTTTTTATTTTATAAAATAAATCGAAAAAATACTGAACTGTACCAAATATATTTTATATGTGGAAAATATATTTATATAGTAAGTTTAATATCTTTCCACTCGTGTGATTTATAATTTCTTTGTTTTAACTTAGTTTTTTTACGTTATTGTCGAATAATTGATGGATTTATACTCTAGCCATCTTTCATGTTATTTTAATTCATCACCCTTTAAACAGTAAAAATATCTAGAAAATTTTGGTAAGTCCTGTAAATGAACATAAGTTATTGCATTCTATTTCTACTGGTGAATTTTACATGATATTTAAAAAAATACCAAAATTTAACCAAACCGTACCGATACCGAAGTGAAACCAATATGATTGAGATGGTTTCGAAAAGTTAACTTCAGTTATACATAATAGAATAACTGAAAAGTTGGTACGATATAAATTTTATAAAATAACCGTCCGAACCGAACCATTAACACTCCTACCTTTTATCATTGTTAAACACCGCACAAACTAAAAAAAATATGCTTAAAAGGTAATAAACACTTCGAATAACCCAATCCAAACACCCTCTTAAACTTATAAATTCTACTCCAATCTTGCATGCTAAGAAAAGAATAAAGAGTTATACAAGAAGAGGCAGGCTTTACAGACTGGAGCATCATATAAGATATGTCGCACGAGTGTTATAAAAATACTACTAACTCCGTTTTAATTTATATGACCCTATTTTTTATTTGGTTCGTTTCAAAAATAATGACCTCTTTATAAATTTGGAAATAATTTAACTTAAACTTCCAATTCTATCCTTAATAAAAAACTTTTATCACCATATAAGTATTGTAGATCCTTTTTTGACTTGTGTAGGATCATAAATTCAAAAAAAAAAATTAAATTTTCTTAAATTAAAACGGAGAGAGTATAAAAAAAAATAAACATGTAAGTTGGATAAAGTCTGCGGAAAAGAAACGCACTCCTGAATCTATCAGCCTTTTGTCCTCGTCTTTTTGTGTCAAACTATAGCGTAAAAATTAAGTCGTGAATATTATTGCAACAACCTTCGACTACCACTACTACTATATCTTGGATCTCACCCTTTCAAGCGAAAGAAGAGCTTTATTCACAAACAACCATTTAAATTTTGTGTTGCCTCAAACACCATGTCTTGGTTAAACTTGCAGAGACTCCTACCAACTCGGAAAATATGGAAACTCTTTTCAACCAAGTTACAAACCAAATTCCACAAAGTACTCAGCAAATCCAAAGTCATTAAGAAATCCAAGAAACCAAATTCTTTCAGCAAAGCTAGCAAGAAATTAGCACCGTGGCCAATCTTTCGAGTTCAATTCAAAACCAAGGGCTCAAACAAGTTAAAACACAAGTCAAAGTACAGGCCTACTTTTAAGTACCACAAGAAAGCAGCACCTGTATATATTGATCAGCTGTTCATTGAGAATGTATCGGTGGTGAAGGGGAAATATGTCCAGCCTATGATCACAGCAAAAACAGCAAACAAGGACACAAAACAAGTTTGTGTAATGGAAACAGAGCAAGCTGAGATCCATCTAGGGGAAAGCAGTGTCCCAAGTACGAGTATGGTTGATGAGAACCCTAATGATCAAAAGCAATTAGTTGCAGCGGATGAGATGTGGGAATCATTGACATTGGCATCTCCACAATTGCATTGCATTAATGAAAGAGCAGAGGAGTTCATAGCTAAATTTCGTGCAAATATGCGGCAACAGAATTTGTTGGCTCGTCGTTTGTAGTATTAATTCTTCTTTAGAACCTCTCGTGTGTTGTTCAAATAAACTGATTTCGTAATGATATAGTTTATCTTTACATTGACTGCAATAGAGAATGAAAAACTTAATATAAATTGAGAAAATTATCCACGTATTCTCATAGATTAGAAGAAGCTCATATCGCAATTATTAGTTCTGGTACATGCCCCACACCTCCATGGTGCTGGCAGCAAGCCTTTAAAAAACATCGCTACCTAATCTTTTCACAGTGGAAGACTTTCTATTGCTAAACAGAATGCGCCAATGCACAATAAAGACAGTAGAAGACTTTCTATTGCTAAGCAGAATGAGCCAATGCACAATATAGTCTCTGTCCTGCACTCACAAGTAAAAACTGCGCACACAGCGACGCAGAAAGAAGATTAAATATAGTATACCAGTAAAAGTTTCAAACAAACAACACCCAACGACACAAGGCAAGTACATAAAGAGATGTAAATAGCCAAGGCAAAGAAAAAAACTAAGGAGATAAACGTTAAGCTCTAAAAATAAATTCCAAATATCCAAGAGGCCCAAGTGTTTGACTCTAAAGTTACCATACACTTTATGAATACGAAACAACGTATATAAATTACGGGCCAATCATAGCAAGTCGTAATAATTAAAGAACTATGTAAAAGAGATAATAGTAATAAGTGCTCCCAATTAGGGTGAGAAGTGCTGATAACTTTTATTGATGATAATGATTTGCCTCTCCATGAAGAGGTTCTGAGCCTTACAATTATGTAGCATCCCTTTACGAGATGGATCTTTCTTCTATGTTTTCTCTCTGTCTGTCTCTCTTTTTGGAGAGTTGTTAGGTAGAAGAAGAAGAAGCCCCCTCCCCCCTTATGGAATTTTCTCTCTTGATATTTATAGTGGTGAGCTGCATGAGCTGGCACCCGGTAGTCGTGACCATATTTAGGTTTCGTCTCTAGGATAACGAATGGGACATAGCCTTATTAATCACATCAGGCAGGGTTAGGTACTATTAATTATCAGTGGTCATGCCACTTATTAATCTTGAGTTAACCTAAAAGGTGGTCATCTTCAGCAGTTATCGTAGGGTCGGATTCTTACTCATACAGTTAGTCCCTCTGCTTATCGAGGTCGTTCTTCGCACGAGCTTGATGAGAGAATTTCGTCGACTTTGATCTTAAAGACTTGGATAAGGGCTGGATGGCCGTCGCTCTGGTCGAGACCGTGTTCTCTATGGCGACGTCCCGAGTTTTGTAGAGTTTTTCGACGTCACTTTTCCGTATAATCAAGTCATTGTGTGATCAAGGTGGGGTACCCCCTCGTCATGAAGGCTTATGATGTTGTTATTCCAATTCGGGCGAGGTCAAACTCGGTTATGTTCTGATCCTTATGTTGCTCAGGTACGCAACTGTCATCGGCGATGGGGGACGGGCCGTATGTAGCGTGGCCCAGTACGTTTCCTACAGGGTTTTTAGAGTTTCAAAGGCATATGGTACATTTCCCCCGTATCAGCAGGGCGCTTTGATCGTTTCGGCCGGCAAGATATCAATAGAAGGCCGAGTGGGCTCTTCGTGGTGCTTGTCATGATGGCGCACGCCTCGGTAGAATTGAACCATTTAACGGTTGGTTATGCAGTTAATGGTGTCCGTTGGATTTCCCAAAGTCATTTGTGTTTCTCATTACTTCTTTACTCTGCTAGTTCACTTTATCCTTTCTCTTCTTGACTGTGATAACTCTCGTTTTCCCCCTTAGATTCTATTATTTTCCTTTCAACCAATTAAGCAATAGATTAATGAGGCAGCAATAGAAAACATACTACGAAGACATAAACAATAAGATCTTCTATAGCAAAATAACGTTTCCATTCGGGGATAGTTAGATAATTTTTGCCTCGATAGAAAATTTCCTTGGGAAGTTAAGTTTGCTATCGCCAGAGGCTACCCGACTGTTCAAGAGCATAAACCACGAGAGAATTGTTAGAAAGTCTTTCGCTCGATAGAATGGATTCCTAAAGGGAAGTAAGGTGTGTTGCCGAGTTAAGATTTATCTAGCAATTTATTGGTGGAATTCTTGAAGGCACAAGACTTCCAGTGTTCCAATTCGCATTTTTCACATTCGAACACTGAGGTAATATTATGAGGATATGTCATCAATAACTGCCAAGTTGACTGGGAATGAAAATCCGAAAATATAAATGTGTCATTGGGACTGGGACTGCACATCTAGACCCATAGAAACAAGTCGTACAAGATAGCTACAAGCAATGACAATTTCTTTTTAGCATAACAATGCTTTTGTACTTTGAATATAGAAGGAATTAAATGAAATGAAATCCTTTTGTGTTTATCTTGTTTCTTGTCTGAATGGTGAACTAACTTTGTCATTTGAAAGTTAAACAAGTACTCCAAATATTAGTGACTTAATGAACAAGAGTCGTCCTCTTCAAGATCACTATAAACATGAGAGGACCCTCTATTATGAAAACCCTCTCGTTAAAGGGTTTGTTTCGGAAGAATTTATGCTCGAAATCAAAATGCCTTCGGGGAAAGAATGCACCTGAAGACATATACAAAAAGACGCAAAAAAGTAAACTTGCGCAAACACTTATTGGAACCCCAATCTAAAATAGATAATGATCAGAATCAAAGTACTTCAAATAAAGTGCATCTAAAACTACGCATAGTAAAGCACGAAATGAAAATGTGCCCAAACATGTTAAGAAAATGCGAAGATTAAAGATTTACATAGATATTCAAACGAAAATAAGACTCGAACAATACATATATAAAATATGTCTTTATTTACAAAAATGTGCCAAAAATGGAAAAGATTAAAGAATGGGAAAAAAGAAAAAGAAAAGCTAAATTGCAGCATTTTCGGAACTAGGAGAAAGAGAAGTGTCCGCGCCCCCAGGAGAAGTAGGTGGATCCTCCAATGGATCGATATTTTCCCCAATTTGGTCTTCAGAATCATTATCCTCTGATTTATTATTCAGTTCCTGAATACTCAAAACTGGAACTAGAAAAACCAGAAGCATCAGACTATGCCGGGAGTCCATATTTTAGCAGCTAATTCAAGCTCTCGGCCCCTAGCAATTTCGGCATCAAAGTCAAGGATGCCTACTTTAGCCTCTTCCAAATTTGTTCTCCTCATGCTGTACATGGCGTTAGTTTTTTCAACAATGAGGGAAGTAACTCGACGTTTGAGTTTTTCTTAAGTTGGGTTGCCTCCTCACAGAGGTTTTCACGGGCGGACCTAACAGATCAGAGGCTGATATCAAGGTCGCGAACAATTGAACTAAAGAGCCTATTATGTTTGATATTTTTTCTTTACTTCTCTTCCAACTGAGCACACATCATCTCCATTGCAGCAAGATTTTTGATTTTGGAGTCCAACGCTGCTTCTAATTTGATCACTTTTTCAGTTGTGGCAGCCTCGCGCTCGATTGCAACAAGAACGATGTCATGTACTTCATCTTATTTGGCCTTGGCCTCGTCAAATCTAACCCTTAGCGGACTAATTTCTTGGCTAAAGGTTACCACCTCTTGCTCAATTTGCTTCAAGCGAGCGTCCAAAAAGAACAACCTCAGTGGCTTTGGTTTCCAGTTTCGAGAGGCGGAGGACAGTCTCGTCCCGTTTTACCAAAAGTTGATTCCGCTCAAAAGTAAGTTCCTCTTTCTCATGAATCAAATTTTAAAGGACCTCAGAAGAAAGAAAGTTGGCCTACAAAGCAAGAGAAGCAAAACTTAGAATATATTCAAGCAAAGGTAGAAGAAATTTCAAAGATATAAAGGATTACAAAGAAAAAAAGGAAAGTACCGCTGCCTTATTATGCATGGAATTGTTCAACGGACACTCTCTCAGGAGTGCCTGAACCTTCTCCCAATCTTTTTCTGAAGCTAAAGGCTTCATATAGTTCATAAGCTCCAACGACAGGGAAACAAAGTGACACTCGAGAGAGACCGAAAGAGTAACATTCCTCCTCCTCTGTGGATCTTCATAAGGGGCAGCGTAATTTTGCCCTAAATTCCCTTGAATTGGGGACTAGGAGGAGGATCATCTCCTTCATGACCATATGCGGCCAGTGAAGATGATACAACAATTTCTAGTGGAAGAGTGGATGAAGATGGAAATGATGTTGCAATTGCTGGTGGTGGTAAAGATGGGAATGAAGCTGATAGAGTTGAAGGGTGTGAATCACTTGCATCAAGTGCAGTGCTGGTAGGATGCTCACCAACCAAAGATGACAATGACTCAGTACTCGGCCCCACAGTACCAGGCACATTAGTTGGGAACCGATAGCGGGAGTTGGCATTTTCTACCTAGTCAAACTCCCAGAAGCGCCGAGATGTCTTTCTCAGTTGGAGTAGTTAACTCAATAAATGGAGCGTTATGTTGTGTTGATGATGAACGCCGCCTTCTGTGTTGAGAAGCCCCATCATCAGTGGCATCTCCATCATCGTCAATCATCATGGTGTCTATGACCGGCTCGGGAGGAGGGCTAGTGATTATAACTTTCGGAGATGAAACAAATCAGTAGTCTTCGCCCTCTTATTTTTTTTCCTGGACGCATAGGAACGCCTTCTCTTTGGTTGCTTGTTCTCCGTCGGGGACTCCGTAATGAAACACATGTGCTCGAAGCAGGCTTGGAGACACCTACTCGGGTAAGCACCTCTTAAATTAGCCTTGCCGCATCAACATGATCAGCCAAAACATACTCCTTTGGGATAACAACCGAGCCCGCAATTATAATGATTTCAAGAAAAAGATAGAAGAAATTAATCGAGTTCCTCACATGAAAAATTAAAATAAGGTGAGTTTCAATTACCATGATTTTTGGCCTTCCACCTGTACTCAAGGGCCAGTTCTTTTCACAAACAAGTTTCGGGCATCGTAACATCCAAGATCTTCTGAACCCACCAGTCCAAGCCTTCCATTGCCGGTGGGGACAATCGAGTTACTGAAGCATACAAAGGATGAAGATTCAATACAGGCATAAAAGAATATTTAATAAAAGAAAATATAATAAATAGAGGTCTTAGGAGTACGGTTCCAAGTGGCCGAAGAAGATGACGCCGTTGAGGGAATGATATTATTGGTGGAAATTGCAATGAGCCGTTCTGTTCACCCATGGTCTTTGTCATCATCCATGCTAGTCAACAGAGCATGGTGGCCACGTTTGTATAGGTTTATCATACCCACTGAAAAATTTCATCATACGAGCTAATGATAGTTCTTCTCTAGTTTCCTAGCACAGGCGTCGAAGGGCATCAACCGTCCTCTACACTGCATGGCCCACCTGTACCAAGCATACTTAGTAGCGAAGGCAAAATTCCACAATCACGGAATCAAGCTTTCCGCTCAAATAAAACACACCCAAAGTAAAGGGATATGTATAAAAATATGTAAAACCTTCTCTAGGAAGGGTCACCCACTCTGATAGATCAGGAGAACTGATGTTCAACTCATGGCAGCGGCAATCTTCCTTCATAGTAGGAATATTGGACGAGCGAACTGAAGAAGGGTACCTACTAACAACCCATGAACGATGGTTAACAATAGTGTCTCGAGGGATGATGGAGCCTACCGTTGGAGGAGCAGAGTCCCTAACCTTATTCTTTTTCTTTGAAGAGCCTGCACATTTGAAAGAAGCAATCAATTGAATAAGAATAAGGAAAAGATTTTGGTTCGAAGAGAATTAGGGAAAAGAAGAAAAATAAAAATGTAAGTTAGAAGTTCGAGAAATTATGAAGTGCATAGGAGAAGGGTGATGCGTATAAGCAAAATTTTGGCAGCTAAGTTCAAATTAAGCGCATCCACATTTATCACGCATATATCTCATACACAAGTATTTATGAATATACATATATGATACACATATGATATACATGCAATACACAAACGAGAAACATGTCACATTTTTTCATGTTCATCTTCTAATTCAAATTTTTAATTCAATTATCTCAAAACTCCACCAAATTATCCCAAAGTTGAGATTCAAACTCATTACGTTGTATTCAATTTATTCCATTAACACACACTAAAAACGAAGAAGCAAAAGATTGATATTTTTCGCTCCAAATAGCTAATTGGATACTATTGGTAACATTTAACTAATATTGAAAATATATTATGAATTGGCTAATTTTTGTACTAATTGCTTATGAGCTAACATAACTGGCAGTTTCTTATTTTTCAATAAAATGGTCCGGTTAAATTTGTAACGTGGTTTTTAGACACAAGGATTAAATTGATCCGATAAAATCAAATAATAAAGAGTACAACGAATAAAATAAGGATACACTGAAGAAATACAAGCTTGGGCTACAAATTGATCTCTTCAGAGACAAGAACAACGCTAAAATCTTAATATCGGTTAAATTAAGCTTTATAAAAGGAGATAATAGTATCTGTCTCTTTTCGTACAAGTATTTCGTGCCCTTCAATGAGTACGAATTTCATTATTTATAGCTAAACTATGGGAGACAAAATCCCAAATCATGCTTTTCTTAGGGTGAGTAAAAAATCCTCTTGATAGTTACATAATAGTTGGGAACAAATCCTATATAATTTTTATAACAGCTATTCCTTTAATGATGTCTTCTTCAAACGGTACCTTTTTCAAATTCTCTTCCCAGGTGTTAATTCTTTCGGAACTTATACAATACCTGCCATATACCTATAACCAATATCATATATTTGCCGACTCATCTCCTTCCTGTCTTCACTACCGCTTGTTTATTCGAGAAGCATTCACTTATCAATTATAAATTTTACCGAATATAGATAGTCCCCGTACTTTTTGGTGACTCAGCTTAATGTGACTGCAAAATAAATAAGATTACCTTCTATTTTCTTGGCGGAAAAGTTCTTGAACGGTTCGTGACACTTGAAACCCCCTAACTCGATATGAGACTGTTAGAAGGGACAAAGGTGAGAACAAGACCGACAACTCTCGAAGACTTTGATCAATGACATTTGAACCTTTGTGGAGATTGTTATCCATTTTGTTATGCCGAAGAGATAACCACCCACTGGAGTCCCGCTTCCATGATCCATTCTTTCCCATGTGAAGCCCGATGATTCGAAACCACCACATCCATTTCGCTATAAATACATGGTGATCTCCATCTATAAAAAAAAAAGGCATCAAATAAAACATAAACTCTCATAACATACGAAAAAATCTTGAAGTAGAATCTTTCTGAGCAATCATATTGCTCTATCACTCTCGCTTTTAGAGATTGTTCAAAGATTGAAAATTGATAATAATCTCTCACTCTTTATTAAATTAAACTAGTTAATTTATTCGCGCTTCGCGCGATTGTAAAAAAAAATTAAATTGTAATTTTATTGTAAATTTATCCAGGATAGAGTAGAATAATTTTTTATGTGTATATATTTCTTTATAAATATATTTTTTCTAACTAGCTCCAAAATATTCCATATATATTTACCGGTACTCGTATATTTTGTGAGTCAATTCATTAATGATTACCATATTATTGGTATATAATTAGTACTTTCCACCAAAAATACCTTAACATAATAATTTAAAGGAAAAAGCAGAGACAATATAGAAGTATACATTTGTATATTTAAAGAGGAAAAATATAAAAGAAAAAACTTTTTGTACATGTAAAATAAATGCATTAACATTAGATTCTACACTTAGTTATAAATATTTGTTCCTAATTAGGCAATGCCATTGGCAATATGAATATCTAAAAAGTAAAACTAACATGCTAATAAGCATAAAGATTAAAATTTTTATTGAAAAAAAAAAGAGGAAAAAAATACAGAGAAATGGGTAATAAGAACAGATCGCATATTTGTTAGTCCGAGATCTATCTTTGAGTGCATCTATTGGCACAAAAGAAAAGAAGATGGAAATAAAAAAATATCACAACCCATAAGCAAAATGTTAAAAGTTAAAGAAGTGAAAAATTCAATATAACTACAAACCAAGTAATCACAAAGTAAGAACTACCTCCTAGTTAACAAAATAAAAAACTTTAAATATAAAGTCAGCCACATTGACAGAGTGTTAGATGTTGATGCTGAGGTAATAAATCCGTTGTTGGCATTTTGGCCTTGTAGGATAAGCTTCCTTTTTTCATACACATAACGTTTGACTGTGCAACTCTCTAATGTAAATATCTATTTAGTACTCGAATGTTTTCATACATATAAAAAAACTCAGTAAAAAAAAACTTAAGCAGAAGAAAATAAAAATCGAAGAGGAGAGTAAAAAATACCCAAAAATTAGTAACAGAAGAGGAGAAATTTATTTCTTCATGAACCAAAAAAAATTAAAATGTGATGCAAAGTTGAAGCTGAGTTAAGGAAGAAAAGATGTAATTTCACAACAAACAAATATGGGTTACATATTCCAAAAGTCACAATAAGATGCAATTTATAACAAATTAAATAATTGGGGGTTATGAACTTGAAAAGTCACCATGAATGAAGAGGTGTGGTTTGTGAGTTATGGATAAAATTTTATTAAATTAAGATAAATAATTAAATTGAAAGAAAAAAGTCAAAAATTAAGAAAAAAGATAAAATAGGATTCCTACAATCATCTTGTCAAATCCCTCGTTTATATATTTATATAGATTGCTTAATTTAGTTCTGCTTTTCTCATTTGTTGTTACTTATTATTTTCCAATGTATATGGTCAAATTTTGTCCACTACGTCTCCACGTTGGTAGGAACGACCAAAGAATATACACTAACCGAAGTAAGGGCACAACCTAAGAATGTCGGAGTGAAGTATATCATCGGTCTCGTCGTCTTCTCGAAAGACCGCGATCAATATCTGCATTATTTTATTATTTCAAGGAGGGTATCCTATTATATAAAGGAGAATCCCAATGTTGTAGGAAGACATCTCTTTGTTGAACGAGCTCCGTCTCTCTCTATCTCTAGAAAACCATTCCTTCTCTTTCTCTCTCTTGAATATCCATTCTATTGGAAACAATAACAAACATAACATATCTCTAGGTCCCACTATCTACATTTGATTCACTTTAATTGTATTAACTTATAAAGTAATTAATATCTTTCGAGTCAAACAACCAACACTTTGAATCAATATATAATGGTCCATGAAGAAATAAATTCAATTGTTTAATCGCAAAATCGATTTCTGGGTCAAACAACAAGTAATTATTTCATTTAACATTTAAATATAATTATGAATTTTTATTTGATTTATTCCGGATTTACTAACATTGTTTTGTTTTGTTTTGTTTGTTGATTTTCTCTCTCTTTTTTTTGAGCCGAGGGTCGGCCGGAAACAGCCTCTCTACCCTTTCGGGTAGGGGTAAGCCTGTGTACGTATTACCCTCCCCAGACCCCACTTTTTGGGAACATACTGGGTAGTTATTGTTGTTGTTGTTGTTATGAATTTTTAACTTTGAATAATTTTACTAATTTTACTCTATATATATTTAAAAAAAATATTTTATCTCAACAACTAAACATAAAAAAATATTTTATAGGAAAAAAGTTAGAACCCACCCGGGACGACCGAAACGTCAACGTCGAAGAAAAGAGACTCCTTTTTTGTCCAAGATCGGAGGAGTGTTCAGAAGGTGCCAGCGCTGCTACCAGAAACCTATATATAAACAGTTTCTTGATCTCCCTCAAAATTTCATTTCAATGGAAGCCGAAGGTAAACCCTCGGCTCTACCCTTTTATCTTCTTTCTCTTAATTTTTTTTTACAGTACCTTCAAAAGATATGTTTGTCCCATAATCCATTTTAGGGCAACGAACATCCTCCAATCCATCGGCAGTGCTCGCTGCTCTTTTGTCCAAAAGAGCCAAACTTCATGAAGATCTCCGAAACCTCGAAAAACAGGTCAAATAAATTTCTGAGTTTTTTTTTTTTTTTAATTTTTATGTGTAGATTCAATAATGATTCCCTGAATGACTTTGCAGGTTTACGACATGGAGACTATTTACCTACAGGATCCTAGCCAATGTGGAAATGTACTCAAAGGTTTTGAAGGGTTTCTATCTTCGTCTAAAAGCACCAGCTTGTAAGTTTTTATTTATTTATTTAATTCTTTCAGGTATAAATTGTCCTGAAATGGAGGTATTAGGAGGGTTCACCTAAGGACAGGTGTGACTAACGAATTTATTCTAATATTACGAATTGGTATGAATAGAGAGAATCGTTATAGTATATAATTAGAGGAATGTATACAGATACTTTATATAGCCTGCCCAACTAGTTTGGATTTAAAACCTAGTTGATTCATATAGTGTTTTTTTAGATATATCATCGATGACTTAGTTTATGGCATTTGGATATAGGTGTTGCAGTACTCTAGCACTTCTTGTGTGAATTGTTTTACTTGAGCGTGGTATGCTTGCCTGCTTGGAAGGAAGTATTTGGAAGAGTAAGGGAACGAATGGAGACTAAGAATTATCATTTACGATATAATCCTGTTTCCTCTCGCCTTTCCTTTCCTTTCATTACCATCCTAAGAGAGATAGTGTGTTTCCATAAAGCTGTTTTATATAAAACAAGTTATAGTGCCCTTTATATTAATGATACTATGAATAACAAATTTCGCGTTTACAAATGGTTAGTTTACTTACACAACTGATTGATGATGGAGTAGAAGAAGAAACAAAGTCATAGTAATGGGATAAGTTTTGATATAGCCGGTGGTCTGTGATGGATACGAAAAAAGAAGGCTGGTGCCATCCAATTTACTTTTGGCATTTTGAATTGTCTTAGTAAATTGTGATTGTATATATGCATGCAAAGGCAGAAAAGCTCATCAATGATGTAAGTAAGCTAGTTACATTTTGCTCTGTTACATTGTGAGACTTGTTGTCGAACGGCTTAGTTCTGCTGTCTCCCCTCTATCTTTTCTCTTTTCTTCCCCAGGGAAGACGTAATGGAGAATGTTGATCTTGTATTCAGTGTGTTAAAAGCTTTAGAGGAAAAGAATAGTATTAGTTGTAATCCGTTGTCAGTTGAGAGATAAATTATAGAAGATGATAGTAACGAAATAACTTCTTAGACACATATAAATCCAATGTCATTGACATTTTAATTCGGTTAATTGTGCTGAGAAGATACTTGTGACGATGGCCTAATGGTTGAAACACAAGAATAAAAACCTGGAGGTCCAGGTTTGAATTCCAGGTAGAGCACTTCGTGTAAGCGCATATGCTCCTTTTAATTGGCAGTAGTACCTTGGTAAACTGTGCTTGTGGATTGGATCGTCTGTCCGTTGGATTAGTGGAAATGTATGCAAGCTAGCCCAGGCACCACCGATAACGTCAATCAAATAAGTATGTTTATTTCAGAGGAAGCTATGTTTTATTGATTATGTCCTTGAATCCAGCTGAAGTCTAAACTACCAACCTTTCCTCTTTCTTTGTGAGAAGTGTAAAACCTATCTAATTCATCTTAGGGGCTTACATTATGAGTTCATAACCTAGCCCGTTCCCATTTTGGGCGAACCAGATCTACTAATTCCTTGACTCTAGTTAGTGAATAGACCCTAGAAGGTAAAAAAGACATTCTCGAGGTACTTCCCGTATAATCGTACAGAGGATTTCTACCATACTAAGATATTTTCCTCCATCCTATTTTCATTCTTTTACTTTGACTTGTACAACTATTATGAAAAAAGTTGAAAAAATGAGTTGTTTAGTGGTTGTTGGAGGAACATGTAGGATATACGTTTACTTTAGCATTTTTGTAATATAAAATAGTAAAAATTGTAAATATTTATTTTGATTTTGGAATTGTTATTGAGACTGGCAATCCCAGGAAATAGAAGGCATCATCATTAGCTTATTGCACTCTAATCATATAGTGATGTGATGATGATGTTACAAATAGACTAAATCACAGGGATTTCTCGGTTATAAAAACAAGTCGACTTAATCTCCCTTTTTGTGTCTTTAGATTTCCAATTTTCTGGATATAGTTTAATGTTCACCTAATAACGATATGTTTTTTTAATTGAAAATACCCTTTTTCTGTTTAATTGTTTTGCAGCTTGAAACGATCCAGGAAGTTTCAACCTGAAGATCGGCTCTTTTCTTTATCGTCCGTCACTTCACCCGCGGTATGTATTTTTCTGTATTTCTCAGCGACGGAAATGATGGAATGCTGTTGTTGGATTTAATCTTTTCATTAGGATCTTATATGCATGATATCCAAATTTAGTTTGTCTCTAAGTTTATGTGTGTATTGTTGCAAGAACATATTCTCTTTCCCCTGTGTTACAAAATAATTGTTGCTCTTTGTTTCTTGTAAAGATTTAAACTTGATATAGTACGTTAGCTATTGACTGTAACCCCTTCCTGTCTCTATTTTTCAAAAGTCTAGAGACTGTGAGGCTAATTAGGGCTCCCCATATGAATGTCAAGAAGATTTATTGAACCTGAGTAAAGCTAGGAATTCTTGATAAACTTTCTACATTAGTTTGTAATAATATCAAGGTGTTTTTTTATTTTTATCAGCACTTTGTCTTTGACCACCTTGGTTTATAGTGCGTCTGTTGAACTTCAATTTGACATTCACCTTTTAGAACTCTGAAAAAGGATAGGGATGAAAAGATAGCATAACATGAATAATAAAAAGGAAGGATTGAAACAGAGAGGTATCAATTTTCAAATGAACCACCGGTGAAGTAGATTAAGGGGAACAAGTCCTCTATCACCTATTTGAGTGGGTAGCCACAGTAGGGAAAAAGGCAGTTTGAACTTGTCTTTGGTTGTAAAGGAACGGGTTAAATATAAGGATAGCGGAAAAGAAAGAGATAGGACTTCGG
This sequence comes from Nicotiana noctiflora, assembly GCA_032618575.1. Taxonomy (NCBI): domain Eukaryota; kingdom Viridiplantae; phylum Streptophyta; class Magnoliopsida; order Solanales; family Solanaceae; genus Nicotiana; species Nicotiana noctiflora. Next base: position 213,852 of record JASVEL010005171.1, on the reverse strand, counting down.
AGTATACCAAGCAACAAACTACACACTCCATCCATGTAGGAACCCCTACCTTTTTGAGTGTTCTCAGAGCTTTGCCATTTAACTTTGGAGGACTAAGAAATAGGTTAATTTTGCTTGGTCGCAGCTCAGATAGCATTCTGAAGACCTTTTGATACTAGTGTTTGGTTTTTCGTTTTTACTGTTTATTGTCTTTTATCTTTTAATTAAAATTGCTGGAAACCTCTTTGTAACTTAAATTGCAATTGCTGGAACCTCTCCTTGTAACCTCCTGGTTGTCCCTGTCCGAAAGAAACCAAAAAGTAGACGAGATAAATGAGAAACTACTGTCCATGAACTATCACGTCCCCGTCTACTTCAAAGTAGGGGACAATGGTCGTAGAATGACACCGAAATGCATATTTCATCCAACATGAGGCTGTAATGCTGATTCCATATTTCAAAGAACATGAAAGTTGCATTTTTGCACATTTTCAGGCTGAGGAACAAGCTCTTGGTCGGGATGTTGGAGGGATATCTACCAATGGACTGTAAGTAGTGAATTTTATCCTATAACCACTATCGTTGGATGAGTGAAATAGATAGTTTTCGCTGCTTGTTCTCTTGTACTCAAAAATATATTTTTCAAGTTCTGGATACGAGACTCTTGTTTTTGGCTATTTCTGCAGAGGTAGACCAAGGAAGGGAAGGGGAGGTCCAAGAGACGCAAAGAGAATGAGACATTCAAGTGAACCAGATTACGATTATGAAGATGATCCGGATCTGATGTAAGTTGGACTGTGGTTAAGAAAGAAGTAGGTTGATCAATTTGGAACAATGACATTGGTCGATTAATGACATGTACAAATATATTTGGCTGACTTTAATTGTAGTTCTTTTGTATTGATGAGTCCCTTCTGGGACATCTGATAAAAAAAGATTGTATCCTAGTGAATATTTTGCTCTTTCTTTTCTTTTCTTTGTTGCTGAAAAATGAGCCAGCTTTCTAATTCTTTTATGTTTTAGCCAGCCAAACTTGAAATTTTCAGTGAACTTGTCAATGAAATGGTAGTTACTATTATGATCAAGTGTCAAAATCACAGCTTAAAATCGTACAAACGAGATCATTTAGGGCATCTCCAACCCTCTCCCATTTCTTCATAACGGGGGCATTTTTGGCCATAATGGAGCTCCAATGCTCCCCGTTTTTCTCCCCTAAAATGGGAGATAAATAGTATTACTCCAAATATGGACTGATACTATTCATCTCCGCCATTACTATTCATGCTTATTTATTTATTATTTTTATTATTTAACTTTTTAAATTTATCTCTTTATGTATACCTAATCATGTTTATGTAATATCTTTATAATGTACTCGTTAGAAATAAGATTGATCTAAATTGTACTCATTTAGCAATAATTGTTGTAGCTTGATAATTTAAATTAGTGCCCTTTTTATTATTCAACAAGAATAGTAATGTATAATACAAAATGTTCGACTGCGGGTGAATTTAGCTGTATCAGACCGAACATAAAGGAGTAGCAGCATAGTAATAATAGACTAGTTATGTCTTCCTCTGCCATTACGTTAGCGTGGGATTCTAATTCTTCATACATATAATCTCCTATTTACAAGAGGTATCCCATCCAAAGTTACATTTAGAAAAAAAGGATAGGAACAAAATCTATTCCAAGTGTAATGCCGCCGATTTCTTTTGGTATCGGATGATTTATCTCCCAAAAACTAAAATAAAAAAGCAGCCAAAAGTGTAGAGGAAACGGCAATTTGAATATGGTAGGTCTTAGCCCTACAAAGTTCCTCGGCAAATGTGAGTTGTGACAAGATTTTTTATGATGGCTTTGGCATACAGCTTGAAAAATAGGACAACATCATGATAGGTAACTCGATATGACGGATTATGCAGAGCTAACAAACACACACGAAGCCAATGTGCATCTCACATGGACGTGCGTGGCATAGCAATTGCAAAGCAAAGCCATGTTAAAGCAGGGGCAAAAATATGTTAAGACAAGGCAAATTAATGCGGGACAATAATGACAATTGGTGTGGGCAGATTTGATCAAGTTGAGAGCGACTTGACATAAGCGGGCAGCTGTGGCAATGGGCGTGTGCGGCAAGCTATATATGACCATGACATTGGGGTGGAGCAATGTCAAAAGGAAAGGTTGGGTGCAATGCCACCCTTAGGCAAAACAGGCACATGTAGTGCACAAGCACCAGTTACAAAAAGTGTGCTGGGCACATGACAGACAGTTGGCGGTTACAATCACATCCAAATCATGGCTGATCACGGGCTAAAGAGTTGGCACATTTTTGTATCATGTCGTAGCATGTTTGCCCATCAGTTGGGGCTTGTCAACTGATTGTCTTAGAAGCTGCCAAGTGTAAATTGGACAGCCCGCACTATAAATATGTGCATAAGGCTGTTCCAAATGGGCAGAAACTTAGCTTGTCGCATATGTGTCACCCAAATTTCATCTAGCTATATTTCTAAGGGTGGGAAATTATTTTGAGGCAGGGGACTAGGGTATTCTTTATTCTCTTATGGGTTGTTTGGTTGGAATATGATTTATACCGATATAAGTTATAACGGTATAAGTTATATTGAGATAAGTTATGCTGGAATTGTTGTTTATTTATTGTTTGGTATGTTGTATTAAGAATGACAATTGCATAATTTCTACGAAGAAGGTATAAGTTATACCGGTATTAATTACCCTTCCTTTTATAAGGTATAAGTTATCCCAGTGTTAAAATTAACATCGGAAGTACCTGATTTACTAACCAAACAAAATATTAAGGTGGTATTAAATTTTTATGCCACCCTTATACCTTCTTATATCTCATACCAAACGACCCATTAGAGTTGGCTTATTGTGTGCTTGTGTTCAAGTATTAATACTAATACGAGTTTGAGAAAAAATTACTGTAAATTCGTGTGTGCTTTTACTTTTCTTACTGTCTAAATTTTTTCTAAGTTCCAAATATCTTAAAATAATTCTAAATATTGGAAAGACTGAAGTTAAGGTTGGACTTAATGGCCGTACGGTGATGAAACTCGGTAGAATTCTAGTGATATAGATCACCCCTGTTACAGTAGGGGTACTGGGAAGATAAATGAATGCATGGTCAAATGGCGTTTGGCATCGCAAAAAGTAAGGGAAGCGTTCAAGCAACGCACCATCCTTGAGTTGAGAAGGTGGCTTTTTTGGATAGAGACAATGGACCGACTTTATAAAATAAAAGTACAAGTGTGGGAAAAAAAGAAGAGAGAATAATAATACTACTGCTGTTACGTTACTTTCTTCATTTTGGCACTATCTTCTTTTTTCCTCTTATCTTACTATAACCTCTTCATTCAACGCCACCTTCAAACCATATTCCCCATTTTCTCTCAAGGGTACTGCATTTTTTTTGCCCTCCAGTTTCTTTAGACGTTAATCATGTCTTTCAGATTCAGAGGGGTACGTCTCTATCTCTAAGTTTATTCATTTATTTGATGAGTTTGTATGTTCCCAGGGCTCATAGAGATTTTTGTACTTTCACGTGATCAACAATTACTTCGATTAGCTAAATATTTTTAGGTTCTTGATAATTTTGAATTAAGCACCATAGTAGCATTTAGTATTTCTGTTATGGAAAACACGTTAGTGATCCAGTGATCCATATGAGGTTCTGTTGAGCACACTGCACAACTTTTGAAGTTATAAGGTTACATCACCCAACTAGAATGTGACATTACTTAATTTATTCATGCAAATTTTTACTTGAATAAACCCCAAATTTTGAATAGTTGAATTTAGTTTTTTAATGAAGAGCTAAAATCTTTTTGCTTCTTTGTTATGTGAAATCCTCGAGTTCTCTATCTCTTTCCATGTTACACATTGAAACTAAGGTGGGATTTTTCAGCCAAATGCCTCTTCTGGCATGGGTGTAGCTGATGACGGCAAAAATGCATTCTTGGAGCTGAAGAGGAAGAAGGTTCATCGATATGTGATATTCAAGATTGATGAAAAGAAAAAGGAGGTTATTGTTGAGAAAACTGGCAGCCCTGCTGAAAACTTTGATGATTTTACTGCTTCTTTGCCAGAAAATGATTGTCGATATGCAGTGTATGACTTTGATTTTGTCACTTCAGAGAATTGCCAAAAGAGCAAGATTTTCTTTGTTCATTGGTTAGTCTCCCACCTCCTTCTGCCTATTTTCATCTGTGTATAATTGCCACTGCTGTTTGATCTTTTACTGATTTGAAGGTAGAGATGTAAAAGAAAGACAATATTTTTTTCTTTCTATCCTGTTATATACTCCATCTGTTCCAATTTATGTGAACCGGTTTGATTTGCCACGAAGTTTAAGAAAAAAATGAATACTCTTAGAATTTATAGTTCTAAATAAGTTCAAATGAAGCCAGGGTATTTGTGTGGTTATAAAAGCTTCACATCAAGGATATAGTTGTAAGTTTAAGTTAAATTATTACCAAATTTAGAAAGGGTTCATTCATTATGGAACGGACCAAAAGGAAATAGGTTCATGTAAACTGGAACAGAGGGAGCATATAGTACATGACTTTACCATTTAAGGACCCAACAATTTTTATCTTGAATCACAATTGTTGTAGCATTTTCCAAGGTTTTTTTACTTAGCTGTGTAAATCTATGTTTGAATTACCATAGAGAATAAATACTGTGATTCTTGTGCTTTATTATTTCTACTTTTACCTTATCTCTGGTACTTCTTACAAAGAGAAAAAACAACCTTCAATTTCACTCCTCTGATCCCTTCTTTTTTTGACCAAGTTTTAACCAAACCTTATTCTTTTTTACCAAGTCCTGATGGAACCTAATGTTAAACTACAAAATTGAAAAATAACGAGGAAATGACGTTGCAACTCAATGCAGTCAAATTATTGATTTAGTGAATCTCTGCAATGTGCTGTTGCCTTCAACCTGAAATTGATATGCATGAGTTGTTTTTATTTGGATGACATGGGCTCCATTCATTGTAATGCGGTTTGCTGAAGTTTTCTTCAGCGAGATTTCTTTCCGATGCCAAAATGTTTGTCTCAGTTCACTGCTTCCAAATGCCAAAAGAAAACAGTTTGGTTATATTTGCTGGGAGATTAAGATCATGTCTTATTCTCATTTTATGGCCATTTATTATGCTCAGGTCTCAGTAGCAAAGTAATTTTGAAAATTATTTTGGGTGCTCTACTTATGAGAGCAAAAGAAATAAATATAAACCAACGTTTTGGGAGCATAATGTTGAGAAATTTTAAATATGCTTTCACTGTTCAGCGTCTTCCTCTGTATTTATGTGTGATTTCTATGTATTCAGCTAGAACAATGGAATTGATGAGCAAGTCCAGCATCTCAGTGCACTATAAGTAACAGTTTAATTTTTGTCCCTCTCACATTCTCACTGCATTGATTTTGTTTTCTTAGGTCTCCTGCAACATCTCGTATTCGTGCAAAGATGCTTTACGCCACTTCTAAAGATGCATTTAGAAGAGAGCTTGATGGTTTTCATTATGAGATTCAGGCTACTGATCCCACAGAAGTTGATCTTGAAGTGCTGAAAGACCGCGCTCACTGAGCCCTCTTACATCAAAAGCTATCTTCCTCAGAATGAAGGAAGAGCATTAGCAGGGCCATACCATCATAATGATTAGTGCTTATAGCTTATCGTTGGCCCCGTTTTACACAGGAAAAATTCTTCTTAAATAATAGGGCATCTGGGAAAGCTGATTTCCAGTTACTTATTTTAGCTTGTTAGTGAATATGGTGTTGCTATTGTTTTGCTTTTTTCTCAGATGTTTGATTTGAACATTTAGGATAGTGCATAATAATATCAATGGTTCTCAAGCAAGTATAGTATAGTATTCTTGGGCTGCAAGGGGATGGATCCTCTCTAATCCTTGTTCTCCACTTATCTTCAAAAATTAAGGATTATGGTTTGAGTCTTGCATTTGAATCAATATCTAATGCTTGAATTCTGGAGTCGCGCCAAGTTAGGTACATCAACGATAGATCGAACTCCATTACTGCTGACAATTACGTACACAGATACATGAAACTAAGTATCTCTACACTTAGAGGTAATAGTTTGAACTTAAGAAACTATAGTACTACTCGAAAGAACATAGACCTTATACATACTTGCTGGAACCTTTGCAGAACATAAAAAGGAAAAAAAGAAAAAAACAATGAAAAGAGTTTAACTACTTCTACACAGGAACTGTCCTGTTATTAGATGGATGATTCTCCACTCCAGCTCCTGCCTCAGTTGAGTCCTCATTTTCCCTTGACATCTCTTCCAGTGACTTTCCCTTAGATTCTGGAACCAAGAAAGTGAGAGCTGTTCCCAGAAGGTTGATTACGCCAAGGACAATAAGGGAATTTCTCACTCCAATTCCAGCAGGGTATCCTGCATCAGCTTTAGTCTTGTCTTGTGGCTGGGCCAAATACAGGAACCCGAATGCACCCACCATTGCTCCTAGCTTCCCAGATGCAGCTGATATTCCATGGCAAGTCGAGCGCAATCTAGCTGGGAAAATCTCAGCTGGCACGACGAATGTGGTGGCATTGGGTCCAAAGTTGGCAAAGAAGAAGGTCAGTGAATAGAGCACCACGAATCCGATATGGTTTCCAGGGTGAGTCCAATGGTTGTAAGGAATGGCCAGAGCAAACATGAACACCGTCATCATTGCAAAACCAAGCAATTGAATGGTAAACCTGCCAATCCTGTCAATGAGGAACACTGTGAACCAGTAACCAGGCACGGTACTGCAGAGAGCGATTAGAGTTTGTGCCCTTGCAATTTTGTAAACCTCTTCAACTGCATTCATTGTCTTGGCAGCAGGAATCCACCCAATGGCACTGAAGATATCTTTCTGGAACAGATTTTGGCTGTAGTATGCAATGTCAAGTAGAAACCATGTGCTGGTTGTGCCAAGCAAGTGAAGTCCGTGTCTACTAAGGAATTGTTTTGTGAACAAACCAAATTCATTGCTGGACTTTACAGCAGTGGTAGCAGTAACTGCAGGCTCTTTTGGCTCTGTCCCTATGTCAACATGCATAACCTTTTCCATATCTGCAGTTGCCTGCTGAACATTCTTTGCAACAAGAGCAGTGTAACGCGCAGTTTCAGGCATCTTCATCCTCCAGTAGTAAGTGAGAAGAGCAGGAACTGCCCCAATCATCAATATAATCCTCCACACATAATCAGCTTGAGGAACAGTTGAGGCAAGTGCATCCACCTCATAAGCCGGCGCCTTGAAACTTGCCTGGAATGCAGCAGATATAATGATGGCAAAGATACCACCTGCTAAAATCCCAAATCCTTGCATCGCGAAAACAGCTGCAATAAAGGCACCCCGAGTCTTCTTGTTGGCGTATTCAGACATAATAGTAGCAGAAAGCGGGTAATCACCACCGATTCCAAAACCAAGCCAGAAGCGAAAGAAGCAAAGAGTGGCCAAGACAGTCTTAGGCTCCCTACCAAAAGAAAGACCTGAAGCAACTGAGCATAAACACATGAGCATAAGGGTCATGCCATAGACTTTTTTCCTGCCCATTTTGTCACCAAGCCAGCCAAAGAAGAGTTGGCCCGCAAGGGTACCACAGAAGGCGACGCCATTGACAGCAGCCGAGACGTTAGGAGGTAGACTCCCAGGCTTTGGAGAGCCATCAACATGGTAGTAAATGCGGCCGAGCAACTTAGTGACCAGAGAAATGCAAAACAGATCATAGGCATCAGTGAAAAATCCCATGCCAGCAATTATGATTGCTGTGAAGTGATACCATTGTGTTTTTGCCGTATCAAGCGCATTCAAAACCTTCATATCCCCAGCCATTTCTACTTCTTGTCTTTCTTATTTCTCCTCTTCGACAATGATCTATCTGCATATCAGAACAACAATATTCAGCATGTTTAATTTCGACCCTGATGGAATTTTTAGACTTATCTCTGCCAAAAGAGCAGCAGCATTCACAACATTCAAAACAGCGAACAACTATTGTAACCCAAACAACCAAAAAAAGAGAGGCTAGATTACTCTATTTAAGTGGGCAATCAACAGAAACCAGAAAACAATAAAGGAAAAAACAAAATCATGCATACTGACAAGAAATTCAATAGGATTTAGTGGGGTCGAACTAAATGTTTGAATTCAAGTAAAATAGTAAACATGTGTACAAGTCCTAATTATAGAAGATCTCTTATTCTTCTTGAAAAGCCCCACCTTTATGGATATTTACCCTTTAGATGGTAAGTTGAACACCATTTCTCGAAAAAAATATACTGCATATACAAGTCAAATATCACTACCTTAATAGATATAATTTCTGGATTAGCCGATGCCCAGCCCCCTTACCACTCCACGTCCAAGAAAATCTGACACTAATATGTCAATTGATATGATTTCCGAACAAATAAAATAACAATTCGTGTATCCTAGATGACATTTTTAATAAGCAGCAACGCAAGTAAAATATAATCTTGATATATCAAGAATCACGGCACGTTAATCAACTAGGAAAAGTTGAAATATTTCGCCTTTTATCTTGCATGCGAGAAAAACAAAGAAGAATCTTGATGTACACACACAAAAGACTCTAATGCCTATATACAGACATGCATGTATATACTACTACTACTGCTATATATCTAATATCACACCGTGGACTCATACATATATATATGTATTCACAATTGGGAAAAGGAAAAAGGAAAAGATAGAAACATATACAGACCTGCTATTGCTGCAAATAGATGCGAGAATGTGAAAAGAGCAGAAGAAGGAGAGAAGAGAAAAAGGGTTTAGGATGGATGGGAGAGAGGGCTAAGGCTGATGAGTATATATACAACGAGGATTCTACAACCACCTGGGGATCTCCTCGGTATATTCCTTCCCCACTTTTAGGAGGCTTCTTGGTTTCCTCCTAAATATAGGATCTTGTTAGATAATACCACACGTTCTCCAATAGGAAAAGGTAAAAATAAGAACATAAAGATATTTCCAAATCCAAATATTAAGAAGATTCCGTTTTTACAAATTCCTATTTTGACATCACGTTTTAAAATACAAGGTAGTAATCATAATTAATTTATAATAGTTTCTAATCACGTGCGTTGTATTTATATTTTATGCGTAATGGGCCTGGTGAAAGAAGGGAAAGATGTCTTTTAGAGATATTCTACCCATAAAGGTAGTTCTCTTATATGGCAATACTAGATTGGCGAGACAAGAGAGAAAGCTTAGAAAGTAGTAAGGTGTCTATGGGGCTTGCCTTACAGTTAGTGACTATACCACTTACATATCGAACAGATCTTACTCTCAATGGAGTCATTTCGATATGACCTAGGAACTTACAGAATATCGAACTTGTAGGAGGACGAAACGAATCAGTTGTCCTGATCGGAACGATTGAAGAAAGAAAGAGAACGCTGGCTCCGGGACATCGTCGGAGAACAATGTCGGGGACAGGATGAGAACCTTTCGTTGGTTACGCCTTTGTTGTGCTGGTTCTTCCATATTTGGATATGGAGAACACAGTTGACTGCTTCTATAAAGAAGGTGGAGCGTCCTTGGCTCAGCATTATAGTACATAGGACTTCGGGGCTACTACAGCGGTTCGCTAACTGGAAGCGCTTCGATATGAGGGTCTAGCTTCGCTAACGCTCGGCTAAGTCTTGAACCTTCGTGTTGACCGTTTGCTTTCTCAGTAGAAAATTGCATATATTAGTAGAGGGGCGTGAAAAGTGGAGACTTTGACCGAATGAATAGGGATCAATTGATATACATTTTTCTTGAGGAAGAGAATCCAGTATGTGCATTTCATATGTTGCATATACATCTCGTGTCATTTAGTATTTAAATATCAAATATAGATATAGATATAATTATGAAAAATCACGTATCAATCTCACTACCATACCCACCCCTAGACCTTATTTGTTGGACTTAATAGAGGTCTGAATCTTAATCAGATCCCAAATATTATGTGTGTTTAATTTTAAAGTTTGTTTGTTTTTTTAATTCCCAATCACTTAATGTGTCTGAATATGTTTGTATGATTAAGATTTATAATCAAGATTTAATTTCATTAAGATGCGATCATCTATAAACATTACAAACGGTCACCACCGCCTACCATTGTCAACCACTACCATCACCATCCTCAACCATAGTCACAACTACCTCTAGTCTTCTACTACCCACCACCCCAATCACCATCATCCTCTACCATAAAAATACATTCACTCACCTTAACTACCACAACCAACCACCGCTTCATCCTTAATAACCACAGCTGACATCGCCCACCTTTATAAACTACCACCACCCATCATCACTTTCCTCGATCACAACCACACCACCACCGCCATCACCCACTATTTATTAACTATCACCACCTATGTCACGACCCCAAACCCGGGCGTGATGACGCCCAGTACATTGCTAAGCAAGCCCGACCAATCAAAATGACATTCTGAACAACGAGTTCAAATCCTTTATTAAAAATCATTAACATTGCAGAAAATCTGAAATTATAGCAGTTATATAGAAAACAATCCAATAGCAACCAGTAAAGAACAACCTCCCACAGATCTGAGGATCATGAGTCAAGAGCCTCTACCAGAATAGTTTAGTGATTCTGTAATACAATATAGTCTACAATACGTGGAAAAGTCAAATACAGGAAAATAAAGGAGGAGTCTGGTCCTGCGAACGCCAGGAAGCTACCTCGACAAACTCCGGATGATAGCTCTGAATAGCAGCTATAAGCTCAGCTCTGCCCTGAAGTATCTGGATCTGCACACATGGTGCAGGGAGTAAAGTGAGTACTTCCAACTCAGCGGTAATAGACATGTATAATGACATTGAAGACAAGAAATCCCAATATACTACACAGTAAAGCTACAACAGTGTTTCTACTCATTTTAACAATGTAATCTCAAGAAATATTAACAGATAGAGCAGATAAGTATCAAATGCATGAATGCAATGCAAATGCACATGAATACTGCGGTGCACAGCCCGATCCATTTGGGTACCCGCGCTCACTATGGGGGTTCAGACTCCGGAGGGGCTCCTACAGCCCAAGCGGAATATCATAGTAACATATGCTGCAGCGTGTAGCCCGATCCACTATCAGTTCAGCTATAGGCATGCAAGCCACACATGCACAAATAAACCAACCATTTTTAGTTCCGTTTATCAGTAATAATAGAATTAGGTGTTCAAAACCTCAGAATTTGCCAGTCATATCTAGACAGTGTTTAGCTCAGGACTAATATCATGAAAATGTGCTATAAGTCATAGAAATAGTGATAACAATCCACACAGGATCCAATTAACCGGCACGCAGCCCAAATATATCCATAACCATCCAAGTAGGAGGTTTATCGGCTCATTTATAGCCATTAACATAGTACAATGACACTCGGGGGAATTAATCCATAGTCCCCAATCACAATCGACCCTGAACTCACCATAAAGTACATGTCTCGCCTCAATATAGCGTCAAAGTATGATATACCGGGGTTTCAAACCCTCAAGTCATCATCCACATCTATTACTCACCTCGAACCGGCCACAAGACTAGTCCGCTAAGACTTTCCCTATTGAATCAACCTCCACGGGTGCCAAATATGATCAAAACTACAAGGAATACATCCAATAGGCTAATGGAACATAACCCAATCGAAATAACTCAAAAAATACCCAAAAACACGAAGTTGGAAAAACCCGAGCCCTGGGCCCACTTCTCGCAAAATTACGAAATTCACATTTCCGAAATTATCATCTCACAACGAGTCCATACATATATAATACACAAGAATCGGAGTCCATTTGGCCCCTAAAATCATCACTTTACTCTCTCTTAGGCTTCAAGCCATAATCCTCCGTTTTTATCATTTGACTCCTTCAATTTTCAGTGAATTCATGTTTTTACACTATAATAACATAATCCAAGTCCAAATATCTATACCTGATGATTCTCCTTCAAAGCCTCTTCAAAATCGCCCAAAAATTGCCTTAGTTCGTAGCCCAAAATGTTTTCTCACTTCTGAAAATTCGAATACACTGATTTCATTAACCCTCTGACATATTTGCTTCTGCGGTCCCGTTACCGCTTCTGCGGCCTTAAGTCCGATTGTGCAGCTTCACTTAACTTACATGACCGCTTTTGCGGTCTTAATCCGCTTTTGCAGAAGCTGCTTCTGCGGTTACCCTAACTGCTTATGCGGTCTCAACCAAATAGCACAGGATCGCTTCTGCGGTCAAATACCGCTTATGCGGTGTCCGCTCCTGCGGAATCCTTCCGCTTTTGCGGAAAATGCCAGGGCTCCAATGGAGGCTTTTGCAATCTCCCAACCTCATCCGCGGGACTGCCTAAGCGGCTCTTCAACCACAGATGCGGAAACAATAGAAGCTTCAAAAACCTGCTGCAATTCCAAACATCTCAACTCCCGCTAATCATCTGAATTCACCCCGAGGCCGTAGGGACCACAACCAAAACCACCAACCTACTCCAAAACATCATACGAACTTGTTCCAATCATAAAAACACGTTCTTTCACACAAAAAATATCAAATCACCACGAATTCAAGCCTAATTTTTCTTAAACTTCCGAAACTCATATTCGATCAAAAACCCGACCAAACGATGACCAAATGACCTAAAATTTTGCAGACATATCCAAAATCACCTAACGAAGCTACTGCAACTCTCGGTTCCATTCCGACTCCCGGATCAAAATCTCACTTATCAATCGGATTTCGCCAAAATTCTAATTTCACCAATTCAAGCTTATTTCTACACCGGACCTCCAAATTCAATTCTGATCGCTCTCCTAAGTCACAAATCACCTCCTGAAGCTATCCGAACCACCGAAATTCACATCCAAGCCCTCTAACCATATAGTCAACTTCTAGTTGACCTTTCTAAAATAAACTCTCTTCTACGAGGCTATGTGCCTTATTTTTAACCAGAACCAATTCAATTACACCCGATCGACTTTAATACTGATATAGAAACATGAAGCAACACAAAAAGGAGAAAATGAACGGTAACTCACGTGACAATGGGTCGGGTCGTCACATCCTCCCCAACTAAAACAAACGCTCGTCCTCGAGCGGATCAAGAAGCATACCTGGAGTCTCAAACAAGTGAGGATATCTGCCCCGCATCTCTCGCTCGGTCTCCCAAATGGCCTCCTCCACGGGCCGACCTCTCCACTGCACCTTCACTGACGTTATACCCTTAGACCTTACCTGCCGACCCAATATAGCTATAGGCTCCACATCATACGTCAAGTCATCATCTAACTGAACTGTACTGAAGTCCAACACATGCGATGGGTCCCCAACATACTTTCGGAGCATAGAAACGTGGAATACCGGATGAACTCCCGATAGGCTTGGTGGAAAAGCAAGCATATAGGCCACTTCTCCAATCCTCCTGAGAATCTCAAAAGGGACAAAAAATCTCGGACTCAACTTTTCTTTCTTTCCAAATCTCATGACGCCTTTCATAGGCAAAACTTTTATCAAGACCTTCTCACCCACTGAATAAGACACATCCTGGACCTTCCGGTCAGCATAACTCTTCTGGCGTGACTGGGCTCTGCGAAGTCTCTCATGAATCACCTTCACTTTGTCCAGTGCATCATAGACCAACTATGTCCCCAACAACCTAGCCTCACCAGTCTCAAACCAACCAACTGGAGATCTACACCGTCTCCCATATAAGGCCTCATATGGCGCCATCTGAATGCTGGATTAGTAGTTGTTGTTATAAGCAAACTTTGCGAGAGGCAAGTAATCAGCCTAAGAACCTCCAAAGTAAATAACACAGGCACGCAACATGTCCTCCAATATCTGAATGGTACGCTCGGACTGCCCGTCCGTCTGAGGATGAAATGCACTGCTCAACTCTACCATTGAACCCACCTCTCACTGGAATGTCCTCCCAAACTGAGAAGTAAACTAAGTACCTCTGTCTGATATAATAGAAACTGGGACCCCATGCAATCTCACAATCTCACAGATGAATATCTCTACTAACCGCTCCGAGGAATAGGTAGTACATATAGGAATGAAGTGCGCGGACTTGGTCAGCCTATAAACAATCACCCAGACTGAGTCAAACTTCCTCGCTGTCCGAGGGAGACCACTAACAAAGTCCATAGTAATCCTATTCCATTTACACTCGGGAATATCCATACGCTGAAACACGCCACCGGGCCTCTAATTCTCACACTTGACCTGCTGACAGTTGAGGCACCGGTTTACATGACTCATAATATCCTTCTTCATCCTTCTCCACCAGTAATGCTGTCTCAAATCCTGATACATCTTCGCGGCACCTGGATGGATAAAATACCGCGAGCTATGGGCGAAGGCCGTCCACATTGGGCATGTAAATCCGACCCTGCATCCTCAACACACCATCACTATCAATAGTAACATCCCTGGTATCATCATGCTGAACTATGTCCTTAAGGACAAGCAAGTGTGGATCATCGTACTGGTGCTCATGAATGCGATCATATAAGGAAGATCGAGAAATAAAGCAAGCAAACATCCTGCTGGGATCTGAAATATCCAACCTTACTAGCCGATTGGCCAACGCCTGAACATCAACTGCAAAGGGCCTCTCCTCAACTGGAATATATGCCAGGCTGCACATACTAACCGCCTTTCGACTCAAAGCATCGGCCACTACATTGGCCTTCCTTGGATGATATAAAATGGTGATGTCATAATCCTTGAGCAACTCAAACCACCTTCGCTACCTCAAATTTAGATCCTTCTGTTTAAACAAGTGCTGGAGACTGCGATGATCAGTATAGACCTCACATGACATTCCGTATAAATAGTACCTCTAAATCTTCAAGGCATCATCTATGGCAGCTAACTCTAAGTCATGAACAGGGTAGTTCTTCTTATGAGGCTTCAATTGACGAGAAGCATAAGAAATAACTCTACCCTCCTGCATCAACACACAACCTATCCCAACTCTCGATGCATCATAATACATGGTATAATAACCTGAAGCTGATGGCAAGACTAACACTGGAGCTGTGGTCAAAGCCGTCTTGAGCTTCTGAAAGCTTTCCTCGCAATCATCCGACCATATGAACGGTGCACCCTTCTGCGTCAACCTGGTCAAGGACGAAGCAATAGATGAAAATCCCTGAACATACCGGCGATAATACCCCGCCAAACAAAGAAAACTCCGGATCTCCGTAGCTGAGGATGGTCTGGGACAACTCTGCACTGCCTATATCTTTTTCGGGTCTACTTGAATACCATCACTAGACACCACGTGCCCTAAAAAGCTACAGACCTAAGCCAGAACTCACACTTGGAGAACTTTGCATACAACTTCTCCTCCATCAACCTCTGCAATACTACTTCAAATGCTGAGCATGCTCCTTCTGACTGCAAGAGTATACCAGGATGTCATCAATAAACACAATCACAAAGAAATCCAGATACGACCGGAACACACTGTTCATCAAGTGCATGAACGCGGATGGAGTATTAGTTAGCCTAAAAGACATAACTAGAAACTCATAATGCCCATATCTCGTCCTGAAGGCTGTCTTCATAATATTAAAATCTCTAATCTTCAACTGGTGATAGCCTGAATGAATATCAATCTTCCAAAACACTCTTGCTCCCTGGAGTTGATCAAATAAATCATCAATGTGCGGTAGAAGATACTTGTTCTTCACTGTTACCTTGTTTAGTTGTCTATAATCAATACACATCCTCATTGAGCCATATTTCTTCTTGACAAACAACACTGGTGCACCCCACGGTGACACACTCGGGCGAATGAACCCCTTATCTAGGAGTTCCAGAAGCTTCTCTTTCAATTCCTTCAACTCAGCTGGTGTCATACGATAGAGAAGGGCTGAGTGCCCGGCACCAAATCAATACCAAAGTCAATGTCCCTGTCCGGCGGCATGCCCGACACGCCTTATGGAAACACATCTGGAAAGTCCTTCACAACGGGCACATAATCAATACTAGGAGTCTCAACTCCAACATCTCTCACAAATGCTAAATATGATAAACACCCTTTCTCAACCATCCGCTGGGCCTTTAAAAAAGAAATCACCCGGCTAGGGACATAATCAGTCGAACCTCGCCACTCAATCCTCGGAATACCAATAATGGCCAACGTAACTGTCTTAGCATGACAGTCCAGAATAGCATGGTACGAAGATAGTCAATCCATACCCAGAGTCACATCGAAGACTACCATACCTAACAACAGCAAACCAACTCGGGTCTCCAGACCCCCAATATTAACAAGACAGGATCGATATACGTGATCCACAATAATAGTATCACCCACCGGGGTAGATACATGCACAGACAAGGCAAGAAAACCACTAGTCGTACCAAAATAATGAGCAAAATATGAAGACACATAGGAGTATGTAGAACCGGGATCAAACAAAATAGAAGCATCCTTGTGGCAAACTGAGATAATACCTGTGATCACTGCGTCTGAAGCAAAAATGTCTCTCATATCTGGAAACCGAGCCTGACCACCGCTCGATCGATCAACACTCATGGGGCGACCTCTAGATGGCAGAACCCTTCCCCTACTAGACTGGGATAGTGCTAAAGTAGATGGAGTAGAAGAGGAGGGCTAATCCCTCTACTGAGGCCTACCACTGTGAAGCCGAGGACACTGTCTCCTCATGTGGCCATACTCGCCACACTCATAACAACTACCCGGAGCTGGAAAAGGGGACTGAAGGGAACACCTTGCCGCAGATGAACCTTAGGTGAAGAAGCAGGAGTAGAACATTGAGTTGGAAGGGCACTGAGTGAAGACTGGCCCTGCTGATAACCTTGACGGCCATGGCCGGAATAAGCTCAACTGTGCTCTGGGCAACCTGACTGAGGAGGTCCAAAAGAACGACCTATGCTCTGATGAAACTGGAAACTAAATGGAACACCACTGTAGCTACCCGTACCTCGAGGCCTCTTAGCCTCCCTCTCCTCTCGCTCTCGACGACGATCTACCTCAATCTGGCGAGCCATATCCACTACCTCCTCGAAGGATGCTGCCACCACTCTCTCCCTGGTCATCAAGATACCAATGGAATAGTTGAGGCAATCTATGAACCTCCTGATGCTCTCCCGATCTGTCGGGATCAGCCATGTAGCATGACTGTCTAACCGAGTATACCACAACTCGTACTGAGTCACTATCATATCACACTGAACTAACCACACAAACTGTCGGCGCAGCTCCTCTTTGCGGGACTGCGGCACATATTTCTTTAAAAAGAGAGTGGAGAACTACTGCCAAGTAAGGGGTGCTACTCCTGCAGGCCTACGTCTCTCAAACTCATCCCACCATATGAATGTTGGCCCCGAGAACTGGAAGGTAGTAAAAGACACCCCACTAGACTCTAGAATCCCTGCTGCACGAAGCATCCTCTAACACTTATCCAGAAATACCTAGGCATCCTCGCCCTCAATACCACTGAATGTAGGAGGCTGAAGTCTACAAAACCCCTCTAACCGACGCTGCTCGTCGTCAGGCATCACTGGAACAACATACCTTGGGGCTGGCGCAACTGGCGCAACTAGAACAGCCAGTGCAACTGCTTGAGTTTGGGCTGCCTCTGGTATCTGAAGTCCCTGTACAACCTGCTCTGGTGTGCGAGCTGCGAGGGTCGAATGACCACCTCCGATCTGAGGTGTCACGCGACAGTAGTAGCTGAAACTGCCTGAGCCAGACCAGTGCAGACAGATAAGATATGGGCTAATGCCTGCTGAAGGGCAGGAATAACAATAGGCACTGCTGGTGCCTGAGCGGGTGCTGCTGGAGCATCAACAACTGGGGACTGATCCTGAATAAGGGTAACGGGTGAGTCAACAGGTACTGCCCCTGCTGCTCTACCACGACCACGGCCACGGCCGCGTTCACAGCCTCTAGCTGGTGGCAATGGTGGTCGTCCACTTCGTCCGGTAGCACGAGTTCTCGCTATATGTGAGAGAATAGAATATAGAAGTTTAGTTCTCGGACAACAACACCGCACGACAAGAGTTCAAGAATATGAAGTGTTTCCTAAAGGTTCTGTAGCCTCTCGAGGATAAATACAGATGTCTCTGTACCGATTCATGAGACTCTACTAACTGGCTCAAGACTCATGAGGCCTAGTAACCTAGGCTCTGATACCAACTTGTCACGACCCTAAACCCGATCGTGATGACGCCCAACACATTGCTAGACAAGCCCAACCAATCATACTGACATTCCAAACAACGAGTTCAAATCCTTTATTCAAAATCATTAACAGCGAAGAAAATTCGAAATTATAGCAGTTATATAAAAAGCAACCCAATAGCAACCAGTGCAGAACAACCTCCTACAGATTTGAGGTTCATGTGTCAAGAGCCTCTGCCAGAATAGTTTACTGATACTGTAATACAACATAGTCTATAATACGCAGAAAAGTCAAATACAAGAAAATAAAGGAGGAGTCAGTTCCTGCGGACGCCAGGCAGCTACCTCGACAAACTCTGAATGATAACTCTGAATAGCAGCTATAAGCTCAGCTCTACCCTGAAGTACCTGGATCTGCACACATGGAGCAGGGAGTAAAGTGAGTACTTCCAACTCAGCGGTAATAGACATGTATAATGACATTAAAGGCAAGAAATCCCAATATACTACACAGTAAAGCTATAACAGTATTTCTACTCATTTTAACAGTGTAATCTCAAGAAATATTAACAAATAGAGAAGATAAGTATCAAATGCATGAATGCAATGCAAATGCACATGAACGCTATGTCGCGCAGCCCGATCCATTTGGGTACCCCCACTCACTATAGGGATTCAGACTCCGGAGGGGCTCCTACAGCCCAAGCGCAATATCATAGTAACATATGCTGTTGCGTGCAGCCCGATCCACTATCAGTCCAGCTATATGCATCCAAGCCACACAAGCACAAATAAACTTACCATTTTTAGTTTCGTTTGTCAGTAATTATAGAATTAGGTGTTCAAAACCTCAAAATTTGCCAGTCATATCTAGACAGTATTTAGCTAAGGACTGATATCATGAAAACGTGTTATAAATCATAGAAACAGTGATAACTATCCACACGAGATCCAATTAACTAGCACGCAACGCAAATATATCCATAACCATCTAAGTAGGAGGTTTACCGGCTCATTTATAGCCATCAACACAGTACAATACCACTCGGGCGGACTAAGCTATAGTCCCCAATCATAATCGATCCCGCACTCATCGTAGAGTACGTGTCTCGCCTCAATATAGCATCATCGTGTAATATATCGGGGTTTCAAACCCTCAGGTCATTATCCACATTTATTACTCACCTCGAACCGGTCACGAGACTAGTCCGCTAAGCCTTTCCCTCGTGAATTAACCTCCACGGGTGCCAAATCTAATCAAAACCACAAGGAATACATCAAAATAGGCTAATGGGACATAACCCAATCGAAATAACTCGAAAAATACCCAAAAACACCCAAAAATACGAAGTTGGCAAAACCCGAGCCCCTGGCCCACTTCTCGCAAAATTATAAAATTTATATTTCCAGAATTCTCGTCTCACTATGAGTCCATACATATAAAATACACAAGAATCGGAATCCATTTGACCTCCCAAATCATCACTTTACTCTCCCTTAGGCTTCAAGCCATAATCCTCTATTTTTACCATTTGATTCCTTCAATTTTCACTGATTAATTCATGTCTTTACACTATAATAATATAATCCAAGTCCAAATATATATAACAGATGATTCTCCTTCGAAGCCTCTTCAAAATCACCCAAAAATCGCCTTAGTTCGTAGCCCAAAATGTTTTCTCACTTCTGAAAATTCGAATGCACTGATTTCATTAACCCTCTCACATTTTTGCTTATGCGGTCCCGCTACCGCTTCTGCGGGACCACTTCTACAGCCTTAAGTCCGCTTCTGCGGCTTCACTTAACTCACACGATCACTTTTGCGGTCTTAGTCTACTTTTGTGGAAGTCGCTTCTGTGGTTATCCTGATCAAATAGCACATGACTGGTTCTGCGGCCAAATACCGCTTATTAGGGGTGTGCATTCGAATCGGTTTATCGATAAATCGAATCGATTATTTGTTATCGGTTCATCGATAAATGAAATCGAAAAAATCGAAACCTTATGGAAACGATAAAGATAAGCATACATACAAATCGATAATCGATAAGTAATTATCGATAAAGGTCAAAATCGAATTGATAAATCGAATGCACACCCCTAATTATTTCATCTACCACATTTAAGGAATGATCATATTTAAAGCTGAAGGGAATGAAGTTCAAATTAATGAAAAATAGTATTAGCAGTGATGATGTATTTTTATTTATTTTAATACCGTTGGAGTGTTGCTGGCATATATTTGATCCCTTACTTTAGTTTCGTTGCATGTCTATTGACATAATTTTTATGTTATAAACAGTGTTCATCTTATTTTAGCTTTTTTTTGTCCATATTAGTTAGGCGTATTTATAGCGATATACTTTCCGTGGAATTTCGCAAATTTTCTTATTGGTGTAATCGATAAGCCCCAAAAATTAATAAATTGAAATCGAAAAAATCGAAACCTTATTGAAATGATAACGATAAGCATATGTACAAATCGATAATGGATAAGTAATTATCGATAAGAGTCAAAATCGAATCGACAAATCGAATGCACACTCCTACCGCTTATGCGATGTCCGCTCCTGCAGAATCCTTTCGCGCGAAAAATGCCTAGGCCTCTAATGGCCGCTTTTGCAATCTCCCAACCGCATCTGCGGGACCTCCTAAGCGGCTCTTCAACCGCAGATGCGGAAACAACAGAAGCTTCAAAAACCTGCTGCAATTCCAAACATCTCAACTCCCGATAATCATCCGAATTCACCCTGAGGCTCCTGGGACCCCAACCAAAACCACCAACCTACTCCAAAACATCATACGAACTTGTTCCAATAATAAAAACACGTCCTTTAACACAAAAATCATTAAATTACCACGGATTCAAGCCTAATTTTTCTTAAAACTTCCAAAACTCATATTCGATCAAAAACCCGACCAAACGACATCCGAATGACCTGAAAATTCGCAGACATATCTAAAATTTTCTAACGAAACTACTGCAGCTCTCGAAATTCCATTTCGACCCCCGGATAAAATTTTTACCTATCAACCGGATTTTACCAAAATTCTAACTTCGCCAATTCAAGCTTATTTCTACACCGAACCTCTAAATTTAATTCTGATCGCTGTTCTAAGTCACAAATCACCTCCCGAAGCTAGTCAAACCACCGGAATTTACATCCGAGCTTTCTAACCACATAGGAAACTTCCGATTGACTTTTCTGAAATAAACTCCCGTCTAAGAGGCTATGTACCTTATTTTCAATCAGAACCAATTCAATTATACCCGATCGACTCTAATACTGATATAGAAATATGAAGCAATACAAAATGAAAAACCGGGCGGTAACTCACGTGACGACGAGCTGGGTCGTCACAACCCACCACCATCCTCAACCATAATTGCTAGCTACTATCCAAAACCACCACCATCAACCAAAATTACCAGTAATTACCGCCTCTAGTCGGCACATACGCACACACACATACACACACCAGACACACACACATACACACATACACACACACACACACACACACACACACACACACATATATATATATATATATATATATATATATATATATATATATATATATATATATATATATATATATATATATATATATATATATATATATATATATATATATATATATATATATATATATATATATATATATATATATATATATATATATATATATATATATATATATATATATATATATATATATATAGTTATATAGTTATTTGAATTCTATGTTTATTAATTTTTAATTAAAGACAAATTTTATATATCTCCAGATGTTTAAAAAAATAAATAGACTTATAGCCTACTTGGCCAAGCTTCTCAAGGGCAAAAGTTCTCTTTTTTTCAAAGGCATAATAACCTAGGAGATACTTGTACTTGTCCTGATTTGTCATCCCGATCTATATACTCCATAAAGTTTCATCCGGACACTTTAACTTTACCAAAACAAGACTTTTAAACACCTCCGGAATCGTGTGATGCTCACTTGCTTGACGTGGATAACAAATCAAATCCACATAAGATTCTATGCCAAAATAATATTGTTTAACAAAATTTTAATTTCATAAACAAAAAATAAAATAAATAAACAAAAAATTAAAATTAAAATTAGAAAAAACCCCTTATCCCTTTTTCAAATTCACCCACTAAATCTTTTTAAAAGAATAACCCACCTGCCATGGATGAAACTAGTGGCATATATGACTGGAGGACTAACTTATTACTTGTATGGCACTCTTACAATTTGAAGTTCTTTGTTAAACTATACATTAAAAGACTAGTAAGAATTAATCAACTTTGGCTCAGGGAAAATGTAAGCATGATATCTGGAAATTATCACAATTTGTCCATTGCAAGAAACAAATTGAACATACATCATTAAAAAGAGGGAAAACTAAAAACAGAAATCTTGTGAGATTCCATTCCTTAAAACAAGTAAAAAGACATTCTTATGATTTTGGTTGTATTTGATAGCAGTCAAGGCAGGAAAATACATGAGAATTAGTACAAGTTCATAGATATATTGTATTTCTTGTGCTTTTGTATGTTCAAGGTTAAAAAATTGACTGGATTTCAACTATATATGGCTTATAAGGAGAAACCAACTATAAGAGCAGTGGCTTGGTGAGAAAAAAAACCCGGGGGGGGGGGGAGGTAGAATGAAGGGAGAAGGGGCAGGTGAAGAAGAACGGAAGGGGGAGGGGAGAACGAAGGGGAGGGATGTAAGTATTTTTTTATATTCTATTTTTCATTTTTTTTAATATTGAAAAATTATCAGCTCACACGCCTAATGTGGAGCCCGGAACCGAAATAACTCCCAAATAAACAAAAAGTACCCTTTTAAACTTAAAAAAAAATACCAAAATAACCAATTCGCAGTATAAAACCGCGAAATGCACTAACCAAAATAACCATTTCGCAGTATAAAACTGCGAAATGCACTAACGGCCGTTAGTGCATTTCGCAGTTTTATACTGTTCAATATTTTTTTTTTAAAATTTCGCATTATTATTGCATGTTATTAAAAAAAATTAGCAAATTTTATCGTTTTCACAATTAACAAATTTTATTTTTGTTGTGTTATTGGTTGCTAATGTTTGAGTTTATTTTCATTTGCAAAATCTTGTACATTTATCATAACTAGTTTTTGTATACGCGCGTTGCGCTTGTACTCTATATTTTTTAATTTATTCTAAAAAGACAAAATTATGGTTGATTAACTTGCAAAAGATTTTTTTCTTCTTCTCATCATAATGCAAATTATTCAATTGCTTTAATAAGTACTACATATTTATTGTTTGCAACATATAGAAAATAATAAATTATTTTTGTAAAAATAAACTAATTCAGTCGTTATAGTATGATTAATCTACAATTCTTCTTTTTATCTAAACACATAATCATGCATATCAGATTCTTCATCTGGTAGTATTTCTTCAATCGTTTGATTATGAAAATATTACTTTAATATTGTATTGGAAGGAGTTAGAATATAAAATTCATGTTGATCAAAATTAGAATTTATTCTTCCCACATATGTAATATTTTTATTTTCTTGTATGGCTATAATCAACTCTCATATAAATAAAGACTTTTTAAAAATGATTAAAAAATTTACAAAAACATTTTGCTTTTTTCATTTTTTAGATTTTATGATTTCTTATTCTTTTTTATATATATTTATTTTTAGTTTCATAAACATATATAAACAATTTTCGCAGATTGTAACCTCGTTTTCTTTTTTAGTATGTTATTTTCAAGTATAAAATGATAAATGATTTAATATTACTCTGTAAGATAATTTATAATCCTGAAATTGTATCATTGAAAAAATTTAATTCTAACTTCAAATATATTCTCAATAAAAGGTAAGCGATCTACAAAGTTAGAAGAAAAAAAAAGGGAAAAAAATACTCTTATACTGAAAGTTGTCGAAACTATCCCAGTTTGTAATTACAAGTGCTTATTTAATATTCCTATATTTAAATGTGGTCGCAAGTATTTCATTTCTAGAATTGGAAGGAATTGGAAATTAATGTCCTAAATATTAGATAAATAGTTAAATAACTATGTATAAATATTAGGAAATAATTAAATGGATATTGCTAAATATTAGGAAAATAACTAAATGACTAATTTATCTAGTGTGAATTCTATTTTAAAAGAGTAAAAAAGGCAAACGATATTTCGCTAAGGGCCTTCGTGCTTTTAATATAGTATAGATTAAAATATGTCGAAACCTGAATTATTTAAAAAAAATGTATCTAGTAAATTATTCTTAGGAAAATTATTTATCTTCTCAAGTATTTTGATGCAAAATTACTTGTAACTCATAATATTATGCATGCCGCTTATGTTGCTTTAAATTAATACTAGTCAGTTAGAAAGTAGTCTAAAAGCAACCAAAA
The DNA here is from genome assembly GCA_032618575.1 of Nicotiana noctiflora. Taxonomy (NCBI): domain Eukaryota; kingdom Viridiplantae; phylum Streptophyta; class Magnoliopsida; order Solanales; family Solanaceae; genus Nicotiana; species Nicotiana noctiflora. Next base: position 189,215 of record JASVEL010005171.1, on the reverse strand, counting down.
ATAGTGGACTATCAAAAAACTTCAACAACAAGTTATTTTGTATAAATAAGTATTGGATTTAAATTATATATCTTCATAATGTAATGAAAATATAATTTATTCTGTTATAATATCTTATTTAACGCTTATTTTTAGCTATCATATTATTAATTAATGTTATTAAATAGAGTAATTTTATAATTATTTTTTAATTGATCTGAGTGTATAAAATCATATTTACATAATGCATAAAATTCCTACAAACTATAATAATGGTCTTGCAATTTAAGTTTTCAACATCTCCAATCAACAACTAACCAATAATACTCCGAAAAGAGCTTTACTTCATTATTCGTCAAAAATACTCTATTGTGTTAGAAGTACGTGGTCCGACCTGAGATATTTTAACAAAACACAATAGAGATTTTTTCTTAGCAAACATGAAAATGTTAATTCTACAAGTAGTTTTGCATCAAATAAGCGTTATTTTTAATTCACATATTTATTTTAAATGACTAGTATTAATTTAAAGCAACATAAGCGGCATTCATAAGATTATGAGTTACAAGTAGTTTTGCATCAAAATACTTGAGAAGATAAACAATTTTCCTAGCAATAATTTATTAGATAATTTTTTTAAAAAAAATAACTCAGATTTCGACATATTTTGCTGCGAATTACAAAAAAAAAACATTTCGCAGTATAAAACTGCGAAATGCACTAACGGCCGTTAGTGCATTTCGCAGTTTTATACTGCGAAATGCTTATTTTGGTATTTTTTATAAGTTTAAAAGGGTACTTTTTGTTTATTTGGGAGTTATTTCGGTTCCGGACTCGCCTAATGTGCGTGTGAATCACTTATTTCCACTTCAGTTATATCAATGCCACATAAGCTCGGTCAACGGTTAGAGGTGATTAAAAGTCTTGTTTTGATTAATTTGAAGTGTTTAGATGAAACTTTATAGAGTGCATCGACCGAGATGACAAACCGGAACAAGTACAAGTGTCACCCAGGCTATTCTGCCTTTTTCAAAAGCACTTTTTCCCCTAACTTGAGGTGTTTGACCAAGCTTTTTTGAGGAAAAAAGTGCTTTTGGGAAGAAACAGAATCAGTTTCTGAGAAGCAGAAAAAAATAGTTTCTTCCTAAAAGCAGAAACAATAGCAATTTTGACTTTTCTTCTTACCAAAAATGCCCTTAACAAAATACAGTATATACCAAAATAATCGTTAAACCTAATACTTAGGATATTAATTTATAAATATTTCTTCTTACTTTTAGGATAGCTTTCTAATATATAGTGATTTTAGCTGTGAATGCTTTTATATTTGTTGAATGATTCTTAATATATTTAGCTTATATTAAAAGAATTAAGTACTTTTTAATTTTATTTTAATATTATACTTAAATAGAATGAAAAGATTTAATTATTGCATGTAATAACAATTTTTTGAGATTATTTATTTACTTATAATATTAACTATGAAGTAAATCTATTCATGTCTTTATTCGTAATTTGATACTTAAAAATACTTTATGAAAAGCTTGGCCAAACACAAATTATAGCTCAAAAGTACTTTTTAGAGTAATTAGCCAAACATAAACTATTTCTCTCCAAAAATATTTTTTTCAAAAGCACTTTTAAAAACAATTCTTCTTAAAATAAGTTGATTTCTCCAGCTTGACCAAACCAGCTTAATCATTTAGTATTTATATCTTAATACACATCTTGACATCCAGATTCAAATGTCCTAATTTTAAAATACATATTGATATTAGATATATATTCAAATACAAACGTCTTAATCTAAAAAATACAAATGAGGCTTTACGCCCACCCCACCCACTTACATAAAAATTAATATTTTTCTTCAGTCAAGTGACAATGTATCGTGGAGAAAGAAAGACAATTGGTGCAAGTAATGTAAGGGAGGCAGGAGGAGAGAGAGAAGGGTGGAGAGCGATAGTATTAGTGACAGCGGTACAATGTTGGCGGGAGAGAGAAGGAGGAAGTGAAAGGTGGAGGATAGTTGTGGCACTTATCTAAGAGAGAGAGGTGAGGAGGAAGGGGATGGATGAAAGTTGGTGGAGGGAAGAGAGAAGACGCGGGAGGAAACAAGAAAAAAATTATACTCCCTCTATTTCACATATTTTTCTTATTAATATATTCTCAAAAGAATGATATATTTTTTATATTTAGAAAGTATTTAACTATAAACTTTTTATTTTACCCATTTTATTCTTAATAATTTTTTATTAAGAAAAGCTTTTATAACTATACAAATATCATGATTTTACATAGCATTTGCCTCTTAAGGGTTTAACACTACATATTTCAAAACTTTCTTTTTTTAAAACTTCGTACCGAGTCAGACTATCCCATCTAAAATTAACCTATTTAAACTGAAACATAGGTGGTAAATTTTTTAGCTATAGAAATAATGACTATTTTACCAGGTACTTCCTGTTATTGAATGGATGATTCTCCAAGTGTCCTCCTGCCTCAGTTGAGTCCTCATTTTCCCTTGAGATCTCTTCTAGTGACTTCCCCTTGGATTCTAGAACCAAGAAAGTGAAAAATGTTCCTAGAAGTTAATCAATTAAACAAGTTTAACATGCCGATTAGACCCTTGTATTCAAATGTGAAGATAAAGAAATAATATTAAATTAAAAGGTAATAAAGTAAAGAAAAAAAGGATGTAGTGATTCATGGTTCATATGTGAATGGAAGATGATGTTTTTTATTATTTAGGGTTTATAGGATTGTAGAGTTTGTATTATTAGTTGATGTTACAATTAAGAAGGTCGTCTCATTTTAAAGTGTAATTAGTAAATTGCTTTTTAAATAATTATCAGGCTCCTCCTAACATTCCTTCCACTATATATGATATTTGAATGTCGTCCATGTGCTTTGACAATTACTTAGTTACTAATCACTTCCATTTTCAATGGTCCTTATTTAAAGTCCAGAGCTTCCTCCACCTTTCTAATTTATATATATACTTTTTCCACCCGTTATAAAGAACTTAACTTTCAATATCATTGTAAGATATTAAAAATTAAGGGGTCGGTTGGTACAAGGTATAAGAAGATATATTGCTGGTATAAAAATTTAATATCATATATCTTAATATTTTGTTTGGTTAGCAAATCTAGTATAAATTATTCCGGGATTAAAATTAATATCGGGATAACTTATAACTTATAGAGGGTGTGGTAATTAGTGCGGGGATAACTTATACCTTCTTTCTTAAAATTATGCTGTTATTTTTAATATAACATACCAAACAATGAAAAAAGTAATACCAGAATAACTAATCTCAGTATCACTTATTCCGACGTAAGCCGTATTCAAACAAAATGACTCGTAACTCTTATTAATATTAATTTTTTTAAATTCATGTATTTTAGTATGTGTTTGTTCTTCTTTTTTGTTTTTTTGGAAAAGGTGAAGTTTAGAGTCGTTCGTGACGAAACGATCTCTAAATTCATTGTGATCATAGGAGACGGTCTAAGGTAGGTAGAGCATTTATGCCTCCTCAGAATGTTCGACTAATATGCCAATAAACATTTTGAGTTTTTAAGTTTTTTTATTCTAATTAAGTATATATTTGACTATAACAATAACTACCCAGTAAAATCCCACAAAGTGGGGTCTGGGAAGGGTAATATGTACGCAGACCTTACCCCTAACCCGAAAGGGCAGAGAGGCTATTTCCGAAAGACCCTCGGCTCAGAAAAAGAAAAGGAAAAGAAAAGAAGACAATTCATTAGTCACTTCAGTCGAAACCATAATAGTAACAGAAGCATAACAACCAACAGATAAATGACATGCAATAACATTAACCAGAAACTAAGGCCTGATGCTAAGATAGATCAAGGATAAAATGAATTCAACATAGACTGCAAGCTATCTAAGATCAATCCTAATCCAACCACTCCTCAACCCGTGAATAAAGTGCACAAAGCTCCACTACCCCTACCCTACAACCCTAATGCTTGACCTCCAAACATTCCTATCAAGGGCCATGTCCTCAGAAATTTGCAGTCGGGCCATGTCCTGCCTGATCACATCTCCTCAGTACTTCTTAGGCCTCCCTCTACCTCTCCTCGTGGCCACCACGCCCAACCGCTCACACCTCCTCACCGGAGCATCAAGGCTTCTTCTCCGCACATGCCCGAACCATCTGAGCCTCGCTTCCCGCATCTTGTCATCCATAGGTGCCACGCCTACCTTCTTCCAGATATCCTCATTCGTAATCTTGTCTATCCTAGTGTGCCCGCACATCCACCTCAACATCCTCATCTCTGCTACCTTCATCCTCTCGACATGGGAGTTCTTAACCGGTCAACACTCTGCCCCATACAATATGGCCGGTCTAACCACAGCTCTATAAAACTTACCTTTGAGTAACTGTGGTATTTTCTTGTCATACGAGACTCGAGATGCAAGCCTCCACTTCATCCAATCGGCCCCTATGCGGTGAGTGACGTCCTCGTCGATCTCACCGTCCCCTTGGATCATGACCCAAGATACTTGAAGCTATCTTTCTTAGGGATGACTTGTGATCCAAGCCTCACGTCAATGCCTACTTCCCTCGGCTCAGCGCTAAACTCCAGGTACTTAGTCTTAGACCTGCTCAATTTAAAACCCTTAGACTCGAAGGTCTATCTCCAAACCTCCAATCTCTCGTTAACACTGACCCTCATCTCGTCAATTAGAACTATATCATCAGCAAATAACATACACCATGACACATCCCCTTGAATATTGAACGAGGAGGGGGACCAAGATACAGCGTTACGGGACTTGGGGCATTCGGGGAGGCGCCGAGATTTTAGATATTACAGGCGCATTGAGGTGAGGAGGTCGTGGGGGCTTTGCGCAAGATGAGCAGGGGAAAAGCCACTGGGCCAGATGAGATCCCGGTTGAGTTTTGGAAGTGTGTGGGTAAAGCAGGATTAGAGTGGTCGACTGTGTTGTCAATGTCATTTTAGGACGAAGAGGATGCCGGATGAGTGGAGGTCAAGTATAGTGGTACTGTTGTATAAGAACAAAGGTGATATCCAGCGTTGTAACAATTATAGGGGCATCAAGTTACTTAGCCATACCATGAAAGTCTGGGAGAGGGTGGTGGAGGTGAGGGTGAGGAAGACGGCGTCTATTTCCGACAATCAGTTTGAGTTCATGCCAAGTTGCTCCACTACGGAAGCTATCCACCTTATTAGGAGGATGGTGGAGCAATATAGGGATAGGAAGAAGGATCTGCACATAGTATTTTTTGACTTGGAGAAAGTGTATGACAAGGTCCCTAGGGAGGTGCTCTGGAGATGTCATGAGGTGAAGGGTGTGCCGGTATCCTACATAACAGCAATCAAAGACATGTACGACGGGCTAAGACTATGGTTAGGACTGTGGGAGGCGACTCGGAGGACTTTCCGGTTGTTATGGGATTACACCAAGGCTCTGCGCTTAGTCCGTTCCTATTTGCCTTGGTGATGGATGCATTGGATGTGACGACCCAAAGGCTCATCACTTATTTTATTAATCATTTCGAGCTTCTGAGGCCTTGAAAACCTCATTCCATGTTGCCTCGATTCACGTACACGATCCGAGCTTGTAGCGGAAAGATTTTTGTGATAGAAAATATGAATTTTATGAGAAATTTGGATAAAAATGATATTAATATTGATATGGTGGACTTCGGTCAACATTTTTGGTAAACGGATCCGGACCTGAGATTGGATGGTCCTGAGAGGTCCGTAGGAAAATATGGGACTTGGACATGCGTCCGGAGTCGAATTCCGAGGCCTAGAGCCCAAGTTATGAATTTTTCTATGAAATTGTTTTTGATGTAATTGTTAAAGGAAATGAATTAATTGACCTTGGTATCGGGCTCGTATTTTGGTTCCGACGCCCGGTACAAGTCTTAAATATTATATATGTGATTTCTATAAAGTTTGGTGACATTCGGATGTCGTTTGAGATGTTTTGGACCTTGAGTTCCAAGTTTGAAAGTTTTGAAAACCAAAAGTATGAAAATCATGAATTTGAGGCTTGATTTGATGAAAACGATGTAATATTGGCGATGTGATCGCACGAACAAGTTCATAATGTGTTTTTGAGGTTGTGTACATGTTTGGTTGGGAGCCCGGGGGGCTCGGGTAAAGATTTGATAGGCCGTAGGGTTAAATTCTGAATTTTTGCACTGCTGGTTTTTCATCCAGCTGTTGGCTTCGCAATTGCGAAGAATTTCTCGCAATTGCGAAGGGGGCAGTACAAGGCAGGGCTCGCAAATGCGAACCCTGATCGCAAATGCGAAACCCTCTTGACCCAGACTTGTTCGCAAATGCGAACAAGTGTTCGCAAATGCGAACATCCCTTTGGCCTGCCTATGTTCGCAAATGCGAACAATGCCCTTTACTGCCTGTGTTCGCAAATGCGAACATTAGTTCGCAAATGCGAACACTACCCTTCCCAGCCTGGTTCGCAAATGCAAACATATGTTCGCAAATGCGAAGCTCCCAGTTCCAGTGATCGCAAATGCGAACAAATGTTCGCAAATGCGAACTTCCCGACCTTAGCTTATTTTTCAAACTCCAGAAATTGGTCGGGGTTCGCAATTGCGAACCCATGTTCGCAAATGCGAACACAGAGACCTGTAAAACACGATTTTCAGTTCATTTCTTCACTTTTTACAAAACAAAAACACCCATTTGCGATTCTTCATGGATTTCTTCTTCATCAAAACAATTGTAAGTCACTTTTTACTTAATTCTTTCAATTCCTAACATCATTAAACATGTTTTTCAATAGAAATCAAAGGTTTTCATGGTAGAATTTCATGTTTTTGTTAGAATATAGGGTTTTTCATAAATTGGGAAATTGGACCTCGAATTGAGGTCCGATTTTGAAACAAATCATATACGTGAACTCGTGGGGGGATGGGTAATCGGATTTTGGTCCTAACCCTTGTAAACACGTGATTTTTGACCCTCCCCGAGATTTTTTATATTTTTAGCATAAAATATTTAGTTTAGGCATAATATAGCTATTTTAGCTAATTTTGACTCTTTTACTTTATTTCTACCTTAAGATAAAAAATAACAAAAAATATAGTTTTATTAATGTTTCGTAATCATTTTTAAATTTGAAAAATACAAAAATAGTACTTTATATTTTACCTTTTTATTAAAAACGAAAATTACAAAAATAATTTTTATTAATATTTTGTAGTCATTTTAAACTTAAAAAATATAAAAAAATAGTTCTTTATATCTTTATTTTTATATAAAAAACAAGAATTATAAAACAAAAAATAATATAATTAGTATTTTGTGGTAACTTTAATCTTGAAAAATATAAAAAATAACTTTGTTTTAATTATTAGTCTTATAGTTATTTTGCTTACGTAGTGATTAATTAATAACACCGTGTTCTCATTCTCGGTTCCGGGCGAAGAATAATATTCGGGTTCAAACTACCCGGTTTTATAATTTTCGGACATAGCCCATAATAATCCGAGCCCACCGCACGTGGGGGACACACATGGGGGACACGGACGGAACACGAGGAAGACCCATCACTATTGGGTACCCAACCCCACTTGAGAGACCCATCATTTTGGTCTTGGAATACTTGAAATACAATAGGATATAGGGGACACACATGGGATTTTGGGGGGGTGCACTCACGTGAAAGGAAGGGGGGACTTACGGATTTTTGAAATGAAAAAAAAAGGGGGGGAGCTGATGGGTTGAGAGGAAAAAAAGAGAAAAAAAGGTGACGGTAGAGCTTCTTCTTCAGGAGAGGGGAGGTACTGTGATTGCATTTCTTCAGCAACTCACATATTTGAAAGATGTTTTCTTCATCTTCTTTAGACAAAAAATACTACTGTTAAAGGATCTTCATCCGAAAACCAAAACACAAAAAATAAAATTCCATTGTTGCTTCATCTTCTCAAGATGAAGAACGAGCACAAACCCTAAACCACCTCCCACCACCTGTAACGTCCAGCAGCAACCATCGACGTCGCTTCTGCGTCGTCGACCGACGTCGCCCAGCTACTCCATCTTCATCACACCAAGCGACCAAACAGTCGCGTCATCTTGCTGCTCGTCATGTCGCAGACCACTGCCCGTTTCCATCCAGTCGGGCATCGAGCGACGACGTTACCATCATCTCTATCTTCTTCTTAGAAGGTCCAGGACGCCATTAACAGAAAAAAATTGCGACGTCCCTCCATCTACATCATCCAACGACGTCCATCCTCTTCACCATCGAACCCAGCAGTAAAACTCCTTGATACTACACCAAATCACTGTGAAAATCGGCTCGAAATCACCACTTAAGTCCAGTCAAGTCGGGTATATTCAATTTCGTTTGAGATTTCGGAAAGGTTCCGGCGCTGTTGCGTCTTCTGCTCGAGTTGAGATTAGCTGAGGTTCCGTCCGAGCAGCTGTTTGGTTCGAGTTCCATTACAGCCACTGTTTTATTTTGCTCGTGTAATTGTTGAACATTTGAGAGATTGAAATATTCATTCCAGATTCATTGAAGTTTTGTGTTTAAAATTGTTGTTCGCTTGTTGATTCTGTCGCTCGCCTCTACGCAAACGACCCCAAAACTGGTCTTCTTTATCGAGAATCTGAAGAAGCAGCAACAGACCTCGACGGCTTTACGCGGCTGAAACAGAGCTTGAACTTTTGGTCGAGTTTCTGTTGGATGTTCTCGTTTGCTCACTAATTCGACAAAGTCTCCATTCGAGAGTCATAGTGCCGATTTGAATTCTGTCCGGAAATATAAACTCGGAGTTCCATTAATCGGAAGTTATTGCGCATAGCAACTAGGAAATCTCTCCATTAAGTTGTGGTTAATTGGGTCTCAAAGTGCTGCTGCTACTGTTGTCGAGCATCCTGCTTGAGCGCGTCGAGTTTCACCCCATAATTTCAGAATTCATTTGGTTAATCTCAAGCTGTGGTATTGCTATTGAGGTATTTTGCCTACCTGCTTCTTATGAATATCTGAAATGTATGGAGTTTTCATGTTGATGTAATTTGTTTTTTTTGCTTATAAATGAAATTGTTTGTTTACGAATACCACTGCCAAATTGATTTGAGTATCTTGAGTTCGAAATCAGGTTTAATTCGTATGGATCATAGATACTACTGCTCTTGCGATTTGTTTGGGATCTAGAATATGTACAAAGAAGTGGATTATCTGTTAAACATTTGGCTTGCTCTGTTTCACGGCAAGGGAAGAGACTTCGTGATTTTCTTTTGATCTTCTTTACTATCAGATAGTTATTCCATTTAACTTACTTGTTTTGCCTTGATTTCCATTAGCATTTTAGAACGAGTGTGTTATAGACTGTGTTAGCAATATGTGGTGTTGATACTTGTTTAGATATACATTGTTTTTTTTGGTAAATAGGATAGGATTTTTGTGAAATGATTTGATTTTTTACCTCAGATTTCTTCCAGATGTGGTTAGTATTGATTTGGTTTATTGTGGAGTATGCAAGGTTTGGAATGTCTATTATGTAATGTGTGTGCAGATCAATGTAAGTGTTTGATTATTATATACATCACGTTGTTCCTGATATTGAAACATGAAGTGAGTGATTTGTGCTTTATCATATTTGTGACTTAGTTTTTTTTTTTAGACCTTTTCGTTTCAGATATAATTTGCCCCAATGAGAGCCCATAACTCCTGTCCTCTGGCAAAATTTTCCTGACGTAGTTGTGATACTTAATCCCTACTCAATTAAATATGAATATCCATAGTTTATTTAGTTGAATGCTTTTCCTTTAGAATTCGAGGTGTGCCATTTAGCTAATTTTCATGGCCCTCGCCAAAATAACACGCAAATTGCGGGGCCCTCAATAGATAGTTTTTACAAAGATGCTTAGACTCCGGGATGTGCCGTTTAGCGGATTTTACGGCATTCCCAAAATAATAACGCGTTAGTATCTTTAGGCGCGTGTTTAATAATAATATATTCCTAAACTCGGGTGCACATTTATGTGACCCAAATCCAAGTCTCAACGGAGTCGAAATATGTTGACAACCATGGGTGCACTGGTGCGACGTGGTTCAAAACGCATTTTTCACGACGTTGCAATTCTTATTAAAAATAAAAATTAAAAGCGAATTACTAATAAAAGGCACATAAGTTAAAACGTATTTTTGAAATCGGATAAAATCAAATACAACAGTTGAGTGACCGTGCTAGAACCACGGAACCCGGGAATGCCTAACACCTTCTCCCGGGTTAACAGAATTCCTTACTTAGGATTTTTGGTTCGCGGACTGTAATACAGAGTCAATCTTTTCCTCGATTCGGGATTTAATCGGTGACTTGGGACACCATAAATCTCCCAAGTGGCGACTCTGAATTAATTAAATAAATCCCATTTCGATTGTCCTTTAATTGGAAAAACTCTCATGCGCCCTCGCGGGTGCGTAAAAAGGAGGTGTGACAGCTCTGGCGACTCTGCTGGGGATGATACCAGAACTTCGGTTCAGGGTTTAAGAATTCGAGCTCAGTTAAATTGTTGTTTTTGTCTATATCTGATTTTATTATATGTTTAATTAATGTGCTATATGTCTACCGCTTTGATACTAGTTGCATTGTATATACAAACTGCTATATGTTTACCGCTTTGATATTATCTTGAACTGTATATAAAATTGTGCCGAAAACCATTCACTTCTCACCCCCGGGGATGTGCTCACTGGTTGAGACTCCTTATTCTGTTAGTGTCATAACCCGAAATAATAAAGAGGCTCGGAAAGTTTCTAAGCCGGCTGGCCTTTTGGTTCCCGGAAAGGAGCTCCCTCCTCAGCCCGAGTTGTCCGCTTGGGTACACAGTCTAGAACACATACCCAGGTTTTGAACTTAGAATAGCGTGACTTCATGCCGAATCCCTAGTAGGAACGCTTATTTGCATCATGACTTAGGGGACTCAACACAGGGGTTGGGTCCGTCTAGGACAGGTGACCCGGTAATCAAAGACCGAGCATATTATATGTTACATTTATTTGTCTTGTATTATTATGTTGATTGGTTAAATTCCTGAAAACAAAAAGAAAGAAATTTGGAACAAAAAAGTATTAAAATATTGACAAAACGCAGTCGAAAATTTGAAAAGAAAAATTTGAAAAATGGGAAGAGCAATTTTGTTGAAATAATTGGTCATAAAATAATCTGACCGAACTACGCAGGTTTGATTCTCACCACTAGGTGAGATACGTAGGCAACCCTCATCGGGTCCAACCACCCCTTTAAAAAATCAAAAAAAATGTGTGTTTAATTTTGTCAATAAAATCAAAGTGATGCCGTTTTTGCAAATAGCCGAATGTTCCGAAAGGACGCCGGAAGGCTGTTTTTGCAAAAATAGCCACTTTGAATTTTTATAAATAATTTTTGGGCACAACCTTGAAATATTCCCTCGCGGAAATGTTGAAAGGTCGTAGCCGCAAAATCAAGTTTGGGTTACCACCACTTTAAAAAATAAAAAAAATATGTGTTTAATTTTGTCAATAAAATCAAAGTGATGCCGTTTTTGCAAATAGCCGAATGTTCCGAAAGGACGCCATTTTGAATTTTTTTTATTAATTTGTGGGCACAGCCTTGAAATATTCCTTGTGGAAATGTTGCAAGGCCATAGCCGCAAAATCAAGTCCGGGTTCACACCCCTTTTGTAAAAATAACCAAAAAATGTCAAATTTTGATTTTATTATAAATACGTCGGGTGATGCTATTCTTGTTTAAAACAAGCCGGATGTTTTTCAAAAGAATGCTGGATGGCCGTTTTTGCAAGAATAGCCACCTTGAGTCATTTTAAATAATTTTGGACACAGCCTTGAAATATTCCCTCGCGGAAATGTCGAAAGGCTGTATCCACAAAATTAAGTCTGAGTCATCGCTCACTTTACAAAAATAACCACTTTATCAAATAAGCCATTACATGGCCAAAATTTTGCTGAAATAGTCACATTTTTGCATTTTAACTTCCTCAATCTTGTGTTGGCCTGTGTCGGTGCTGAACGATGCCCCATAGGCCCCACGATAAAAATTTTGAATTTGCATCTTCTTAAATAAAATTTTGCAAAGAGAGCCACTTTGCCTAAATAAGCCATTACATGGCCAATTTATGAAAAATAGTCTTGTGTTGGTTTATGGTGATGCCGAACGATGCCCCATGAGCCACAAGATAAAAAAAAAAAAATTTCAAGTTTATCTTTCTTAAATAAATTTTGCAAAAATAGTCATTTTGTCAAATAAGCCATTATGTGGCCAATTTTGTAAAAATAGTCACAATTGACATAAAAACTTTCTCGATCTTTTGTTGGCCTATGGCGATGCCGAACGATGCCCCATGAGCCCCAGGATGAGAAAATTTTCAAGTTTACTTTCTTAAGTAAAAATTTTGCAAAAATAGCCATTTTGCCAAATAAGCCATTACATGGCCAATTTTGTAGAAATAGTCATAATTGACGTTAAAACTATTCTGATTCTTGTAGAAATCTCTGGCACAAGGCGTGAAAGTTTTTTTTATGAGAGTTTGTAGTTGGAGTGAGCTTTTACAATTTTTCCTCAAAGAAATCAAAAAATCAAAATCAAATAAATATCTCTTTACTTCTTGCATTAATTTGCAAGAACTACGCTCGGTCTGATTCATGCGGGGTCATGATACGTAGGCAATCCACATAGGATTCGACCATATCCATAAAAAAAAAAATGAAAAAAAACTATAAAAAGAAAAAAAAATGAAAAAAAACTATAAAAAGAAAAAAAGGAAAAAAATGAAAAAACCACAAAAAGGAAAAAGAAAAGAAAATAGTAGAAAAACAAAGGAAATCAATAAGCGGAATACCTTAACGCTAACCCGGTGGTTTCATTTTGTTAATCCAGAAAGTTGAGGTGGTTGGTTGTGGTAAATTGGAAAGCAAGATTCAAGGAAAATGATAACCGACATCGGAGTTGTTACAAGTGCTCAAGAGACTCAGGGTGAGAAAGTTCAACAAGGGTCTGCTGTGGTTGAGGAAAATAGAACAGTGAAACAACAAATGACCAAAATGCGTCAAGCATGGTCCAATGGCCGGGGACAACTTTCTCATGAGTCACAATTTGCTATACAACAAGAACAGTACCACTCTCACGACCTTCCTGCAAACATTGAGAAGCCTACCCAAAAGAAGGTACAGGAAGAAATAACCCAAAGATTGAAAAGCTTAGAACAGCGGTTGAAAAACACGCACGGGTTGGCAGGTCAAAAGAGTGTTGCTTTCAAAGATCTATGCTTGTTTCCCGATGTCCACTTGCCACCTGGTTTCAAGATTCCCAAATTTGAAAGTACGATGGACATGGACATCCCATAGCCCATTTGAAAAGGTATTGCAATCAACTAAGGAGTCTCGGAAGAAATGAAGAATTGTTAATAGCTTACTTTGGGGAAAGCCTTACAGGAGTAGCCTCTGAATGGTTTTGGGATCAAGATGCATCTCGCTGGCACGTCTGGAACGACATGGCACAGGCCTTTGTCAAACAATTCCAATACAACATTGACATTGCCCTAGACCGCATTTTCCTTTCAAATCTGAAGAAGAAATCAAGTGAAAGTTTCAGGGAATATGCCCTTAAATGGAGAGAGCAAGCGGCTCGTGCTGAGCCACCCATGGATGACCATGAGTTAATCACCGTCTTCCTTCAGGCTCAAGAGCCGAATTATTTTCAGAACATGATGTCTGCGGTTGGTCAATCCTTCTTGGATGTAGTCAAAATGGGAGAAATGGTAGAGAACGGTCTCGAGACAGGCAGAATTATAAGTCAAGCGGCTCTCAAGGCTGCAGCTCAGGCTGTCCAATTTGAATCTAGTGACACGAATGAGAGGGATGAAGAAGTCATGATGATATCAGGGTCAAGAAAAGGTTCCAGAAGAGTACCTCGACGGTATGCGATGTCTCGACAAGTTTTCCATAATTCCCCTGAGCATTGCTATCCACCTCCGAACCCACCATACCCAGTTGATTCACCCCAGTATGTTATTCAGCCATCAAATCATCCAAGAAAGCGAGCACGAGCATCACAAAATCTCTATCAGCCTCTGCGAAATTTCCAAATACCTTATAACCCACTTCCAAACCAAGGACATAGAAGGGAACCGAAGTTGAAGGATAATTTCACACCAATAGGAGTTTCCTATGAAAGCTTATTTGAGAAGTTAAAGCAACAGGACATGATTGCACCCATCCCTCCAAATCATGTGGACCCACGTGCAAGGAGCTTTGACCCATCTAAAAGGTGTGAATACCATTCCCGTGCCCAGGGGCACAACATGGAAAGTTGTCGGGATTTGAAAAGGGAAATAGAAAGGATGATCCAAGAAAGATTGATTGTGATTCATAACAGTGACACCCAGAATATCGCGCTGAATCCGTTACCTGCACCTGATGATACACATTTTCTGGCGGCGATGCCTGGTGACACGGAATATGAGAACCCACTCGGGAATTTGCCGACTGAAATGAGAGAAGGCCATAGTGGTTCTGATAATCAAATTCGTGGCTAAATGTCAGGCTTATCAATTGGAGAGTCATTTGTGGTGGCTCATTTTGTTGTCATTTCTATTTTGTCCGAGTTATTTCAGAATGGTAATCCGAATGTTGTTTTGTGGCTCAAACCTTTTATCCTGGTATTTTTCTTTTGATCATAGTGTCTCATCTAAAGGGGTCTAGGTTCATTCTAAGGGTTGTAACCCCAGTTTTGTTTTTTGGTTGTTCGAGTCGTTGTTTTATCGGTTAATGCAATGACCTATCTTATATTATTTCTAGACATTTTCTGTTATTTAGTCTTCTCCTTCCTATAGTTCTTTTTCTGCTAGCTCTAGTGACATGACGTGCGCGCATAGTTCTGGCCTGACCTTAAAAGTTAATCACAAAACCATTGGGAGGTGATCGAGATCTTTAAATGAAGTAAGAACGGTTTGAGATTATTCGAAACCCGAGTCATGAGAAACTGGGGCAAGTAAAAGAAAACCGTTAAAGGCAAGCTGCCAAAATTGACATGGGGTCGTTCATAATAATGAAAATGGGAGTGTTGCCCAACGGTGCTTTAAAGATATGACGAATATTAATTGTGTTGTTTACACTTGGCATGTTTTGAAGATTGGAATGACGAAGGCATTTTGTTCTGCTATCCAAACACTTTGTCCATCGTCAACCCTTCGAGCCTTATTTTGAGTTCTTTCATACCCCTCCTTCGGAATCGGTACCAAAATTAGAAACACAAATGGGGAAGATAAAGAAAGAAAAAGAGAAAAAGAAAACAACGAAAACAACCAAAAAGAAAGGAAAAAAAAAGAATGAAAAATGAAAAGGAAAAACTAGAAAAACAAGGAATTGGGAACTACGTTTGACCTGATTCCTCAAAGAGGATACGTAGGCGCTTCACAGCTCGGTCATAGTGTAAATAAAAATAAAAAATCCCCAAGAAAAATTGGGGCAACAAAAAGTCGTGTTTATAAAGGAAAATGTAGATTCCGAAGGTTGTAATTTTGAACCCACGTTGTTCTGTTTTGAGCCTTTAACACCATCTCATGTTAGCCATATCCAAACCCACATTACGGTCCAAAGAAATACCTTTTGACCAATCTACGAAAGAGGCCAAGTCAGGCAAATGAGAGAAGTCTTATCAGAACATAACACTCTGATTCCCATCAGAAAAGACTCTGATCTGCAGCAGAGTAAATATGAGAGAATCTTAGCGGTAACACTCCCAATCCCCAGCTGAAAAGTAACACAAATGAGAGAGTCTTAGCGGTGAAAACCTTCACAGGCACCATATGGCGATGAAAGCTGAGAGAAAAACTGAAATGAGAGAGGCTTGATAGTGAAAACCCCTCGGGCACTACAAGTCGAACGAAGATTGGAAATCAGATGGGAAAGCCCAGGCGAAGATTACAAAAGGCGGTTTAACGACGGAAGATAGGCTATATGTGCATGTCATGTCCATTAGAGTTGGTATCCACGTTTGATAGGTTTACTTTATAATTTTTCTTTTTAGAGAGTCATCTTCCTTTTTGTCTTTTATTTTGTTTCCTTTTATCTTTATCCTTTTTATCGAAAATTCCCCAATAGAGTCCGTTTGCAAGAAATGACTGCAAAATTTTCCATCAGCTTTCCAATTACGCAAGACGGGATTTTGATTGATACACCCAAGTGGTATAAGTCAGGAAGGATCAAGCGCAATGCCAGTGTCCAGAGGGATATTCCCCGGCAATAGGAAAATGACAAAGGGAGGGATTGGTGTCAATAAGGATATCTCGAGGAAGGTTAATGACCGCAAGGAAGGTTAATGAGACTCAAAGGTCGGAAAATGCTCATTCCTTAGATATGCCGCAAACAAAGGGGAGATATCCCCAGCAGAAAGGTATTTTCAGTGACAAGGGTGAACAAAGAAAATGGATCACCAGTAAAACATGCAAGGTCTTCACGAAGGGTCACTATTATAGGAATTCGGGTGGTCAGTGGAAAACCACGCGGAAAGGTTCGCGGATAAAGCGTCGTCAAGGAAGGCGGGGAAGCAAGAAAGGAGAAAACTATCCCCAGCATGAATATCATCAAATGATAACATCCCGGCAGGGTCTGACAACGAAACGCAGAGCAGGGAAAGAGGAGGAGAACCATCCCCAGCAGGAGCACCACAACCAGCCACCACATTTTAAAACTAACCAATTTTTCTTTGATTTGAAAGAGGAAGAAGAGGGGTTGTTGGCAGAAAAGCATGCCACAAAGAAGATTCTCAAACTGGGGCAGAAAATTTTCCTCCGTTGTGAAAATTTTCTCGAAACCAAATACCCGGTTGGGGAAAGAAGCCAGATAACGCGAGGAAATGATCTTTGAACCCGGTTGTCCCCAGCAGCTTTGAAAGAAAGAAAACAACAAGCTGTGATAGAGGAAATTATACCCCCAGCAGACAGAGGACAAAACGAGGAAGCTTGCGTTCAGAAAAGCAAGAGGCTGGTATCATCCCCAGTATTTCTCGAAAAAATGAAACACCGATTTCGAGATTTCCCCAGCAGCATTATATCCTACAAGTTTTTCAAGGGAGCAAAGCGCGAGTCCCGAAGGAGGTTTGGAAAGAGGAAGAAGGAAAAAGGATCCCCAGACAGGGTAATCCCCAGCTGATGACATTTCAATCCCCGGCGATTTCGGGAGATAGGTTTTGAAGGAAGTAGAAAAGGAGGAAATAAAGAAGATTTCCCCAGCAGCATTATCCCCAGCAGGTAAGTAATCAATTCAAAGATGTCCACAGCAGTCAAGAGAAAATAACATGACCCAGGAGGAAAGTAATTCCGAAATAAGGTAATTCAGAAGAAAGGATGGCCCAAGAGACGATGCAGGAAGAAGAAAAGGGTACAAGAAACAAAGGAAGGCGATAAGGATGGGATGAAATTAGTGAGTCGTAGTTGAAGTCAGGGAGCCCGCCTGAAGAATGGAGTGGCGATTTATTTTGAAGCTGTAGTTGAAGTCAGGGAGCCCGCCTGAAGAAGGAGTGGCGATTTAGTTTTGAGTTGTAGTTGAAGTCAGGGAGCCCGCCTGGAGAATGGAGTGGCGATTTAGTCTTGAGTAGTTGAAGTCAGGGAGCCCGCCTGAAGAATTGAGTGGCGATTGAGTTTTTGAAGTTATAGTTGAAGTCAGGGAGCCCGCCTGAAGAATGGAGTGGCGAGTTAGTTTTGAAGTTATAGTTGAAGTCAGGAAGCCCGCCTGAAGAATGGAGTGGCGATTTAATTTTGAAGTTGTAGTTGAAGTCAGGGAGCCCGCCTGGAGAATGGAGTGGCGATTTAGTCTTGAGTAGTTGGAGTCAGGGAGCCCGCCTGAAGAATGGAGTGGCGATTTAGTTTTTGAAGTTATAGTTGAAGTCAGGGAGCCCGCCTGGAGAATGGAGTGGAAATTTAGTCTTGAGTAGTTGAAGTCAGGGAGCCCGCCTGAAGAATGGAGTGGCGATTTAGTTTTTGAAGTTATAGTTGAAGTCAGGGAGCCCGCCTGGAAAATGGAGTGGCGATTTAGTCTTGAGTTGTAGTTGAAGTCAGGGAGCCCGCCTGGAGAATGGAGTGGCGATTTAGTTTTGAAGTTATAGTTAAAGATAATTTGATAGGAAGTGAAAAACAACAATTAGAGGTTTTAGATGAAAGCAACAAGAAGAAGGAAGCAACAATTGGAAGGTTTCAAGTAAGGCATCAATTTAGACCTAGTCTGAGGAATTATCTCCTAGCGTCAAAATCTTAGTCCGATGAATCTTTCTCCTAAGATATCAAAATCTTAGTCCGATGAATCTTTCTCCTGAGATCACAATAATTTAGACCTAGTCCGAGGAATTATCTCCTAGAGTCAAATCTTAGTCTGATGAATCTTTCTCCCGAGATCACATCAATTTAGACCTAGTCTGAGGAATTATCTCCTAGCGTCAAAATCTTAGTCTGATGAATCTTTCTCCTAAGACATCAAAATCTTAGTCCGATGAATCTTTCTCCTAAGATATCAAAATCTCAGTCCGATGAATCTTTCTCCTGAGATCACAACAATTTAGACCTAGTCTGAGGAATTATCTCCTAGCGTCAAAATCTTAGTCTGATGAATCTTTCTCCTAAGATATCAAAATCTTAGTCAGATGAATTTTTCTCCTGAGATGGTAATCATTCGATTTATACATTTCAAGTTTTGGTAATCAGGAGCCCACTTGAAGAATGAAATGGCAATTTATATTCGAAGTTTGTTGTTGAAGTCAGAGGTGCCCACTGAAGAAGGGAATGGCAATTTATGATTAGAGTTTGTTGTTAAAGTCGGAAGCCCGCCAGAAAAGCAGAACGCCGTCTCAGTTTCCAAGATTTGAAAAGGATAGTGAACAATCGAAAGTGACTGAGTGTAACGGAAATCCCCAGCATGAATCAGAAGGAAGGCAACAAGGATCAGAAAAGATAGATTCAGACTTCGAAGGAGAATAGCTCGAAGATCACAAGTCAGGGAATTCACTTTGGAGTGTAATGCAAGTTAGCAACAAAAGAAACTTGCGACCAGAATGCGAGTCAACAGTCCGAGATAATCAACAGAAGTCAGTCACAATGAAAAAAAAAAAAGAAGGGCAAAGAGTTAATCCAAGTGCAGAAGTTGATGAAAGATGTGGTGTGCTCAAGACATGGCCGAGGTCACAAGCACTGCATACCTGGTTCAGATCCAGAAAGCTGAAGAAGATTGAACTAGTACCTACAACTAGCAAGTATCAAGGTTCAAATTTAGAGTCCGCATGAAGCACCAACCAATACTCAAGATCAAGCTTCGGAAGACTTATAGATATGAATTTTGTAACTAGTAGCTGATAGGCTTAGTTAGTCTTTCTCATGTTTTGATTTTTGATGTAATAGCAGGACCACGGACCGGAACCTCGACGGAACGGAACCTCGGCGAAACGGCACCTCGACCGGCTCTCCACCTCGGTTACTCCATTTCCTCACTCACTTCTGAACTACACGTGGCCTGATTCCTTTATAGCCAAGGATATGTAGGCAGCTCAGATACAAGGGCTCGGTCACATCCTCTTCTTTTAGTTTAGTCCCTCCGAATAAGGGTCGGGTCAAAAACACTTGTCTAGTCGTTCTTTGTCTGAAAACTCTTTGTGTTTTCAGTCAAAGAGGGGCAGCTGTAAACGCGTGATTTTTGACCCTCCCGAGATTTTTTATATTTTTAGCATAAAATATTTAGTTTAGGCATAATATAGCTATTTTAGCTAATTTTGACTCTTTTACTTTATTTCTACCTTAAGATAAAAAATAACAAAAAATATAGTTTTATTAATGTTTCGTAATCATTTTTAAATTTGAAAAATACAAAAATAGTACTTTATATTTTACCTTTTTATTAAAAACGAAAATTACAAAAATAATTTTTATTAATATTTTGTAGTCATTTTAAACTTAAAAAATATAAAAAAATAGTTCTTTATATCTTTATTTTTATATAAAAAACAAGAATTATAAAACAAAAAATAATATAATTAGTATTTTGTGGTAACTTTAATCTTGAAAAATATAAAAAATAACTTTGTTTTAATTATTAGTCTTATAGTTATTTTGCTTACGTAGTGATTAATTAATAACACCGTGTTCTCATTCTCGGTTCCGGGCGAAGAATAATATTCGGGTTCAAACTACCCGGTTTTATAATTTTCGGACATAGCCCGTAATAATCCGAGCTCACCGCACGTGGGGGACACACATGGGGGACACGGACAGAACACGAGGAAGACCCATCACTATTGGGTACCCAACCCCAAGTGAGACCCATCATTTTTGGTCTTACATATGTGACATAAAGAGAAAGGAGAAGGCATGAGATTTTGGGGGGGTGCACTCACGTGAAAGGAAGGGGGAGTGGACTAATTTTTGAAATGAAAAAAAAAGGGGGGGAGCTGATGGGTTGAGAGGAAAAAAAAGAGAAAAAAAGGTGACGGTAGAGCTTCTTCTTCAGGAGAGGGGAGGTACTGTGATTGCATTTCTTCAGCAACTCACATATTTGAAAGATGTTTTCTTCATCTTCTTTAGACAAAAAATACTACTGTTAAAGGATCTTCATCCGAAAACCAAAACACAAAAAATAAAATTCCATTGTTGCTTCATCTTCTCAAGATGAAGAACGAGCACAAACCCTAAACCACCTCCCACCACCTGTAACGTCCAGCAGCAACCATCGACGTCGCTTCTGCGTCGTCGACCGACGTCGCCCAGCTACTCCATCTTCATCACACCAAGCGACCAAACAGTCGCGTCATCTTGCTGCTCGTCATGTCGCAGACCACTGCCCGTTTCCATCCAGTCGGGCATCGAGCGACGACGTTACCATCATCTCTATCTTCTTCTTAGAAGGTCCAGGACGCCATTAACAGAAAAAAATTGCGACGTCCCTCCATCTACATCATCCAACGACGTCCATCCTCTTCACCATCGAACCCAGCAGTAAAACTCCTTGATACTACACCAAATCACTGTGAAAATCGGCTCGAAATCACCACTTAAGTCCAGTCAAGTCGGGTATATTCAATTTCGTTTGAGATTTCGGAAAGGTTCCGGCGCTGTTGCGTCTTCTGCTCGAGTTGAGATTAGCTGAGGTTCCGTCCGAGCAGCTGTTTGGTTCGAGTTCCATTACAGCCACTGTTTTATTTTGCTCGTGTAATTGTTGAACATTTGAGAGATTGAAATATTCATTCCAGATTCATTGAAGTTTTGTGTTTAAAATTGTTGTTCGCTTGTTGATTCTGTCGCTCGCCTCTACGCAAACGACCCCAAAACTGGTCTTCTTTATCGAGAATCTGAAGAAGCAGCAACAGACCTCGACGGCTTTACGCGGCTGAAACAGAGCTTGAACTTTTGGTCGAGTTTCTGTTGGATGTTCTCGTTTGCTCACTAATTCGACAAAGTCTCCATTCGAGAGTCATAGTGCCGATTTGAATTCTGTCCGGAAATATAAACTCGGAGTTCCATTAATCGGAAGTTATTGCGCATAGCAACTAGGAAATCTCTCCATTAAGTTGTGGTTAATTGGGTCTCAAAGTGCTGCTGCTACTGTTGTCGAGCATCCTGCTTGAGCGCGTCGAGTTTCACCCCATAATTTCAGAATTCATTTGGTTAATCTCAAGCTGTGGTATTGCTATTGAGGTATTTTGCCTACCTGCTTCTTATGAATATCTGAAATGTATGGAGTTTTCATGTTGATGTAATTTGTTTTTTTTTGCTTATAAATGAAATTGTTTGTTTACGAATACCACTGCCAAATTGATTTGAGTATCTTGAGTTCGAAATCAGGTTTAATTCGTATGGATCATAGATACTACTGCTCTTGCGATTTGTTTGGGATCTAGAATATGTACAAAGAAGTGGATTATCTGTTAAACATTTGGCTTGCTCTGTTTCACGGCAAGGGAAGAGACTTCGTGATTTTCTTTTGATCTTCTTTACTATCAGATAGTTATTCCATTTAACTTACTTGTTTTGCCTTGATTTCCATTAGCATTTTAGAACGAGTGTGATATAGACTGTGTTAGCAATATGTGGTGTTGATACTTGTTTAGATATACATTGTTTTTTTTGGTAAATAGGATAGGATTTTTGTGAAATGATTTGATTTTTTACCTCAGATTTCTTCCAGATGTGGTTAGTATTGATTTGGTTTATTGTGGAGTATGCAAGGTTTGGAATGTCTATTATGTAATGTGTGTGCAGATCAATGTAAGTGTTTGATTATTATATACATCACGTTGTTCCTGATATTGAAACATGAAGTCAGTGATTTGTGCTTTATCATATTTGTGACTTAGTTTTTTTTTTTAGACCTTTTCGTTTCAGATATAATTTGCCCCAATGAGAGCCCATAACTCCTGTCCTCTTGCAAAATTTTTCTGACGTAGTTGTGATACTTAATCCCTACTCAATTAAATATGAATATCCATAGTTTATTTAGTTGAATGCTTTTCCTTTAGAATTCGAGGTGTGCCATTTAGCTAATTTTCATGGCCCTCGCCAAAATAACACGCAAATTGCGGGGCCCTCAATAGATAGTTTTTACAAAGATGCTTAGACTCCGGGATGTGCCGTTTAGCGGATTTTACGGCATTCCCAAAATAATAACGCGTTAGTATCTTTAGGCGCGTGTTTAATAATAATATATTCCTAAACTCGGGTGCACATTTATGTGACCCAAATCCAAGTCTCAACGGAGTCGAAATATGTTGACAACCATGGGTGCACTGGTGCGACGTGGTTCAAAACGCATTTTTCACGACGTTGCAATTCTTATTAAAAATAAAAATTAAAAGCGAATTACTAATAAAAGGCACATAAGTTAAAACGTATTTTTGAAATCGGATAAAATCAAATACAACAGTTGAGTGACCGTGCTAGAACCACGGAACCCGGGAATGCCTAACACCTTCTCCCGGGTTAACAGAATTCCTTACTTAGGATTTTTGGTTCGCGGACTGTAATATAGAGTCAATCTTTTCCTCGATTCGGGATTTAATCGGTGACTTGGGACACCATAAATCTCCCAAGTGGCGACTCCTGAATTAATTAAATAAATCCCATTTCGATTGTCCTTTAATTGGAAAAACTCTCATGCGCCCTCGCGGGTGCGTAAAAAGGAGGTGTGACAACCCTGAATTCTGACCATGTGGGCCCGGGGTCGAAATTCACTGTTCCGGGCAGAATGTTGTAAAAGTTGTAATTAGCCTTATGAATTAGTTTGTTGAGTAGTATTGATGATATTAAATCAATTGTGTATAGATACGATTGGATTGGAGCCAAATTTGAAAGGAAAAGGCATTTCCACGGATTGAATTGTTCATAAACATTCGAGGTAAGTGTTTGTTCTATCCTAGCTTGAGGGAATATGATTATGTGCTATGTGATCGAGTGCGGTGTATGGGCTGTGGTGACGAGCATCCATACACTGGCGTCTAGCATGACCGTGAGTCGTTGTTGATATTTGTTGTGAGATATTTTGAAGATAAATTTTTGAACCCTTGTCGGGTTGTAGAATGATTATTGTGTCCCTTGCCGGGACGGTTCATGATTTGTTGTTTTCTTTCTCTGCCCTTAGCTGTGATTGTTATTTGGGTGAGGAAGAGTGATAATGCACGAAGGGTGATGCCGTGCCATGCTTTTATTATTTATGCACGAAGGTTAATGTCGTGCCATGTTTTTATTGATTATGCACGAAGGATCATGCCGTGCCTTGTTATTGAACCATGTACGAAGGATCATGCCGTACTATGGATGTGAGGATGAGAGTAAAAGCACGAAGGGTGATGCCGTGCACTTTATTTTCTTATTTGGTGAGGATGAGAGTAAAAGCACGAAGGGTGATGCCGTGCAACTATTTGCCATTCCTTGACTTGATATTACTTGTTTTTTCATTATATTTTATTTGGGTGATGCCGTGCAACTATTTGCTATTCCTTGACTTGATATTACTTGTTTTTCCATTATATTTTATTTGGGTGATGCCCGTGCAACTATTTGCTATTCCTTGACTTGATATTACTTGTGTTTCAATTATACTTTATTTTCCTTGTGAACTTATTAACCGTTGTTAGTTGTTGAGTTCTTTTGAGATATTCCTTATTGTGTTATTACTTGGTTAATTCTTGTTAATTGTGATAATATATATGTTAAAGAATTGGGATCGTGTGGCGCGCCGACCACTTTTATGATAAGAAATGGGATCGTGTGACACGCCGACCACAAAGTGATTTGAATCTTGGCATTGGCCATAGTTGCCGGTAGCCTATTGATATATTTGGGAGCGGGTGGTACGCCTACCACGAGATAAGAAAAGAAAAGTAAAGAATTGAGACACGAAAGTAAGACTTAATTATGTTGATTAGATTAATCTGGATATTATGAGTTATTGGCTGTTATTGCAGAGCAGAGTATTTCCTTATAAATGTTTATGTACATATATATATATATATATATATATATATTGCAACTGCACAGGTTTATGTTTAATTGTTGAGTTCTTTGAGATATTCCTTATTGTGTTATTACTTGGTTATTTCTTGTTATTCTGTGGTATACATATATATTGAACTGCACAGGTTTATGTGGGTGTCTGGTCCTAGGCTTGTCACTACTTCGCCGGGATAGGCCAGGCACTTACCAACACATGGGGTCGGTTGTGCTGATACTACACTTCTGTGCGTTTTGCACAGGTCCAGGTTACGATCAGGAGCAGCAGCAGTAAATCGATTGCGTGGGAGTTGATCACATTTGAGACCGAGGTAGCTTGCAGACGTCCGCAGGCCCGGCGTCTCTCTCTTGATTTATGTTACTAGCTGTAGTCTCTTTGTTCCGAGACAAACAGAATTATGTTATATTTCTTTCAAACTCTTATGTGTAGTATTCGGTAGTAGTTCGTGAGTTGGTGACTCCACGTCTTGGGTAGAGGATTTCAGTATGATTTTCATCTTGTAATTAGTTATTTCTATTTCGATAAAGTATTCCGCATTTATTTAATTAAAATTGTGTTAAAAACGGGATAGTATGAATACAGTGGCTTGCCTAGCTACCACGAGTAGGCGCCATCACGATCCCGATGTTGGGGGAAAATCCGGGTCGTGACAAAAGACCATAAAAGTACGTCAGCCATATATATATTTGACTATAACTTATACTATATTATCTTGATCGACAATTAAGGATTTGATGACTTAGCATGCACAAGTTTATTATGCTTAGCGGATTAAATAAATCAACTTTTTTTCTTCAATTTTTTGAATAAAAATCGAAAGTTTACATCTATATGAGAGCCTGAGACTTATGTGGTCGAAAAATTAAGTGTGAATGATGACTACTGATCGACTATGTATAATTTTTTTTTTTTATATGTGTGTTCAATGATGCTCGACAGTGACCTGATAATAATGAAGATGGGAAGTTCTAACAAAAGTATTGAGTCTCAGATTCATTTTTTATTGTTTCAGTCCCAATACCGAAGTGGGGTGACATGAAATTTACCAATTTAAAATGAGAAATATTTTTTTACATATATAGTGCTTTCCCTAATCCCCTTCCTAAGCACTCTGTTGTATGTTAACTCCGTTCATCGAATGATTTGGGTTAATTATTCAAGTCCATCTACAAAGCTTTCTAGAATTTTTGAATCTAGAGCTAGTCCTAAACCCTTCGCACACATACACTAGGATAGAAACAAGAAAAACTTTACTATAATATTCTAATATTAAGAGGGCAAAGAAAGGGAGGATAACAAAAATCAGATACTTTGTGTCACTGTTGATTATTTATTATCCCGGTAACATAAGAGTTGGGAAGATAGCTCGGGCTAGATTTTAAAGTACGCTCGCCAAAAAATTCAGCAAGTTTTTTTATTTAGTGCTGAAAAACTCAAGTGATGTATCATGATTTTGCCACAAATCATGACCGTTCATCAGAATAATCAGCTGATCACCAGAACTTTTCAGCATTTGTGGCTCAAATCATGGTGCTTCAATATTCTAGTGATTATCAGCATTAATTTCCAAAATGTTGATGAGTGTGCTTCAAAATTTTGACCGTAGATTTTTTTTCGAGCGGGATCAAACTTTTAAGGGTGGCTCTAAAAAAATCCATCCAACAAAATTTTTAGAAAAAGAAGGGTCTAGCCACATAAAAGATAAATCAAGAGCTTCGTCCACTATCACAATGGAATCTAATACACATACTGATATGTTTCTTCATTCCTCTGAAAAAATCTAAGCCTCTCGATGCCCGTGGGAGCCTGGCTACTTAAACCTTGGCTTGTCGGTATGAGTCAGGCTTAGGGGCCGAGTTATGTGCAAATTTATTTTAAAATTAGTGGGCTCGGTACAACTCATGATACATTAAAGTTGTGGGAGGGTTGGACTGTAAATTAAAATTTGAACGTGAACTTGAACTTAGAAGCTTCAAGCTAGCACTTTGTTAACTTCAAATATTGAGAACTGATATGACAATGAATAGTTGAGAGCTTTGATAGATTATTAAGCGAGAGAGAAGAGAGAATTGAAAGCTTGATCGGTGAAACATATTTTTTGTATATTTTATTTATTTAAACAAGCAAATATGCACAGATAAAAATGCAAATAATACAAGAAAAATAACACAAAATTCACAACAATTGCAAGAAAACTAAAACAATTTTATTTTGAATTTTTGGGAGTATTTCTCTTATAGGGCAAAAATCACGTGCTCACAGCGGTGAGTTAGAAAGCTAAGCTTTCACATTCGCGTAGGGATAGTCGCGATCAAAATAAAGGAAGAATTAGTCAACTTGAGTGTGTGCTTCGCGAACGCGAGGCTTGACCGCGTTCGCAAAGAAGGATTTGAATGCCTGGCCAGAATGTTTTAAAAGCTCATTTCCGCAATTTTAAGGCTAAGTTCCTCTTTTTTTTTTTTGGGCGATTTTGAAGCTTCTTGAAGGGAATTGAAGAGAGAATCAAGGGGGAACACTTGGAGGTAAGATTTATGGTCTTTATACTCGATTCTTATGTGAATTCGACCTAATTAATCATGGAATTTAAGCCTAGCATTGAAGAGCTAGGGCTTGTATTTGGAGACCTAGAATTTGAGATTTAAAGGGCCATTTGAAGTTTGATTTTGATGTTCTTGATGTGTATAGACTCACGAGAGAATGAGGATTTTTGTTGATGTGATTTATATCGGATTTCGAGACGTGGGCCCAAGGCCGAATTTGAGCAATTTCGGAATTTTTTATGCAAATTGGATATTTTCAAGTGGGCTTTGTTCCCTTGGCATATTTTAATGATTATGTAATAATTGTGGCTAGATTTGAAGCATCACGAGGTCGATTCATGAGGGCAAAGCCATCGCGGGCTAGAGTTTGGACCGGATCGAGGTGAGTAATAATTTTAAATGTGGTTCTGAGGGTATAAAGCGTATCGTGGTACTATATTAAGGTGACGCACACACTAGATGATGAGCGTGGGGTCGTGCACTGTTGGGGATTGTGACTTAGTCCATCCTGAATGGTTGTTTTACCACGTATTTGATTGAAAAGTATTTGTTATCATTATGTTTTGGGTTGAATGCCATATTTGGGCCTTGTGCCAACTATTTGGACCCTTAAAGGATACATACTAATATTTCCTCACTATTTTTGACTTTATACTTGTACTCGTCATGTTATATATCATTGTTTTCATAACTCAGCCATGTTTACTATGTTTAAATATATTTAATGATATTTTTAAATGATAATTAGGCTGAGCATCATGTTTTACTGTTGCCCGAGTGGCTTATGAGATTTTGGCTGAGTAAGACCGAAGGCCTGTGTTTGTGAGGATACTTTTGGATCAGGCTACACGCCGCAACAGTGATACACTGATTATGATTATGAGGTCGAGGGCCTGAGATCTTGTATGTTATGAGGTAACTTGTTGATTATGAGGCCGAGGGCCTTTTGATGATTCCGCGAGATGTCTTGTTATTGCGATTGGGCTGTAATGAGCCCTCTAGGAGCCTGTACACCCTCATGAGTGCTGGCACCTAGAGTGATGATTCTATTTATTATGTGAGGCCGACAACCGAATTGGTTATGCCACGAGATGGCTTGTTATTGCGCTTGGGCCGTAAGAAGCCCCTCCAAGAGTATGTACACCCCTAGTGAGCGTGGGTACCCATTGTAATATGAGATATAACCCGAGGGATTGGTATTATTTTATGTTATTATCCTAGGGGCTGATTCTGTTGTTATTATGCCCGAGGGGCTGGTACTGTTCCATGTGTTTGCTGAGGGGTTGCTTCTGTTGGTATTGTGCCTGAGGGGCTAATTCTATTGATATTGTACTCGAGGGGCAGATCTTTACGTATTTATCTTTTCTAGTTGCATGTCATTCACTTGTTGAACTGTTAAAAAGACATTTTGAAGAAGTTCAAATTGAATTAAAGTGACTTTAAACATTTTCACTGTTTCACTGCTTTTATTGGATTTTACTGCTTCTTTATAGCCTGCTGATGTACCTTTACGTGATCTCTTATTACTCAGTCTGCATTTATTATTATTATTCATTTTGCAATTATTACTATTATTCATTAGGTTGGAGTACTCACTTTACTCCGTGCACCTTTTGTGCAGATTCAGGTATCTCTGAACTCGGTAACGCGTATTGGTTGCTCAGAGGCAGAGTCATCGGAGTTTGGAAAAGTAGTTGCCCGCCGTTCGCAGCACTGCTTTTTCCCCTCTTGATTTTATTACACTGTACCTTGTGCATTTTTAGAATTTCTGTTGTATTTATACCTTAGTAGATGCTCGTGACCTGTGACACCCCGATGTCGGGCTATTTCTATTCTGCAGCTGTACTGTTCCTTCTTATTTTTGGGATTATGAATATGTTAAAGACTAATTTGTATTATCTTAATTGCTTTAAACGAATTGGGAGTGTGTCGGCTGCTTTATCTTCACGAGAGGCGCCATCGCGACCGGGTCTGGATGTTGGATCGTAATAGTAGCTAACCTAGCCCCGACCCCTAATTTTGTTTGGCTCGAGCCTTTAATGGGCTGGTCGATCCTTTATGGTTCAAGAAGGCTCTAAGTCGATTGTTTATCGATTCAATTAGCATGTAAGTCAAACTTAATAGGGAAATTTTCACATAAGAACAAATGGATCCTACTTTTTAATGTTATAGCCCATATTACAATTTACAACCAACTAGCTAAAAAATAATAGGCTAAGATTTAACATCCAACTCCAATAAATTCTCAAAATTTATTTAGTTTTTAAAAAAGATTGCTCAAGCTTTTAAGTTAATTTTCGAATCAGCAACTATAACTCAAATATTAGTTCAACAAACCTAATCCATTTGAATGGTGAAAATTAAATTTTTAACAAGCTTAAATATGTGGGTTTAAATTCGAAATTTAATTTTTGTGAGAAATTTAGAGTGGGTGTTATTTAGAATTACTAGAAATAGTAGAAGGAGGTTGTATATAAAATTTGAAGTCATTTAATGGTGATTTGGACTAGTTTTGAACAAGAATTACAATTGAAAATCGTGGAAGAAGTTCGTCTACATACGCTTGTATAAAGGTATATAATAGTGTATAATATGTGTTTATATGCTCATATATGCTATTATACAAAATTATACATAATTGTACAAAATACTGACTTCGTCTTCTTCCTTACGTCTTTTCTAAAATTTAACTCAAATCTTACCCTAATCTACTCAAAATCATTTCAAATTGAAAATTTGAACTCCTTTTGATATTTTCAATCAATTGGAACAACACCCAATCCAAACAACTAACAAACTCAAAAAATCCTATTTCGAAAGCAAATCTTTCAATAGTCTTCAATGGTGGAGTTCTACTCTTCAATTTTGTTACATTGCAACCAGGTGACATAGGGGAGAGCAGTAATGGTGGACGACCCCTTAAAGCATATGTAGAAGATGTGAGAAGAAAAGAGAGTGAAAGTAATGGTTGTGAGGACACAAATTTAACTCCGCAGATGTTGAATTTGCTAGTGTTTTTAGAATATGTACAATATTGGCTATGTCGGGTAAAATTTAAAAATATGAGCCATTTTTTATTATGATGTGATGTCAAGTGTATTTTCTTGTAATTCTTTCTATTTTATACCTCATGCTGATGCAGTTCGATCAGTTCTTATCTATGGTTGGGTTCAAAAGAGAATTATGAGGATCGATATAACCTTTGCATGGTAGGACTAACTTGGACGAACTTAGGGCATTTGAATATATGTTTTTACTTTTTACTAGTTGTGTGTCGTGCATTCAAATTAAATAAAAATAGGAAGTTTTCAGTACTTTCTCCAGAACCTTTCAAAATAACAGCTCATTGCACAAGTTGGACGAACATGTACAAGTCAAGTCACACAACAACTCTATTTGTCTTTATAAAGAAAAGTGTTTAGCTTCCTCTCGTAACCGATTTTTTTCTTGGGTGATGGGCTGGTTCTAGAAAAGTAGCGATTTATATGTTTGGTGTGGCGGAATATATTTGTTTTTGGAAATATTTTACATGGTAATTTCAAGTACTATCCATAATAAAAAAATCATATTTCGGTATTTTGTTTTGATGAATTGTGAAAAGTTGTTTCAAGAAAAATATTTTAATCGAAAGGATTAAAAAGACTTCATTCACATTTGGACAAAAGTCATTTTCTATCGAAATATTTTCTTTGGAAGATAATTCCTACTTATTTTGGTATTTGATTAAGAAGCAAAAAACTTTTTGAAAAATATATAATTTAGGCAAATACTATATGAGACGAAATAAGTAAAAGTGGAGAAGGGTAATAGATTAGTGTCTAAAGGTTAGAGTGACTGGTGGCGATGTTAGGGAGGAAGTGGCTGAAGGGTGAGGCGGGGTGAAATGCGGTGGGTGGGTGGGGATGGAGATTGAGGATGGGGAGACGATTGAGAAAGATTTTTGCAAAATATTTTTCTTTTTTTTTGGTAAATAAAGACTTTTGTTACCAAGTATAATGGATGACCTGATATGTCATTTATAGTTTTACCCTTCATTTTCTGTGTTTCAAGACCTCGAATAGCTATGTTTAACCCTCTTTCAAAATTTTTTATGTGAAAACAAATTAATAAAAATGTGAAATGTTGCCTTAAAACTCATTTGAGTTGACTACGGTTAATATTTAGTATAAACGAATCCGCATTAATATCTTAACAGTTCCGATGGGTCTGTATCGTGATTAAAAACTTGGGAGTATGCCCGAAATTGAATTTGGAAGTCCCTAACTTGATTTGACGTGATATGATGAAAACTAGCAATCTAAAATTTTAAAGAATTCTTAAGTTTGACCGTACGTTAATTTTGTTTCTATCGGGTTCAAATTTCGATTCCAAAACTTGGTATATGTTCTTTTAGTATTTATGACTAGTTTGCAAAGCTTGGTACAAAATATAGTTGATTTTACGTGATTCGGACGTCCGGTTGTAAAATTTCATGTTCTTAAGTCTCCTTGAATATTTCATTCGTTTTGGTGTCTGAATCGTGGTTCTAGGTGTGTTATTTTGATGTTGTGATCATATGAGCAAGTTTGTACAATGTTATTACACTTTTATGCATGTCTTATTTGGAGCCCAAGGGTATGGGGTGAGTTTCGGATAGGCTGCGCACCATTTGAACTTAGAAAGAATTGTTGGTTTTGGCTACTACTTATATCTGGTGTATTCTTCTTCGCAATCACGAAGATACTCGCATGATCGTGAAGAGTAATCTGGCTGGGGAGGTTTTTCCTCTATGAGAACGCGAGGTTATGGTCACAAACGCGAAGCCACGGCGAGATCACCCTTCGCGAACACGACCAGCACTATGCGAACGCAAAGAGTAAAGGGGGGGGGGGGGGGGGAAGGAACTGGGTTTCTTCTACGCGAACGCGATGGATATGGGGACAAACCATCACGAGCGTGAGAGCATGCATCCCCTGAAGGCCTTTGGTCGTTGCTGCTTCGCGATCGCGTCAGGTGTCTCGCGAACGCAATGAACACCTCACATTCAGACTAAAAAATGTTCCAAACACGGGATTTCACCCTTTTTCACTATCTTCTCATTAGAGCTCATCCTAGAGGCGATTTTAAAGTGAAATTTCATCACCATTTCATAGGTTAGTATATTGTTACTTATTTTCTTCGATTTCCATCAACACCTATTGATTTTTAACCTTAATTTATGCTCTTTCATAGTGGAAAGTTAGGAATATGGGAAGTATTGGAGATTTTTGTAAAATTGAGAGTTAGACCTCAAATTGAGATTGGATTTCAAAACTAATCACATACTCAGACTTGGGAGTGAATGGGTAATCAAATTTTGGTCAGAATCTTGGGTTTTAACCAAGCTAGCTTGAGGTTGACTTTTGTGACTTTTTTGGGAAAAGCGTAAAGATATTTGCTTTATATATTATAATTGATTTTCCTCGCATTATTTGTTGATATTAAGTTAATTTTGATTAGATTCGGTTGGTTCTGAGACGAATTTTAGAGGAAAGGATCCGGTTGAGCTTTGATTTGCTTACGGAGTAAGGTAAATTTTAGGTCTAACCTTGGTTTGAGGGAATTGGGAACTTTTGAACTACGTATTATGTAAATTACATATGTAGTGGTGTATATGCGAGGTGACAAGTGTATATATGCCGTCAAAGTAATTGTCTCCGTGCTTTTCCGTATTTCATTAATTAGTTTATTCCATGTCTTAAGTGTTGCATGCTTTATCTTGCTTCCTATGTATTAACTTGCTACTTTTCACTTATTATTCTCGTATTGAAATGTTCGATTCTTCCATTCTTCTATGATTTGTTGCTACTTGCCTTAGTTTTTTTACTCGTACACTTTAACTGTCACATATTTGGATTGTCTTGTTGCTTTGTATTAATTGTAGCATTCTTTGATTTGGTACGAGGTTCCTTTATAGTTTTGCTTTCATGATTCCTTAACCGTTGAGATTCCTGCGAATTGTGTTGGTGAATTGATTATATTTATTGATCGGTTTGCACGGTGTAACGGGTGAAATAAGGAAGGATTGTTATTGATATGCTGGTATCGGGTTGCTCGCTGCAACAAATTTATATATGTGATTTTATATGGTAAAATAAGGGAGGATTATGATGTTGATCTGATTATATGGTTGGATTGGGTTGCTCGTCGCAACAGATTTTACATGTTCTTGATATTGATATGATGAAATAACGGAGGATTGTGTTTGTACGATGGGATCGGATTGGGCGCCGCAATAAATTTTGTGTTTTGTATTCATTGTTGCATTGTGTTAGCTTTCTTCCTTATGTCAGTCCACAAAAATTTCCTGCAAGTCGAGGTGATTCGTTTATGATCTTCTTGGGGAGCATGAACACCTGCGATCAGAAAGTTTGGACTAAGAATATAACACTTATGATGATTTGCACTCTCCCTGCATAATATAGAAATTTAGCATTCCAACTAGTTATTCTTCCTAGTATTTATCTAATAGTGGCTAGCAATAAGTGCTAGACAGCCTTTTAGAACTCAGGGGAGCACCAAGATATCTGAATGGCAATTCTCTATTTGTAAACTCCAACAAGTTAAGTATTTGTTGTTTCAGAGCAGGCTTGACCCCACAAAAGTAGATAAAACTTTTGCTAGGATTTTTAATCAATCTAGAAGTCCTTGAAAAGTGTTGAAAGCATTAGAACAACATTTGTCCAAATTACATACTCCCTCCTGTCCAAAATAAGTGATGTTTTGGGTGTTTGCACACATATTAAGAAAATCACCTTTTAGCATTTATTAGCAATAGAATTGACCATTTTAACCTTACTATCTCACATAAACACTCCTAACACATATTCCAATACTATTTACTCCAAGGACAATATAGGAAAAATATCATAAAGTCATTCTTGAAATCCGAAAACATCACTTATTTTGGACCACAAAAAAATGGCCAAAACATCACTTATTTTGGACCGGAGGGAGTATCACCTTTACAAAATAGCAGTAGATCGTCGGCAAACCCCAATCCCCTTGTCTCAATAAAAAAGGCGAAATACGATCCCCTTGTCTCAATCCTTTCCGGGCTACAAATGGTTTCGTAGTTTTTTCATTGATTTACAATTGAGTATGACACTGTTTGCAGGCAGACCATGGTACTTTAGATATCAATTTTTATAGGACTGTTCAACAAGAGATAGGTCTAAGTTCCTCAACTTGTTGGGCATTCTTGACTTTTGGAATTAAAGTCACTGATGTACAATTGATTGGCTCAAACATTGTTGTTGTAGCAAAGAAGTTCTATAATGCACTTGTGATTTCCTCCCCGACTATGCACTAGTTTTTTTTAAAAATAAAAATGAGTTAAAGTCCATCACATCCATGTGATTATTGGTCAACAATATCTTTATCAAAATTTGCATTAGTTATAGGTATAGCTCAGGAGATGAGATTGGATCCGCATCATTTGGAACTAAAGAAGCTTCGGGGTTTCGATTTCCATTCTATTCTGCATATGGAATTAGAATACTTTGGCAGTGAGCCCTTTCATTGCTTTCTTTACCAGCTGAAGCTTTAACCATATATTTTGTATTCCTTCATTGTTATTAGGTGTGTTCCAGCTAGCTGCAACTAACTCTAGAAATCTTGGTGTTGAACTAAGTGATTGAAAAATCTGAAGGGTCTGGCACTTCTTGTTGAGGTCTCTGGATTTCAATAGCCAGTGGTGTATGATCAGAGAATAGAGGGTCCATGTCTACTACTTCTAAGTGTTCCAGCTTGATTAACCACTTACTATTAACAATGGCCCAATCGATTTTGCTGTGAATGTGGTTATTGGTCTAATTATACCTTCTACTAGTCTTTCTTAATTCTTCCATGTTACTTCTGCTAATATACTGGAGTTCTAGCAAGTATAAATATCTGGAGTTTTGAGCACCGGTACTCCAATCTTCCGTATATTATATATGAGTCAGCAAAGTATACCGGTCGAGCATAATATGTTGGAGTTCGTACACAAATACACCAAACTCCCGTGAATTATACGAGACCGATCTCTATTACAATAAAATGATGGTTATTTATTGACCCGTTAAACACTGGCTATTTTTAATTGATCAATACAAATAATTGACTATACGGTGTTATTTTGACAAGACAATGGAATAATGGCACGAAAGGAAAGAGAATTGGCGTCAGCCGTCAGGACTTTAATTAGTAAACAACTTTTTCTCTGTGATTATATCTTAACTATAATAAACTATTTGTCTTATTTTTCAAGTTATATATCTTAGAACGACATGTGTAATTATATTAGGAACTATAAATCAACGTAGTGATGATTTAGAGAATATATTCACATAAGAGAACTTCTAATATAATTATGGATAAATCTCTATAATAAGCAATTTATTAATAACATGATAAAGATTTATAACTAGCATCATATTTCATAGTATTATACTTATCACTAAAATATATACTTGTCAATGATTATAAAATATACTTGTCAGTATAATATCCTAAAAGTAAAAGTGGAGGGTTTTAATTATTCAATACGAAGGAGAATATACGTTATCGAATTTTTGGGAATACACGATAGTTTAGATAAGAAAATAAAACGGAGATAGTTGAGGCGGAGCATTTTGTCAATCTGGACGTTTTGCGGGTTTTAAGATATTTACTCTTATTATTTAAAGATAAATTTTCACAAACTACTATTGTTTAGTGGTTATTAGCTAGTTGTAGCTATCATTTACTACATTACTTCGTATAGCTATATTTTCAGGTCTTTTA
The DNA here is from genome assembly GCA_032618575.1 of Nicotiana noctiflora. NCBI lineage: Eukaryota > Viridiplantae > Streptophyta > Magnoliopsida > Solanales > Solanaceae > Nicotiana > Nicotiana noctiflora. The sequence goes on along the minus strand of JASVEL010005171.1, from coordinate 153,390 downwards.
ATATGTATTTGATGTATTTAAGCTACTGTATTCATGAATACAATAACATTTCTAGGCGTGAAACATGGGATTACAGCTAGGCAGATTTTTGTAGCTGTATTCATGGCATGAAACAGAGAATTATAGCTAGACAGATATTGTATTCGACTGTATTCACGATATGTAATTGTGAATGTAGTAACGTAAATAGCAAATCGTGATCTATTCAGCTGATTTTAAAAGGAAAGTGAATCAGTTAACACGATAGACTCATAATATAACTCAACTAACTTAGTTTCATAGTTTTCAACTGAGCGGCAGACCCGACGCGACTGACAGATAAGCCGATGTTAATCGCATGTCTAATTCCGCGATAAAAGAGCTCTGTTTCCAAATAGATTTGTACCTCACCATAATCTGTATTGACGCGAAATATGCTAAATATTTTCTCCGGCCGATAAATACAGCAAAAATAGGCTATATATATAAATACATAAGTTATTATTAATTTAAAAAATATATGAATACATTCATGGACCAGTGAATACAGTAAATTATATGAAATATATCTAGATACACTGAAAAAATAAGACAATGAATACAATAAAATACATCGAGATTCATTGAAATATATTAACAGAATCTTCAAGAAATCTTTCTCATTCATAAGCTACCCAGATCGACTCTCTAATTCTGTTTTCTCCCCCGATTCTCATACAAACACAAGATATAAGATACGATGGCAACAATGATGGAAGAGGCCACTCCATGCTATGTCCACTGATGATTTTATTAGGGCTTCTCGCCTTCACGACAATAAAATTCAAATCATTAGAATACCTACCGATCTCTCAATGTTTATTTTCTATTTGTTGAATGCTTTTGTTTTTCAGGTTTAAGGGCTATGGTAGTTAGGTTGAAAAGATGAAGGCGGAAGATGAGAGAGAAAGGAAGAATAGATATGCGGTACGAGATAGGAGAAATTTGAGGGATAAGAGAAAGAAAAATAATATAAAGTTCATTTTATGATTTAAGGGTAGGAGCTGATCAATAAATATTTAACTATAAAATATCAAGAAGTAGATATGAAATTTATAATTTTTTTTGAAAAATATTTATTTAAAATAAATAATATATCAATTTTTGTTACGTGACTTAAAAATTCCTTATTTAAACCGATCTTTTAACTGAGCTAACGGGGTAAAGATTTAAGTTAAAACTCATTCCGAAAAGCTTAAATATAATACTCAGAAAAAAAGATTGGGAAAGTAGCAGCAAACAGGGGAAGCAAGAGAAAGGCAGAGAAAATGGAGAAAATACAGCACAAAAATGTATCCGTTAATGGTATAAACATGCATGTAGCAGAAATTGGAGAAGGCCCAGCAGTTGTATTTGTACATGGCTTCCCTGAACTATGGTACTCATGGCGCCACCAAATGTTGTACCTTTCTGGAAAAGGTTACAGAGCCATTGCTCCTGACCTTCGTGGCTACGGTGACACTGATTCTCCAATAGATGCTACAAATTACACTGCTTTTCATATTGTTGGAGACTTAGTTGCTCTTTTAGATGTTCTGGGTCTAGACCAAGTGTACTTGGTAGGACATGATTGGGGTGCTCTAATTGCTTGGTATTTCAGCTTGTTTCGTCCTGATCGCATCAAGGCGTTGGTTAACCTAAGTGTTGTGTTCCGTCCTAGGCATCCTTCACGAAAACCGGTGGATAGCTTGCGAGAGTTGTTTGGCGATGACTATTATATGTGCAGATTTCAGGCATATTGCTTTCTTCTTCATTTTTTTTTTCCGTAATTGCAGATTTTAGCTCAATTGGTTCATGGTTAAGCCGTAGTTGTTTTATTAAGCAGTGGTTTATTTTTCTGGTTGCTTCTTCTTGGCAGTTTATTTAGTCGGGAATGAATAAATGGAACTTTTAATTGTGTTGAAGTTAAGCTAGTGTGATGGATGATGCTATTGGTCATCTCACTTCTGCAAATTCTTTGGTCACTTGTGCAATTCCCTGGTAAATTATTTGCATTAATAAGTACTTGGATCCAGAAATAGGAACGCTGATGAACAACTATATCTAGTCAATTTGATGACAATTTGGTCAGTTATTTCAATTATGGAAGGCAGATGAATCCTTTTCCCTAAACTCTATTTGGATTTTAGTTATAATTTGGGCGCCTAAAATGATTTGTTCGATGAGTTCTTTTGCCGTGTTTAACTGAGTTTGTAAATTCTTCTTTAGTGATTTTTGACTGCTCTCATTTTCAAGAAAACATCACGTGCCTCTGATTTCAAGTAATTGTATGTGAAGAGCAGTTGCTAAGATGGTAAGCAACCTTCACTTTCAACCGAAAGGTTGAGAGTTCGAATTTCCCAAGAGTAAGGTGGGAAGTTCTTGGAAGGAAGGATGCTGGGATCTATTTGGAAATAGCCTCTCTACCCTAGGGTAGGGGTAAGGTCTGCGTACACACTATCCTCCTCAGACCCCATTAAATGGGATTATACTGGGTTGTTGTTGTTGTTATTATGTGAACATAATGCAATGCTAGATGGTGTTCGAATTCGCAGTAGTAAACTTTTTTGGTTTTTACTGATACTGCTATTATATTTAGAAACCTGGGGAAGTGGAAGAGGAGTTTGCTTCTGTTGATACTGCAACAATCATTAAGGGATTTCTTTCTTCACGTGATCCACGCCCACCTTGCATTCCTAAGGAGATAGGCTTTCATCACGCCTTAGCTAAGTCACCAGCGACATTACCCTCATGGATAACAGAAGAAGATGTGCATTATTTTGCTGAGAAATTAAAAAAAACAGGCTTCACTGGAGGACTGAACTACTACCGAAATCTGGACAAGTACGTATACTATTTAACTGTTCTAGGATCAACCAGAGAATCCAGGGATTTCTCGTGTTTCTATTACTTACTCTGCTGCTTGTGTCTTTACTGATTTTCCTTATTTTAGCTGTTATGTAATGATTCTAGTCGCAGTACATAGAAAGTGGAAATAATAGTACGTGCAAATTTTCTTAACTCTATTCTTTAAATGCAGAAACTGGGAGCTTACAGCACCATTTAGTGGATGCAAAATTCAAGTTCCTACTAAGTTTGTGGTGGGTGATCTGGACGCGACGTATCATGTTCCTGGAACCAAGGAGTATATACACAATGGTGGTTTCAAGAAAGAAGTGCCTAATTTGCAGGAGGTTGTTGTAATGGAGGGAGTAGGTCACTTCATCAACCAAGAAAAGCCTGATGAAATAAATGGCCACATTTATGATTTTATTCAGAGGTTTTAATCAACAGATGCCCTCTTTGTTTTCCAGGTTACTGCGACTTCATCACTTGGAATAAGCAACGACACTGTATACACTGTAATGCTACCACTTGAATGTATCTATGATTGATACTGCATTTTACCTTTCTATAAATTACTGGAGTTTTTGGCAGAATTTGAGTTGTACTTGTTGAAGTTTGTGACAAAATAAGATATCTAATCAGATTATGTGCCTGAATTGAAAACTTGATTGGTGGAAAGATGGTATTTTCCACTCTGTTTATAAGTCATGCTTTGACAAGCATTTTTTGTCACTATAAAAAAGAGTGACAAAGCTGTTGTGATCCTCCACGATATCTACTGAGTTTAAAGCTGTTGCTTATCTCTGTTCTAATTCTTTTTTTCTCTTGAGTTATCATTGCTTTCTTCAGTACTACGTTAGACTGCTGGTTCCTCTCTAATATGTATGCCACCTTGACCGAGGTGGCCCTAATTTCTACCTCGCAGAGTACGATATTGATTACTGTTTCCTCTCAATGGTAAATCAACAATGTCTACAAACACTGCCAGCCTTTATCTAACGCTTGAAATGTTTAGACCTTCCCTTGAATGTGCTGTATACTTGTCTGAGTAGGAAAGTAACAACTGATGAGAATGCTCAATTTTTTTCCTAGATGTAAACATGTAAAGCTTGATTTGATGCGAGATCCAGGCTTGGGACTAGAAGGGAGATTCCAAAAGTTATTGCCTGCTAAGTTGGATTTTGATATACATAAATAGATCAGGAGGAGCGATAAAATACAATGTAAGAATTCAAGTAATATGATGAGTATTTTATTTAACAATCAGACTTTTCAGCCCAGGAGAGAAAACAACATCAACAATAAAAACAACCCAGTATAATGTCAGTTAGTGGGGTTTGGGGAGGGTTGTATGGATGATGACCTTACTTTCCAAATAAACTCCTGGTATCCTTCCTCTTAAGAACTTCCCACCTGTTTTTGGGGAGACTCGAACTCACAACCTCTTGATTGGAAATGGAGATTGCTTACCATCAGAGCAACCCCTCCTTGAGAAATCAAATAAAGGTGCACAAGATTTATATATTGATGGAAGTGAAAGCAGTGAATCGTTCATGTCTTTCCTCTTGTTTGGAGGTCACTATTCTTTTAGTTGGACACAAATCGACAGCAGAAAACCTGCTGCTCACCAAAATGTATTTCCAAGAATATCCTGCTTTCATGTGTGGGAAAACCACTTTTTACACTAAGCTTTTAGTTTGTGAAGAGGAATGGAGCTATGTATGCATGAAGGTTAGATTATACCGTCCTTATGTTTGTCTTATTACTAGCAATATTGTTACTCTCTTTTGCTCTGGCTACTAATGTGATGATCCGATCCGTTGTCTTATGAGTTACCGCTCCGCTTCTCCAATGTTATGCTTCTTCATGTTTCATCATCGGTATTTGGTGTGTTAGAGTTAATTTGGATTGGTTTTAGTAGGAAATGAGACACTTAGTCTCTTTAAGGAAAGTTTGGTTTGGATAAGTCAACCTCCGGTTGACTTATGAGTTACAAGGCGGATACGATTTTCGGTGATTCAGTTAGCTTCAGAGGTTGGTTTTTGACTTAGGAGTGTGATCGAAATTGATTTTGGAGGTCCAGTGTAGAATTAGGCTTGAATAAGCGAAGTCAGTATTTTGGCGAATTTCGGTTGATAAGTGAGGATTTGATTCGAGGGTCGAAATGGGATTCCGAGAGTTGTTGTAGCTTCGTTAGGTAATTTTGGATATGTGTGCAAAATTTCAGGTGATTCGGAGGTGATTTAGTTGGGTTTTTGATCGAATGCGAGTTTCGGAAGAATTTGAAGAACTTAGGCTTGGATTTGATGTAATTTGATGGTTTTAATGTTAATCGCGATGTTTCGATGATTGGAGAATGTTTGAATAAGGTATTAGATCGTGTTTATATTTTTGGTTGAGCTCTCGGGGGCCTCGGGGTGAGATTGGATGGTTAAACGGAGAGTTTTAGAATTTTTGCATGTTAAGGGACTGCTGCTATTTGGTATCTTCGCACCTGCGGTTATGGGACTGCAGGTGCGGTAGCGCAAAAGCGAAGGGAGGATCACAAAAGCAATATTTGGCCTGGGTGTTGTTTCCGCAGAAGCGAATGGGGAAGCCGCATTTGTGAAGCCGCAAATGCGGGATTGAGGTCGCAGAAGCGGGCCTTGGGACTTTGGGAATTTTCGTAGAAATGGAAGAAGGTCGCAGAAGCGGAAGTCACAGAAGCAACAATTGGACCGCAGAAACGAGATGACTGGACAGATTCATTAGTTAGTCTTCTTCGCGAATTTTTGAAAGAGCAACATATTTTACTTCGGACTTGGAGAGTTTTTGGGCGATTATGAAGAGGGATTCGAGAGCTTTGATCAGGTATGAATTCTTGGACTTAGAACACGATTTTATGGTGTAAATACATGGATTAGAACTGAAAACTCAAGGAATTAAAGATAAAAAATGGTGGTTTAGGGCTTGAACCTAAAAGAGATTAAATTGGGGATATGAGGGGTCAATTGGACCTCGATTCTGGTAATTTTATATGTATATACTCGTGGCGAGATAAGGAACCCGTTGATATGAAAATTTCTGAGATTTGAGAAGTGGTCACGAGGCTCGGGTTTTGATAATTTCGGGATTTGTGCCCATTATTGATTATTTTCGCTTGGGCATTGTTCCCTTAGCATATTGTGATGTATTCGCTCTGATTTAGGATAGATTCGATGCGTGTGGAGGCCAATTTGAGGAGCAAAGGCGTGGCGAGCTAGAGATTTTGCTGGTTCGAGGTGAGTAATAATTGTAAATGATATTCTGAGGGAATGAAACCCCGGACTTGCACATTATAGTGCTATATTGAGGTGACTTACACACCGGATACCGAGCGTGGGGTAGAGCACCGTTAGGGATTATGACGCGGTTCATCCCGATTGATGAATTTACTGCGTATTTGACTGAAATTACTTGTTATCATCATAATTTAGGCTGATTAACATATTTGGGGTTCGTGCCAATTATTTGAACCCTTCGGGGATTATTATTGATTATTCCTCACTGATTTAATTATATATTTGAACTCAATCATGTATTTTCCACTGTTTTAAAAACTTAGCCAAGTTATTATGCCTTAAATGCTCAAAATGATATTTCCATAAAATGTTTTGGGCTGAGCATCCTACTTTATTGTTGCCCGAGTGGCTTACGTGATTTTGTTGACTGAGTAAGGCCGAGGGCCTATATTGTGAGGATACTTATGGATCGGGTTGCACGCCGCAGCGGTACTATATTGATATTGAGGTCGAGAGCTTGATTGATGCCACGAGATAGCTTGATATTGCACTTGGGTTGTAGGAGCCCCTCCGGAGTCTGTACACACCCCGAATGAGTGTCGTCGATGTTAAATGGATCGGGTTGCACGCCGCAGTGGTATATGGATCGGGCTACACGACGCAACGGTACCGGTACTGTTTGATGTGTTTACCTTGTTTCATTTGTCTGCTATTATATGATTTTGTGCTTCTTCTTGCAATATTTACCTATTGTTCTGATAACCGAGTATGGTGCCTGAGAGGCGGACTTCTGTGCTTATCTGTACTATTTGGTTCTGCATTCATTTGCATAGCTGTTAAAAAAGTCATTTTCAAAAAAGGTTTAAACTGAGCTAAGATATTTCTAAAGGTTTTATAGCTTCACTACTTTCTCTTAAAGGGCTTTTCATTGTTCCCATATAGCATGATGGTTTGCTTTATGTGATTTCTTACTGCTCAGTTGTTATTTACCCTTATTACTCACTGAGTTAGAGTACTCACTTTACTCCTTGCACCTCACATGCAGTTGCAAGTATTTGTTTATCCGATAGCGGGTTTTGGCTGATCAGAGGCAGAGCTATAAGAGTAGCAAGGTGACTGCCTGCGTTCACAACACCATTTTTCTCTCTTTCGATTCATTATTCCGCCTTTGTATATTTTAGATCTTGTAGTTGTATTTATACTCTGTTAGATGCTCGTGACTTGTGACACCCCACCCTAGTTTGGGCTGTGTTCGGTTGTGAATTTCGTTAATTAATATCATTAAGTTGTATTTTGCTGTTCATTTGTGTTTAACTACTTTGAAAGAAATGAGTTGGGTTAGTTGGCTGGCCTTGTCTTCACGAGAGGCGCCATCACGACCAGTATGGGGTATTGGGTCGTGACAAGTTGGTATCAGAGCCTAGGTTACTAGGTCTCACGGGTCATGACCGGGTTTAGTAGAGTCTCGCAAATCGGTATAGAGACGTCTGTATTTATAATCCTCGAGAAGCTGCAGAACATTTAGGAAAACATCACATTTTTGAATTATTCTTGTGCGTCCTTGATTCAGCTAGAGATATAACTCTTGAAACTTCTTCCAGGCATTCACATGCGCACATGAGCGCCAGGTACCCGATGTGCCTTGATGGCTTGTATTTCCCGGATCGAGGGGCGAGACGTAATATCTGTGAGTTTATGTTGGGCCAGTCTAGAGGACTTGAGGCCGGATCTTTGTCTATGGCTTGAGCACCAAGGTGCTGACTATGTGAGTAAGTGTTGTAAACTTATACATTCGGTATTGTCCCTAATAGTGGAAGTGATCACTGGATAGCCACGTGATGAGTATGTTAGTACTGCGAAACGTATCCATATGATTTGGAAACGACGAGAAGGGTCTGCTGAATGATAGAAGAACAATTAGATGCTTGAAGTCCATCTTAATTCGAGTTATAGCCCGAGTTATGGGCGTGTGAAGAATCTTTTCATGTGTCCTAGTTGGGAGTGAAGTAAAAATTTTATGTTGTGGTATGATTTCAGGCTCAGGAAGTCTAAGTGACTGCATAAAGTCGTAGCACGGTGGAAGGTATACCGAAATGGTAGTTGGAGGCAACACAGGTAGGTCATCTCCTGCGGAGTGTTCTATAGTTGTTTGATCCTTATGTAATCTCTTAGAAGATCTCATTTACCAGTGAAGAAAATGTGTTGACATCTAAATTGGATCGCCTAGAGAGTGGGCTTAACTATGGTGTGAGTGAATGCGAGATTTGCAGAAGAGTTAAAAGTTCTAGATGAATTGTGTTTCCACAAGCTTATGAAGGATTGCGTTTAATCTCACTATGGTATTATGGCAGCATGAAGTATATGCGTTATGAGTTATTGTACGTTGTGATCTATGGCTTCGAGCCAAGTTGGGGAGGTTGTTGTTGATTAGCCGATTACAAGGTTATGTGCTATGTTGGTTCCGGTTTGAGGCATGGTGGTGAATCAGTTTTGGTCGCAGAAATTGAGCCGATGATGGCACGAGTGAAACAAAATTTTTGACAAAGGTTATATGGTGCTTCGTAGTTGTGTGTGAATCAGAGGATGTCTTAAGCTGTTGTTGGTAAAGAATGCTCGGTGCATAGAGCATGAAAATGTTTGTTTATATTGGGATGAGGTCATATCCTGCGGAGTTTGAGTGCTAATGAGGCACGGGTGGTTATGTTCGTTTGATTAGGTGAATTGCAGTTTGAATAAAAAGTAATTTGCTGGTCGAGAATTGATCATAGTTAAACATGATTCTATCATATTCAGCTATAACCAAACAGATCCTAAAAATTAAACTAATTAACTAATCATGAAATTAAATATAAGGATCAGTATACCGACAATTAGGCCATTGAAACTAAAATCAGATTATCGACAACACTCATGAATCATTTAAGCACAACCAACACAAAATTAAAATAGAAAAGAAAAGAAAATCAAAATAGAACAAAATTAAACCAAAACTAAAATGAAAACAGAATCAATTAAAACTTTAAAACTTCTAAATCAATTAATCATAGAGAACATTAATCAGGGAGAGAATAACATATGCGAAGTAAAAAAAAGTCAAAAGAAGAAGAAAACTTATTGATTCCATGTTGAATAAAATAGGACTCCGATTTGAGGTCCAGAATGATGTGAATGTTTGTTCTTCACCAATAACAAACAAGCACATTATTTCGTGCCTCGAATCAATCTTTGAGCTAAGGAATTTGGGAAGAAATCGAGCAAATCGGGCTTCTAAGGTTCTGCCATTTCTACGATTTTAAATTCGAGGAGTTCTGGAGATGTTTGAAAGAGATTAAGTAGGGATTTGGACTGAGAGAGAGGCGGGGGTTATGGGGTGTTGTTTTGAGGTAGTTTGAAGGCGGCACTGCCGTAGGCGGCGAAGGCGGCACCTAGGGTTAGGGTTATTCGAGAAGATTGGTTGGGGTTTGAGGGACAAGGTTTGGGGGTTTGGAAAGAAGAGGATACGGGGAATTTATGGTGTAAATGTGAGGGCATTTGCTAGTTGGCTGACGCCGTGAGGCGATTTCCAGCGGCACTCCAGGGCGGTGCACGGTGGAGACTGTGAAGGGTATGTGCTGGTGCGGGAGACGGGCTTGGGGGGAGGGGTAGTTAGTGTTTGGACAGTTATATCCTAAATGACCCCGTGTTATCCGTCGTTAGATCGAGAAACCTCGACGGTTAAGATTCACGGGGCCAAACAGTGCCATTTGGTTGGGGGCTAGTCCGGCTTAAAGGGTGGATTTGGGCTCAATTTAACGGGTTTACGGGGTGTTTGGGCCTCCAGCTTTGGCTAATTATAATTAAAGGCATCCCAATAACCCCAAATCATTGAATTTCTTTTCTCTCTTTTTTAAAAATTAAAATCTAAATCCAAATTAGCTCCTAATAAAATCATCCTACCAAATTAAATTAATTAGTTCTAAACGACAATTATCACAAATAATTAAATGTAAAAGGAAGACTACTAAAATTTTAAAACTTAGAATTAAAAAAAAACTATTTTTGTAATTTTTTTTTATTTTGTAAACTCCTAATTACTAATTAATTTAAAAAATATGTAAAATTAAACCCTAAATGCAATGCATATATTTTTATATGAATTATAAATCCACAAACAAATGCAAACAATTAACAGACATGCCACAAAAATCAAATAAATTAAAAATAATGAAAATAAATTATTTTGTTTGAAATAGTGGGAGTAATTCATATAGGGCAAAAATTACATGCTCATAACAGGTTTATGTTGTAGTCCGGTCTAGCCTCGTCACTACTTCGCCGGGGTTAGACTAGGCACTTACTAGCACATGAGGTCGGTTATGTTGATACTACACTCTATGCTCTTTTGCATAGATCCAGGTGTCCGAGCAGCTTACATTACGCAACAATAGTTAGGGAGCCGAACTTCAGTCCACGAGACTCCGAGGTAGCCTTGCAGGCGTCCGCAGGCCCAACGTTTCTTCTTTCAGTTTTCATGTTCTGTTGACATTTGTATTCGAGACACACTATGTCCTTTATTTCAAACCCTTATTTGTAGTAATCCTAGACAGTCCATGTATCGTTGTGACACCAGGTGCTGGGTAGAGACTTGTATAAGCTTCTAGACGGTATTTCTATATTTAGTTTAGAATTCCGTAAAATTTTATTTTTTTGTTGTCTTTTTGACTGTTTATCCATTAATAGTTTAATTTTTTGATCACGTATAAAACAAAATATGTTAATGTTTGCAAAGGTTTTTGGCTTGACTGGCGACTACTAGTAGGCGCCATCATGACCCCTGTGAGCACGTGATTTTTGCCTAACATGAATTACTCCCACAAAATCAAAACAAAAATTGTCTATTTTATGTTGTGTATTTTTGTGAATTTTTGTGTTATTTTTGGTATTTGTTTGCATTTGTATATACGTGATTATATGTGTTTAAATTAATAAAAAATTATAATACAAAAATACGTCATGCTTACATTTCTTATCTAGTTTGAAATTAGGGGTAATTAATTTTATCTTACGAAAACGAAAATCACAAAAAACAAAAAAAAAATTCATTTTTTACATTTTTAGCATTTAAATGCCTAATTGTGTGACTTATATTTAATTGATGTTTTAATTGATTGTGTTAATTGTTAATATAACTTAATTAGTATTTCTTATAATTTAATTGATTTTGTAGTGTAATTAGAATTTTTGTTTTAATAAATTGAGAATTAAAATTAAAAGAGAAGAGAAAAGGAAATAATTGAGAGAAAAAATCTGATTTGGGCCATGTTTAAAATTGAATTGGAGCCCAAAATAATCCCTCAGCCGCCCCAGCCCAAAAATACCCATTGACCCAGTCCAAACCAAACAAACCGACCCACCTCCCCTTTGATCTGAGCCGTTGGACTCCTTGATCCAACGGCCACGATTAATCCTTGCATTTTCATATACCCAAAACACCCCCCCCCAAACCCGGCTGCCCAGTCCCATTTCTATCTTTCTCGAAAATCAAATCCCTCTCCTAAGAACCCTAAAAGCCGCCGCACCCCTTCACTCAACCTGAAAATGCGGCGGCCACAGTCCAAATCCAACCAAAACTAACACCATGAAGCCATCAGACCACCCTTTCTCCAAATCTCCACTCGTCTCCCTTCAAATAACGTTAGAACGGTTCGAATCCAATATTTTTTTTACCAAGAACCCTAGTAGCCGCCACTGCTTCCTAGTGGCGGCGGCGTTTCCCCTCAGCCCCAAGCCCACACACAACCCTCCCCTAACCTCCCTCGCGACCAAACCAGCATTGGTATGTTTCGAATCGAATCCAAACTATGTAAAACCCAACATGAGTCCCAAAGAGCCTTGGACAGAAATTCAAAGCTATTTGAAGATTTTTAAGGTTCAATAGGTTTTAGTCGAGATGTTCTTAATTAAGAACAATCGATTAAAACCTGTTTGGCCTTAAAATCTCGAATCCGAATTGGCCTTAGGATGTTTCAATCCCAGATTTCCTCTTCTTTCAAGGTAATTCTACTCGTTCTTTGTTTTTATATACTTGTGTATTTGTTTAGTTTGATTGAATTCTTCTCGAACGTTTATTTCGGCCGTCCCTGTTTTTCTGTTCGTCTTCAAAGACCTTTTATTCGGTCAAAATCATTAGTTCTATTTGATCGATTGATTGTTGTTTGTTATTAAGTGTGTGTATTCGAGTCGATTATTGAAGTCGAATAACATTCTTGCTTCTTTCATTTTTTTTTCTTTCTCTCGGCCTAAGTGCTAAAAAATGAAAACTTGTTCATTGATTGTGTGTTATTGATTGTGGTTGTTGTAATCGACTATACGAATGTCGTCGATTAGATTCGTAGGTTCGTTGTTAGAACATTAGAGCACAAGTCCGGCATTGGCCGAGATTCCCTGATTCACTGTTTTGCGTTTGTTTGAATGTCAATCATACATGTTGTGATCGATTTAACGAATGTCGTCGTTTAAATTCGCGAATTGGTTATTTGAAACCCCGAGCAGTGGTTCACTGTTGTTTGAATTGAACTGTTCTGCTTTGTTTGTTTGATTCTTTTGATCTAGTTAGCTACTAAGTTTGGTTATAGCTGGTAGGTTTTTGGATAGATTGATAGCTTCAATAGCTTTAGGAGTTTAACTTAGGGGATTGAAACTTGAAAATTATTCAACTTAAGTGGGCTACCAATGCTGAATATTAATACACCACTTAGTTTAGAATTGCTTAATAAAAAGAGGACTTGCTGGCTTGGTTTAGTATTTTGAAAAGGTGAGAAAAGTAGATAACATGGGAGCAGTGATTAGAAGGTAAAGGGATGCACATGTGAGGGAATATACAGCTGAAAAAGGTTTGAAAAAGGGGAATAATAGGTGCTGGACAGATCTGAAACTGAAAAAAGGAAGGGCTTTTGGTTGGGATCTGTAGGTTATAAAAGAGAACATTCTCTGGAAAACAAGGACACACACATACAGAGAGATTCACAAATACATTCTCTGGAAAACACTAACAACACACAGTGATATACTCTCTGAAAACACACACAGTGAACACACACAGACAGAGAGATACATTCACTGGAAAAAATAGAAACACAGAGAGAGTAAAGCAGATTTTACACACATTTAGAATCTGGAAGAAAGTTTCTCCTTCATATACACTTTGAAAGAAACAGATTGGAAAACACTTTGAAACTGATTTTGCACTAATTTCAGATTTGACAAACACTTTGAATCAAACCTTTTGTTGTTTCCGTTCACAAACAACCCCAGTTTTTCTTCACTAAGTTTGTTCTGTTTAGCCTTTTCTTTGTTTTGTTGGATTCTCTGTTTTGGTTTCAAATCACCTTTGGCTTTGTTGCTGGTCTCTGGTTTACTACTCCTGGATTCTTGAATCTTCGCTAGCTACTGTTCCTGTTGCTGTTTGTTCTGTTTGGAGCTGCCTACTGATTTTCTCTTCCATTTTTCTTGCTTGAAATTCCAGGTACACATCTATGGGCTGTCTATTCTTTTACTGAAAACGAAATGAAAGAATGTTTTGAATATCGCCGCGAAGCCATCATATGAATAATTTTGTTAGATATCCATTAAATTGGGGGGTGTTAGTTATATTAAGGATTGTACTGTTAGGCATTAAGGGTTTAAGAGCGCGCACCGTTATGTATGTCTATTTAGTTCTTACTTTCGTTATGAATAATTCGAAATAAAATCCGTTAGGCTTGTATTGTAATCTTGATTTATTTTTAGACTATCGTTTAGTTTTCGTTATGTTTAACTAGTTTCTATTTTTGTTAGCATATATTTAGATCCATGCAAGTAAAACTAGCCAATACGGATTGAGATTTTCCTTGATATGTTAAATTGGTAATTTGTTAAAGTCAAGTAATTTAAGCATGTTTAAGGTATTAATTTGGTTGATGTTAATTATTAATGCAAGGTATTTTGAATCATTTTTGAATTTCTTCACTTGATTTTCCCTTGAAATCTATTTGTACTTAAGTAGATAAGATAAGTTAGCCCGGGTTTTAGATGCCAATGTTAGATCGATTTTAATCGCATAGTCTTGCTTTCGCTAATTAACATCGGATTAAGGATAGTAAACAATCTTACTTTTTAATAATTGGATCAAGGTGAATTATTTCTATTTCGCATATTTTGATCAATTTTCCGTTAGTTTATATCTTGTCATTCAATCTCCGGCCATAAATCAAAAAGCTAGGAAATAATATATCATTTGGTATGATTCTTTAATTGGAAATAATTTTAAGGGATACACTGTTAAGTAAATTGATCTTCTTTTTGGGTTAGTTTTACAATGGTTTTAATCGGCATAGTTTCAAATAAATAATCCGGATACTTTTTTTATATATTCACCTATCTGTCAAAAGTCCGAGTCTATGTTGCAATTAGTCTTTCTTTTGGCATGGTTTCAAATTAATATAGCGATTTAAAAGGTTTAATTGGAGCATATAATTTATAAACATGTATAAAATCAGGTATTTTTAGCCATTTATAATAATTGAAGCGACGTGCTAGAACCACGGGATCCGGGGGTGCCTAACACCTTCCCTCGGGTCAACAGAATTCCTTACTTAGAATTTCTGGTTCGCAGACTTCATTTGGAAAGTCGAAAAATTTCCTCGATTTGGGATTTAAATAAATTGGTGACTTGGGACATCATAATTTATTCCAAGTGGCGACTTTGAAATAAATAAAATAATCCCGTTTCGAATATTGTCACTTAAATTGGAAAAAACTCCTTTATGTACTCCCTCGAAAGGGGGCGCGCCAAAAGGAGGTGTGACAACACTTAACTGTTCATCTATTATTCAGCAGACTTCTTTCAGGGTTTTAAGAATTCGAGCTTTGAATAATTGTTGTATTTGGCTTATTTATTATCCGATTTTATTACATGTTTATATTTTATATGCTAAATGTTGCTTTACCGCTTTGATATTTCGTGAACTGTATATAAATTGTGCCGATACCCATTTTTTTTCTCTTTTTTGAGTCTTCTGAAATACAATACCGGGCATTTGCTGGACATAGCCCGTTTTTCTCAAGATAGTCGTGGTGCTTGGCACCCGGTGAAGGATTTTGTAGTCACACATGTTTAGGCGGAGAGTTTTTTCAATTAAGCCGGAAAGTCATGCTACCGGTGCACCGACACTCTTCGGCTCGAGTTGTCCGCTCGAGTTAAAGCCGGTCTAGACACTTTTCCAACAGGATGATGACTTAGAATAACAAAACCTTATGCCGGATCCCCGATAGGAACGTTTATTTGCATCATGTGCATATTTGACCTAGGAGGCTCAATACAGGGGTTGGGCCTGTCTAGGACAGGTGTACCTGAAACAAAAAGACCAACTTGTTGCATCTTTTTGTGTGCATTTATTTGTTTCGATCTTACATGCCGACCGGTTTGTTAAAAAGAGGAAGAAGTGGAAAACGTCAAGGTATATAGTTAAAATAATTTTATGAAAATAGTTAGTTCTTTGAAAATAAATTCTGAAAAAATGTAAAAAAAAAAAAAAAAAAAAATTCCAAACTAAATTTTCTTAATTTTATGAAAATAGTTAGTTCTTTGATAATAAATTCTGAAAAAAAATTTCAAAAAAAAAAAAATATATAATTTCAAATAATTTTCTTAATTTTACGAAAATAGTTAGTTCTTTAAAAATAAATTCTGAAAAATGCAAAAAAAAATTTCCAAATAAATTTTCTTAATTTTACAAAAATAGTTTGGTTTCTTTGAAAATAAATTTCCAAATAAATTTTCTTAGTTCCTTTGAAAATAATTTGTTTTAGAAATGCTGTTTAAAAATAGTTTGTTTTCTTTTCTTAAAATGATTTAGTTCTTTTATTTTCGAACTACGCAAGTTTGATTCTCACCAAAAATGAGATACGTAGGCAACCCATATCGGGCTCAACTAATACTGATTTTTTTTAAGGAAAACAATAATAAAAATATTAGAATTAGGATTTTTGTTCTTAGTCGAGAATTAGGAAATTTTGCAAAAATAGCCAAACGCCTCAAAAGGGGCGCCGGAGGACTAATTTCGCAAAACGAAATATAGACATCACACTGGTATCCTGTTATACAACCTTCAAATCTTCTTCAAGTGCTGAAAGGCCGTATTAACAAGATTCGTTTTTTTATATAATAAAAAAAAAAATTTGAAAAAAAAAAAATCTTAAATCCATTTTTTATCTTTTCTAGGATCAGCATGACTTCCTCGCAACGAATCGGCCAGAAAAGGGCAAGGGACGAAATGCCACCCATGTTCATGGTCCAGGACAAGACTCCAGATCGGCTCTGTAAATGGTGGACTAGTTTTTCGACTTGGGAAAGAAATCAAGTTCACAAGCATCTCAAGTTTCTTCCGGACATCATGATGATAAAACCGGATAAAAATGTGATCAGAGCTTTAGTGAGTTTTTGGGACTCAACAAGCAACGTGTTCAGATTCGGGATTGCGAAATGACACCCACTTTGGAAGAATTGGGCGGACTCACAGGGCTCGGAAGAGATTTGCACAAGATGAGACCTGCAGCTCCTAGGCAGATGAGTGTGAATAACTTCTTGAAAAAGCTATGTCTCCGGCGGGTTCCCCTCGGTTGTCCGGAGAACGGTTGGGTGCCACTAGATTATCTCTACGACAGATTTGGTGATAAGGAAGGGTTTGAGAAATTCTCAAACGTTGAATTTGTTAACCAGCTAAATTATGACGCCTGGGGAGATTTAAGAATCTATGCTTTTATGATCGCCTTTTTGGGAATCATGGTTTTTCCCGAACGTGGCGGACGTATCAGAATCCGTTTAGCTGCAGTGGTCTCATATCTACAGAGCAACGAGGAACACACTGTTCTTCCGATGATACTAGGAGACATCTTCCGGGCTTTAACTCGGTGCCAAGAAGGACAAGATTATTT
Source organism: Nicotiana noctiflora (assembly GCA_032618575.1). Taxonomy (NCBI): domain Eukaryota; kingdom Viridiplantae; phylum Streptophyta; class Magnoliopsida; order Solanales; family Solanaceae; genus Nicotiana; species Nicotiana noctiflora. The sequence continues at coordinate 136,333 of JASVEL010005171.1, read as the reverse complement.
TGAAGGCTGCAATATCTTATTACAAATGTGGTTTATAGAACATCTCTATCATCACCCGATTGTGATAAACTTCAAAGCAGATTGGCCGAATTATATTCGCTGTCATACAAACAGAGCCGCCCGTTGTAACCTTCCGGAAGACTTGAGGACTTGGCAAGAACTTCTCAACTCTTTGAGAGCAGATCAACTTACCTGGAATTATTATTGGTTCCCTTCCGCCAAAATCATGCATATGTCGACATACCGCCCATTCTACATACTAATGGGTTTCAGGGGTTTCCAACCATATGCCCCGCTACGTGTCATGCGACAGTTGGGAAGAGAACAGAAAAGGGCCCCAATTGAGGATATGCGATCATTTGTATGGGAATTTGTGACGGAAGAGACCCCGAGGGAGACTTATGCACAGAAGGTATGGTTCGGTAGTCGACTCTCCGACATCAACGAAATGGTTGCCGATCGGGAACGGGGAGAAGTGAGTCTCGCTTATCTTGAATGGTTCCACAACCAACCAATACCAGAGCAAAAGTCAGAAAGGTCAGTGAAGTATGCCGTCGATTGGGAGAGAGAAATAGAAGCCAGAGTTAGGGAGGTTGAGCATGAGACGACACAAAATTTCCAATCTTGCATCAACACTTTAAAAGAAGACAAAGGAATCCTGGAAGCAGCCATGGACATACAACAGGCTGACTTCGATCGGGAAAGGGCCGGTTGGGAGCAGGAAAGAGAAGCACTCCGAACTCAAATTCAAGAGATGCAATTGGCCGCAGAAAGGTCAAGGAGGAGTCGGAGTGATGAGATGTTGATAAACGATTTGGAAAGGAAAGCCTTTGAACACCAAGAAGACTTGGAGAAGGCAAAAACGGCTTTGGTTGCAGTCCGGACAAAATGGAAGAGAGCGGCCCACCAAGAAGCACTCCGTCTACAACAAGTAGAGAAAGACTATGATGCGATCATTGTTGATTTGAGAAAAGCAAATGCCACTCTTAGAGAGCGAACTCTCAGGCAAGTCCAGGATGCTAAAGCAGATAGAGACCGTTGTCACAACTTGATGGCACGGATGGAAAGACAGATAGATAGGCTCTTGGACCATGTCTCCGGCAACTCTCAAGTATTAGGGGCAAAGAACAGGGCACATAGGGCAGCTGCTCAGAGAAAAAGACATAATCAGAACCAGGATCAATGAGATCGGGCACTACATTACTATGAGGTGTTTGAACTGCGAACGAGTACCTCGGCCTGCCCTCTTTTCTTCAATCATGGAATGTGTCCACCAAGTCATGGCAGAATTGGGAAGTATACAGAAAGATCTCACCCCAAGAACTGCAGCAAGGCCAAACAACGCCCCCCGGGCGCAAAGATTCGAGGCTTTGGAACATGCTTAGGAGAGTCTTTTGTTTTAGAGTCTGTTTGTCCTTTTACAAGTTTTTCTCCATTGTTGTCATTTTGCAAGTGTTTCAAGTTTGAAGTTTGTTGAAATAAAATTCATGAACATTTCATCTTATATCTATTGTTTCCGAACTACGCCCGGTCCTGATTCATGCGGGGACATGATACGTAGGCAATCCACATAAGATTCGACCATCACTAAAAAATAAATAAATAAAAATAAAAATAAAAAAAAGGGGGGGGGGGAAGAAGTTAAGAGAAAAAGAAGATCGATGAAAGATGAAAGCGAAAGAAAATACAAACCGGAATGACGCATCGCAAACAAATACATGTAGCAACATTATCACCTGTATAAGTGCATCACACCCAACGTGAGATTACTTATCTGTTATGTTGTTTCAGACTAACCGTTTGTTTGCTGAAATCCAGGTTTTAGTAAAAGTGGTTGACTTTGCGGTAATCCGGCACCACATTCGTACTTCACAAGGTCCAAAGGAAAAGTTCGGCAGCCTGAGAGTACTCATTCCTATTTCACTAGATCAAAAAAGGGTGCCGACATGTCTTCCGAAATGCCTTTAGCAACCATCCCCGTTTCAGAGGAAAGCTCATTGGCAACCATCCCGGCTACTGAGTCGGCAGCTTTGGAAGAGAATAGAATACTGCGTTGCCGCATGCTCGAGATGTTGGACGATTGGAACAACGGGAAAGAGCCCCCGAGTCTGGTCCCTGGGTTCCCTGAAATTCTTCTCAGGTCAAGCGGTATTTCAAATACCCCCATCAATTACCCGCCTACTCTGTTCGGGTATTCCAATGCTACAAACCTCTCCGAATCACCCTCCACATCCCATCCTCGGGTGACACCACATGATACATCCGCAAGAACGTCGGTTGAGTTGCCAGTTCCAATCACAACGCACCCCACCGCACATGCTCCTTTCTTCGACTCCTCATCCTTTACATTCCCAGCACCACCGCTTACACGGGACCATACCCAAGTTGCAGCCAACACATATTCTCAGCCGCCTCGATATGAGTTTCTACCGAGCCAAAATCCAAAGACCCCCGAGCAGGATGAGATGGCAAAAAGAATGAGGAGTTTGGAACAAAGCTTGAAGAACATGCAAGGTCTGAGTGGACAGAAGAGTGTATCTTACGCCGATCTGTGCATGTTCCCGCACGTCCATTTGCCATCGGGTTTTAAGACACCAAAGTTCGAAAAGTACGACGGACATGGCGACCCCATTGCTCATTTGAAGAAATACTGCAATCAATTGAGGGGTGCCGGCGGCAGGGAAGAATTGTTGATGGCGTACTTCGGAGAAAGTTTGGTCGGAATAGCATCCGAATGGTATATGGATCAAGACATATCTCGATGGCACATCTGGGATGATCTGGCCAGAGATTTTGTAAAACAATTCCAATACAACATCGATATTGCGCCGGACAGGAATTCTCTATCGAACTTAAAAAAGAAGCCCTCAGAAAGCTTGAGAGAATATGCCATCAAGTGGCGAGAGCAAGCGTCCAGGGTGAAACCCCCCATGGACGAAATTGAAATGGTCACGACTTTTCTCCAAGCTCAAGAGCCCGATTACTTTCAAAATATGATGTCGGCGATGGGAAAACCTTTCGCCGAAGCTATCAAGATCGGAGAAATGGTAGAAAATGGCTTGAAAACAGGGCGAATTTTGAGCCAAGCGGCCATTCGGGCAACTTCCCAAGCCATTCAAGGCGGGTCTGGAGGGATGCCCCGAAGCAAGAAGAAAGAAGAATCCGCTATGGCAGCGGTAGAAGACAGGAGATATCGAACCTCAAGGCAGGTATTCTCCGACAGGGCCCCCCAGCATTACTATCCACATCACAGCATGGCTTATGCTCCTCCGCCTCCACCCTACGCGGTCATGAACATTCAACCTTTGGCACGGCCGCAGCCACCAGCCAACAGAAATCCACCTCCATTCCAGAGAAGCCAACCTCCTTACCCAAACCAGTATAATCCACGGCCAAATAACGCTCGCCACCGTGAGCAACCCAAAACGAGCTTTACACCGATTGGGGAGCCGTATTCCACTCTTTTCCCAAAACTCAGGCAAGAAAACCTATTGCAGCCTGTTCCACAGAACAGGCAGAATCCAGACTCTCCTGCCTACCAGAGGGGGATATACTGTGCATATCATTCAGGTGTTGAAGGACACAGTACTGACAATTGTTGGACGTTAAAGAAGGCAGTGCAAGAATTGATCAATCAAGGGAGGATCGTCTTCGCAGATGAAGACATCCCAAATGTGACAAACAACCCATTACTAGCCCACAACAACGGACCGGTGATTGGGATGATTTGTGACGACAAAGAATTTGACCCAGCTTTGAAAGCGATAATCGCCATCGCCAACATAGAGAAGCGTCCTGAGGCTACCCCGAAACAAGAGAAAATGGGAAAAAAGGTTGAAGCTCTTGAAACCAAATCCGAAAAGACGATTGAATTGAAAGCATCGTCTCAGAAGGGCGGAGTCCTTTACCTCCCACGAGGTAGAGTGGAAAAACCATTGTCCATAGGTGCCCCCAAGAAGTTCCATTTAAAGAGAGAAACATCAATGTATGTACCAAAGGGAACTTATGTGGCCCGAAAACCAGGATGAACCTGTGGTTATTGCACGCGTGCAACAAAAACCAATGACAGATCCATCCGCAGTACCCCGGAGCTACCAACGAACACTTGTTACGCGCAAAGGGAAAGAGATTGTGGGAAATTCATCCGAGAGTGTCCTAGGACAGAAGTACTTAAACACACAGGAGGTAAATAACGCCACACAAAGGCGTTTCCCGTCAAAGAAACCTGTAAGTGCTGAAGAGGCAGAGGTCTTTTTTCAAAAGATGCAAATGCCTGATTATGAGGTGATAGACCAACTTGCGTAAATGCCCAGAGCAGGTGTCGATGTTGTCCCTTCTAATGAAGTCTACCGAACATCAAAAGGTTTTGCTAAAAGCTTTGAATGAGGCATACGTGCCTATTGAGACTTCATCCGAACAACTTGAAAGAATGACGGAAAGATTCTTCGCGATCAATCAGATTTCCTTCAGTAAAGCTGATTTGCCTTTGGAGGGTGCCGCCCACAACAAAGCTTTGCATTTGACTGTCAAAAGCGAAGGCTACTATATGAAGAGGGTCATGGTTGATGGGGGTTCGGGGGTAGACATATGCCCGCTTTCCACTTTAGGCCGCATAGGAATCGGAGCTGAAAGGATTCGGCCTAACAATATATGTGTGCGAGCTTTTGACGGTGTGAAAAGAGATACTGTCGGAGAGATTGATGTAATTATGACCATCGGCCCGGTGGACTTCGAAGTGACATTCCAAGTTTTGGATATGGACACTTCTTACAATTTTCTTCTTAGGAGACCATGGATTCATGCGGCCGGAGCTGTGCCCTCTACCCTCCATCAGATGTTGAAATTTGAGCACAAGGGATAAGAGATCGTGGTCCACGGGGAAGATGAGCAATCAATTTATCGAGATCCATCCATCCCTTGCTTGGAAGCGGAAGCGGGAAGCGAAAACATTATCTATCAAGCTTTCGAGATTGTGTTGGCGGATCAACACGAAGAAGGGAACCCTCTCCCCCAACCTTTTTTGTCTAATGCCTCCATCATGGTGGCGAAAGAAATGATTAAACATGGCTTCCGGCCAGGAAAAGGTTTGGGAAAGTCCTTACAAGGAGTGCCGAAGCCGATAACTTTACCTGTAGCTGAAAAGTTTTTCGGAGTGGGCTTTCGACCAACCCCTGAAGATGAAAGATGGGCCAACAAGAGAAAGGAGAAAGGATGGGTTCTGCGGCAACCATTGCCACATCTGTACCAAACTTTTGTCCGACCAAGGTACGGTGAAGAAGAAGAAGACGAGGTCTTTACAGCGAAGGAAATTGAAGACATATGTGGGGCCATGAGGCAAATGCTCTATGATGTTAATATGGTCCAATCGGGAGAAGGAACAAGCACCGCTGAGGTGCTGTATGTGGGCCCTGAAGCTAAATTGCAAAATTGGAAAGCCACACCCTTCCCAATCAGGCGGGAGTTCTGGTAGATTTGTCCCGTCGTTTTTCCTTCATCACAAGTTACTTCAGGATGTAGCTTGGATGTTTTTCTTTGTTTTCTTGTATTTTTGGTTTCCCCAATGTAATTTGTTTGTTTTCGGAAAATTCCAAGAAAATAAAATAAATATTTCCTTACTTTTGCACTCTTTCTAATTTTGTTATCTATTCTTCCTTTTCAATCCTAATAATGCGGCTTTAAATAACATGACATGCTTGCGGAACTCATGCTCAAATCCGAACACGCCACCTAATCTGGAAATAATGAACCAAGAACCGGAATACGATGAAGACGAGGCTTTTAGGGAAATAAATCGAGAATTGGAACATTTCGAGAATAAACCTAAGCCAAACTTGAATGACACCGAACCGGTTAATTTGGGAAGCTGATGAAGAGGTCCGAGAGACCAAGATAAGCATCCACACATATGAGAAAACACGAGATGCAATAATCCAACTCTTGTTTGAATTTAAAGACGTGTTTGCTTGGTCTTACGATGATATGCCAGGATTAGGAGCTGATCTAGTGGTGCACAAATTACCAATCTACCCTGACTGTCGCCCAGTGCAACAGAAGCAAAGAAAGTTCAAGACTGACATCGGTGATAAAATCAAAGAAGAAATCACTAAGCAGTTAAAAACAGGGGTAATCCGAGTGGTACAATACACCACGTGGTTGGCTAATGTTGTGCCCGTGCCAAAGAAAGACGGAAAAACTCGAGTATGTGTTGACTACCGAGATTTGAATAAAGCGAGTCCTAAAGATAACTTTCCTTTACCGAACATCCACATCCTTGTTGATAATTGTGCCAAACATGAGATACAGTCGTTTGTGGATTGTTATGCGGGATATCATCAAGTGTTGATGGATGAAGAGGACGCCGAGAAGACTGCTTTCACCACACCTTGGGGGACTTACTTTTACCGAGTCATGCCATTCGGCTTGAAAAACGCAGGAGCAACATACATGAGAGCTATGACTGCCATTTTCCACGACATGATGCATCAGGAAATAGAGGTGTACGTGGACGATGTGATCATCAAATCCAGAACTCAAGGCGATCATGTGCGAGACTTGAGGAAATTCTTTGAGAGGTTGCGGAAGTACGATTTGAAGCTGAATCCGGCCAAATGCGCTTTTGGAGTCCCGTCAGGTAAACTTTTGGGTTTCATAGTCAGTAGAAGAGGTATTGAATTAGATCCCACAAAGATAAAATCCATCCGGGATTTACCTCCCCCCAGAACAAAGAAAGATGTAATGAGTCTTCTAGGCCGACTGAACTACATCAGTAGGTTCATCGCTCAGTTGACTTCCACATGTGAACCCATATTCAAGTTGTTGAAGAAAGACGCTGCAATCAAATGGACAATTGAATGCCAAGAAGCTTTTGACAAGATCAAAGAATATTTGTCAAACCCTCCAGTCTTAGTCCCGCCAGAGCCAGGGAGACCTCTTTTCTTATATTTAACAGTCTTGGAAAACTCTTTTGGTTGTGTTCTCGGACAACGTGATGCGACGGAGAAGAAAGAGCGGGCGATTTACTACCTGAGCAAGAAATTCACTAGTTATGAGGTCAAGTACACTTTGCTGGAAAGAACGTGTTGTGCTTTAACTTGGGTCGCTCAGAAATTGAGACACTACCTCCAAGCCCATACGACTCACCTCATTACTCGGTTGGATCCTTTGAAGCATATATTCCAGAAACCGATGCCCACCGGAAGATTGGCAAAGTGGCAAATCCTGCTCACTGAGTTTGACATAGTCTATGTCACTCGCACGGCAATGAAGGCCCAAGCATTGGCGGACCATTTGGCCGAGAACCCGATCGACGAAGAGTATCAACCATTGAATACCTACTTTCCTGATGAAGAGGTAAATACGACAGAAGTTGTTTCGGAAGACAATCATGCTTGGAAAATGTTTTTCGATGGGGCGGTAAACGCTAAAGGTGTAGGGATTGGGGCAATCTTGATCTCTCCTGCTGGTCAGCATTACCCGGCCACGGCTAGGCTCCGTTTCTTCTGCACGAACAATACGGCTGAGTATGAAGCTTGTATCATGGGCATGAACATGGCAATTGATCAGGGCATCGAAGATTTGTTGATCATGGGAGATTCAAATCTAATTATCAAACAATCTCAAGGTGAATGGGAAACTCGAGACGCTAAACTCCTCCCTTATCGACAGCACGTGAATATCCTTGGCAAGCGATTTGCGTCGATAGAGTTCAGGTATATCCCACGATGTCACAATGAACTAGCTGACGCACTTGCCACCTTAGCTTCAATGCTACCTTATCCGGGCAACGCCCATGTCAATCCCTTGGAAATTCAAATCAGGGGAAAGCCACGGTTATTGCAATGCAATCGAAGAAGGACCGAGCGTCAAGCCATGGTATTACGATATCGGGAGATTTCTGAAAACGCAAGAATACCCAGAACATGCTACTGGAGATCAAAAGAGGACCATTAGGAGACATGCAGGTGGTTTCTTTTTGAGCGGCGAGGTCATGTATAAAAGAACCCCGGATCTTAACCTTTTAAGGTGTGTTGATGCCGAAGAAGTAGGAAGAATCATGCACGAAGTACATGCAGGAGTATGCGGGCCTCATATGAATGGGTATGTCTTAGCCAAGAAAATCCTTCGAGCAGGTTATTATTGGATGACCATGGAGAAAGATTGTTTCGGTTTTGTCCGAAAATGCCATCAATGCCAGGTACATGGAGATCTGATTCATGCACCTCCAACTGAGTTGCATCCTATGTCAGCACCGTGGCCATTTGTCGCTTGGGGAATGGATGTCATCGGCCCGATTGAGCCGAAAGCTTCGAATGGACACCGATTCATACTAGTGGCTATCGATTACTTCACGAAATGGGTCGAAGTCGTCACTCTCAAATCAGTCACTAAGAAAGCTGTGGTGGATTTTGTACACTCAAATCTTATCTGTCGTTTTGGTATACCTGCAACTATTATCACAGACAATGCTGCGAATCTGAATAGTCATTTGATGGAAGAAATATGCGAGCAATTCAAAATAACGCATAGGAACTCCACCCCTTATCGGTCCAAAGCCAATGGTGCCGTGGAAGCAGCGAACAAAAACATCAAGAAGATTTTGAGAAAGACAATCCAAAATTCTAGACAATGGCATGAACAATTACCGTTTGCTTTACTGGGATACCGTACTACAGTACGCACATCGGTAGGAGCAACTCCATACCTGCTAGTCTATGGAACCGAGGCCGTGATACCGGCAGAGGTAGAAATTCCTTCACTTCGTACAATTGTTGAAGCAGAGATTGAAGATAGCGAGTGGGTTAAGACTCGTTTGGAACAATTAACTTTGATCGATGAAAAGCGAATGGCTGCGGTCTGTCATGGACAACTGTACCAACAGAGAATGGCTCGTGCTTACAACAAGAAAGTACGACCGAGAAATTTCGAAGTAGGTCAGTTGGTTTTAAGACGCATTCTTCCACATCATGAGGAAGCGAGAGGAAAATTCGCTCCTAATTGGAAAGGACCATACATCATCAGGAAAATACTGCCAAGAGGAGCATTATACTTGGGAGACATAGAAGGAAAAGATCCTGAAACGGCTGTGAATGCAGATGCTGTGAAAAGGTATTATGTTTGAATTTGCTTCAATGAGGTCCTCACAAGTCGAAATGATTGAAGGCTTTTATTCCCGCTACCCAAACACTACCAACCCTTTTTGTAAACCCTTTGAGCCGGTTACTTTTCTTTGGCTACCCTCTTTGGAATCCAAAAAAAAAAAAAAAAAAAAAAAAAAAAAAAAAAAAAAAAACAAAGTTCCTGAACTACGTTCTGACTTGATTCCGAAAGGATACGTAGGCAACCTCTGCTTGAGGTTCAGTCACACCAAACCAAAAATCCCAGTTTCCCCGAAAATGAAACTGGGGCAGATGATATTGTTGAATCGGTTTAAGATCCGTCAAGATGATTCCAAAGTTGTAATTTTGTCTACAATTCTTGTTACCCAAACCGAATACAAGTCCTTCAAGATCGATTGGAAGTGGTGAAAATATCATTGTTGCAATCCGAGGTTCCTGGAATGAAAAGAAATAAAATGAGAGAGTCTTATTGGTGAAAACCTTCGGGAACCATAAGACGATGGAAGTAGAGAAATACAAAATGAGAGAGCCTGTTGGTAAAAACTCGCAAAGAGTGCTATGTGGCGATGGTAAGAAGAGAAATGAGAGAGGTCGATTGGCGAAAACCCGCAAAGGGCGCTATCAACCGAAAAGTTTGTTTCACCACGAGAGGTCCTGGCACGGCTCCTTAGCTCGGAAATATAGACCCGTTTTGGTTCATAAGAAAATGGGAGTTTTGTGACGATCAAGCATCTAGTCCGAGGAGCATGTCATGTTGGTTAAAGTCAGCATATACCTCAGATAAGTCCTTCTTTTCTCCCCCGAAAGGGACTCCTCTATCTTTGATACGTTTTTCCATTCTTGATTCATTCTTCTTCTTTGAATCCCTTTCGGTTTAATTTTAATTTTGAAACTATTACAAAGGAAGGTGACAGGACCGGTTTTACAGGACTCCGCCTGGTAAAGAAGAAAAGAAAAATAGCCTCAGTGGTGTATTGTTACAATCCACGATTGGATCGTGATGATCGATTGTTTCCAAAGAAAAAGGAGTTTAGAAAAGAAACGGAAATCAAAGGCTAAGGTCTTAGAAGAGACAGAATAAGGCAGAAGGATAGAACCCATACGGAAAATCCCCATGGAATTCCGGGAATGAACCCGGTCAGTTTGAAAGGAAGTCACCCCAAAGACAATTGGTAGCAAACTTCTCAACGGAAATGGGGAAACGATCAAGCAGTGAAGATAATCAAGACCGTAAAGTCAACCACTTTTTTTCAACTGATGAAATGTTCTTTGTTGAAGGCAGGTCTGTTTAATTGTGCAAGAAGAAGGTACAACTCGAAGAAGTGAAATACGCAAGCTTTGAAATGGCTTTGGAACAAGAAAAACACATAAAAGGGTAAGTTTCTTTTTAGAGATTTATCTTATGCATTTGTTGATGGTTAAAAAGAAAGCCTAAAAGAAGGCCCAAAAAGAAGAATAAAAGAAAAGAAAATGAAAACTCCGAAAAAAGAGAATCAAATCATATTAGTCCAATATCTGTTTGGACCCCGGTCAGAAAAACCGAGGGTCTTTCCGGCCAGAAAGCCGTGAAACTTTTATCCCCGGCCAGAAAACCGAGGATCTTCCCAGTCAAAAAACTGCGGAGCCATTTACTTTTGCCCCGGCCAAAAAACCGAGGATCTGACGGTCAAAAAACCGTTAGATATTGTTTGAATTCCGGCCAGAAAGCTGTGAAACTTTTATCCCGGCCAAAAAACCGAGGATCTAACGGCCAAAAAACCGTTAGATATTGTTTGAATTCCGGCCAGAAAGCCGTGAAACTTTTTTCCCCGGTCAAAAATTGTTTGAATTCCGACCGAAAGCCGCGAAACTTTTATCCCCAGTAAGAAAACCGAGGATCTCCCCAGTCAAAAAACTGCGGAGCCATTTACTTTTACCCGGCCAAAAAACTGAGGGTCTTGCGACCAAAAAACCGTTAGATATTGTTTGAATTCCGGCCGAAAGCCGTGAAACTTTTATCCCGGTCAGAAAACCGAGGATCTCCCTAGTCGAAAACTGCGGAGCTATTTACTTTTACCCCGGCCAAAAAACCGAGGATCCGACGGCCAAAAACCGTTAGATATTGTTTGAATTCCGGCCAGAAAGCCGTGAAACTTTTATCCCGGTCAGAAAACCGAGGATCTCCCGGCCAAAAATCGTTAGATATTGTTTGAATTCCGGCCAGAAAGCCGTGAAACCTTTCTACAAAATCCCGGCCGGAAAGCCGTTGAACGTTTGTGAAACCATGATTTTCTTACCCAATACCGAAGAGTCTTTTTAATCACTTTCTGTGTCACAGTTAACTCACGAGATTTTCCTAGCAAAACTGGGGCAGAAAAATTTCGTTCGTTTGTTTGTTTTGTTGTCTAAATAGGTTTGACCTCGAGACGCAAGGATCAAGATAACCTACAAATGGGACATCAATCCAGAGTGAAGAAAAGAAGAAAAGAACCGAAAGAAAAGATTTCAAATGTTGGAGTAAACAAAGGCGCGGATTGCTCAGAAGGTGATTGAAGTAACAAGCTCCGCCGACTCCGTTTCACTCAATGTTACAGAAATAAACAAGCACGTACAGCTTGTGGAGCATCAAGATTCAGATCGAGGTCTACAGCAAATCAGCTAAGACTCAAGATCAAGTTTTCAAGAGAATCATAGATAGGAATCTTGTAACTCGTAGTTTGATAGCATAGCTAGTTCAGCGTTAATTTCTTTTGGTGTAATAAGGAGATCAGTAAGCAGTAAGCAGCAACATGCAGCAACGATAGCAACAGTAACAGCAAAGTGTCAGTCCACGGTAGTCCCGGCTACCAAAACTTCCCGAACTACATCGACCTGATTCCTGTTTAGTGAAGATGAGCAAGTTGAACTGACACAATTGCCCGAAAATGATGTGTTACATCGGGACCTAGCAGATGCACAAAGAGATGAAGAGAACAGTGACTACGACAATTGTGAGCACGTGATTTTTGCCTAACATGAATTACTCCCACAAAATCAAAACAAAAATTGTCTATTTTATGGTGTGTATTTTTGTGAATTTTTGTGTTATTTTTGGTATTTGTTTGCATTTGTATATACGTGATTATATGTGTTTAAATTAATAAAAAATTATAATACAAAAATACGTCATGCTTACATTTCTTATCTAGTTTGAAATTAGGGGTAATTAATTTTATCTTACGAAAACGAAAATCACAAAAAAAAAGAAATAATTCATCTTTTACATTTTTAGCATTTAAATGCCTAATTGTGTGACTTATATTTAATTGATATTTTAATTGATTGTGTTAATTGTTAATATAACTTAATTAGTATTTCTTATAATTTAATTGATTTTGTAGTGTAATTAGAATTTTTGTTTAATAAATTGAGAATTAAAATTAAAAGAGAAGAGAAAAGGAAATAATTGAGAGAAAAAATCTGATTTGGGCCATGTTTAAAATTGAATTGGAGCCCAAAATAATCCCTCAGCCGCCCCAGCCCAAAAATACCCATTGACCCAGTCCAAACCAAACAAACCGACCCACCTCCCCTTTTGATCTGAGCCGTTGGACTCCTTGATCCAACGGCCACGATTAATCCTTGCATTTTCATATACCCAAAACAAAAAACCCCCCCCCCCCCCCCAGTCCCATTTCTATCTTTCTCCAAAATCAAATCCCTCTCCTAAGAACCCTAAAAGCCGCCGCACCCCTTCACCCAACATGAAAATGCGGCGGCCACAGTCCAAATCCAACCAAAACTAACACCATGAAGCCATCAGACCACCCTTTCTCCAAATCTCCACTCGTCTCCCTTCAAATAACGTTAGAACGGTTCGAATCCAATATTTTTTTTACCAAGAACCCTAGTAGCCGCCACTGCTTCCTAGTGACGGCGGCGTTTCCCCTCAGCCCCAAGCCCACACACAACCCTCCCCTAACCTCCCTCGCGACCAAACCAGCATTGGTATGTTTCGAATCGAATCCAAACTATGTAAAACCCAACATGAGTCCCAAAGAGCCTTGGACAAAAATTCAAAGCTATTTGAAGATTTTAAAGGTTCAATAGGTTTTAGTCGAGATGTTCTTAATTAAGAACAATCGATTAAAACCTGTTTGGCCTTAAAATCTCGAATCCGAATTGGCCTTAGGATGTTTCAATCCCAGATTTCCTCTTCTTTCAAGGTAATTCTACTCGTTCTTTGTTTTTATATACTTGTGTATTTGTTTAGTTTGATTGAATTCTTCTCTAACGTTTCTTTCGGCCGTCCCTATTTTTCTGTTCGTCTTCAAAGACCTTTTATTCGGTCAAAATCATTAGTTCTATTTGATCGATTGATTGTTGTTTGTTATTAAGTGTGTGTATTCGAGTCGATTATTGAAGTCGAATAACATTCTTGCTTCTTTCATTTTTTTTTCTTTCTCTCGGCCTAAGTGCTAAAAAATGAAAACTTGTTCATTGATTGTGTGTTATTGATTGTGGTTGTTGTAATCGACTATACGAATGTCGTCGATTAGATTCGTAGGTTCGTTTGTTAGAACATTAGAGCACAAGTCCGGCATTGGCCGAGATTCCCTGATTCACTGTTTTGCGTTTGTTTGAATGTCAATCATACATGTTGTGATCGATTTAACGAATGTCGTCGTTTAAATTCGCGAATTGGTTGTTTGAAACCCCGGGCAGTGGTTCACTGTTGTTTGAATTGAACTGTTCTGCTTTGTTTGTTTGATTCTTTTGATCTAGTTAGCTACTAAGTTTGGTTATAGCTGGTAGGTTTTTGGATAGATTGATAGCTTCAATAGCTTTAGGAGTTTAACTTAGGGGATTGAAACTTGAAAATTATTCAACTTAAGTGGGCTACCAATGCTGAATATTAATACACCACTTAGTTTAGAATTGCTTAATAAAAAGAGGACTTGCTGGCTTGGTTTAGTATTTTGAAAAGGTGAGAAAAGTAGATAACATGGGAGTAGTGATTAGAAGGTAAAGGGATGCACATGGGAGGGAGTATACAGCTGAAAAAGGTTTGAAAAAGGGGAATAATAGGTGCTGGACAGATCTGAAACTGAAAAAAGGAAGGGATTTTGGTTGGGATCTGTAGGTTATAAAAGAGAACATTCTCTGGAAAACAAGGACACACACATACAGAGAGATTCACAAATACATTCTCTGGAAAACACTAACAACACACAATGATATACTCTCTGAAAACACACACAGTGAACACACACAGACAGAGAGATACATTCACTGGAAAAAATAGAAACACAGAGAGAGTAAAGCAGATTTTACACACATTTAGAATCTGGAAGAAAGTTTCTCCTTCATATACACTTTGAAAGAAACAGATTGGAAAACACTTTGAAACTGATTTTGCACTAATTTCAGATTTGACAAACACTTTGAATCAAACCTTTTGTTGTTTCCGTTCACAAACAACCCCAGTTTTTCTTCACTAAGTTTGTTCTGTTCAGCCTTTTCTTGTTTTGCTGGATTCTCTGTTTTGGTTTCGAATCACCTTTGGCTTTGTTGTTGGTCTCTGGTTTACTACTCCTGGATTTCTGAATCTTCGCTAAGCTACTGTTCCTGTTGCTGTTTGTTCTGTTTGGAGCTGCCTACTGATTTTCTCTTCCATTTTTCTTGCTTGAAATTCCAGGTACACATCTATGGGCTGTCTATTCTTTTACTGAAAACGAAATGAAAGAATGTTTTGAATATCGCCGCGAAGCCATCATATGAATAATTTTGTTAGATATCCATTAAATTGGGAGGTGTTAGTTATATTAAGGATTGTACTCGTTAGGCATTAAGGGTTTAAGAGCGCGCACCGTTATGTATGTCTATTTAGTTCTTACTTTCGTTATGAATAATTCGAAATAAAATCCGTTAGGCTTGTATTGTAATCTTGATTTATTTTTAGACTATCGTTTAGTTTTCGTTATGTTTAACTAGTTTCTATTTTTGTTAGCATATATTTAGATCCATGCAAGTAAAACTAGCCAATACGTATTGAGATTTTCCTTGATATATTAAATTGGTAATTTGTTAAAGTCAAGTAATTTAAGCATGTTTAAGGTATTAATTTGGTTGACGTTAATTATTAATGCAAGGTATTTTGAATCATTTTTGAATTTCTTCACTTGATTTTCCCTTGAAATCTATTTGTACTTAAGTAGACAAGATAAGTTAGCCCGGGTTTTAGATGCCAATGTTAGATCGATTTTAATCGCATAGTCTTGCTTTCGCTAATTAACATCGGATTAAGGATAGTAAACAATCTTACTTTTTAATAATTGGATCAAGGTGAATTATTTCTATTTCGCATATTTTGATCAATTTTCCGTTAGTTTATATCTTGTCATTCAATCTCCGGCCATAAATCAAAAAGCTAGGAAATAATATATCATTTGGTATGATTCTTTAATTGGAAATAATTTTAAGGGATACACTGTTAAGTAAATTGATCTTCTTTTTGGGTTAGTTTTACAATGGTTTTAATCGACATAGTTTCAAATAAATAATCCGGATACTTTTTTTTTATATATTCACCTATCTGTCAAAAGTCCGAGTCTATGTTGCAATTAGTCTTTCTTTTGGCATGGTTTCAAATTAATATAGCGATTTAAAAGGTTTAATTGGAGCATATAATTTATAAACATGTATAAAATCAGGTATTTTTAGCCATTTATAATAATTGAAGCGACCGTGCTAGAACCACGGGATCCGGGGGTGCCTAACACCTTCCTCGGGTCAACAGAATTCCTTACTTAGAATTTCTGGTTCGCGGACTTCATTTGGAAAGTCGAAATTTCCTCGATTCGGGATTTAAATAAATCGGTGACTTGGGACACCTTAATTTATTCCAAGTGGCGACTCTGAAATAAATAAAATAATCTCGTTTCGAATATTGTCACTTAAATTGGAAAAAACTCCCTTGCGCTTCTACCCCCGGGTAGCGGGCGCGCCAAAAGGAGGTGTGACAACCCCGAGGGTGAAAAAATTCGGATCGTGACACATATCAATAGATTTTATTGAATGTTTGCCCAAGTCAGAAGGGCAAGACACTATCTTGGTAGTTCCCTTATTTCCTAACAATAAAATTCTTTTTATGAAAGGCCTGTAACAATGGATAGATAGATATTGTAAATATGCTCACTTCATTGCAGTGGCTCGTCCCCTTACTACCTCTCAAATTGCTAGGTTGTTAATGGATACCATTTATAAGTTGCATTGTTTACCTAAGAGCATAGTATATAATAGGGATAAAGTCTTCCTCAGTACCTTTTGGAGGGAACTTTTTAAGAACTTGCAGGTACAGTTATGCTTTAGCTCAACCTATCATCCCCAAACAGATGGACAGACTGAGAGGGTGAATTGATGTTTGGAGAATTACCTGAGGAGCATGACAAGGCATAGACCTAAAGAGTGGAATCAATGATTCTCACTAGCTAAGTTTTGGTATAACAGTAATTACCATTCTACCTTAAAGATGGCCCTTTCAAGGATTTGTATGGGTATGAACCACCACAACCCTCTTTCGAGTTGATTTCACAAGCTAAAGTGGCTACTATCGATCAAGTCTTGAAAGAAAGACAAATTATGGCTAAGGTGCTAAAAGAGAATTTGGAAAAGGCTCAAAATAGGATGAAGGTGAATGCTGACAAGAAGAGGACAAAAAGAGAGTTCAATGTTGGTGATTGGGTATTTTTGAAATTGTAACCCTATAGACAGACCTCTGTAGCTATGAGAAAGAGTTTGAAGCTGGTTTCCAAGTTTTATGGTCCTTATCGGATTGTGTAAAAGATGGAGCTATTGCATATAAGCTCAACTTACCTCCTACTTCCAAGATACATCCTGTTTTCCACATCTCTCAGCTTAAGAAGAGGATTGGACAATAAGTTGTTCCATCCGTTGATCCTCCAGTTTGTTCTTCTAATGGACATCCTTTGATAGAACCAATTGCAGTGCTCGATAGGAGGATGGTGAAGAAGGGAAACAAAGCATTTACTCAGATTTTGGTGCAGTGGGCTAACTTGCACCTCACACTTCATCTTGATTCTGAAATAACTATTTTCAACCATACTCATCCCACTATGACTTCATATGTCTAAAGTATCAGATTTCAACCTATTTAACACATCCACGCCTAGTTCGAATGCACAGGGTATTACACATGAATATTAACATGAGAATTTAATTTACTATTTAGTGTTAGCTTGCCCGACAGTGATGTCCACCCGCCATCACGATATTTAAAGGATTTTGGGTCGTCACACCTTCCCCCCCTCCCTCCCCGCAGTCTCCAATTCTCATTGATTATTTAAGATAAGTGAATTCTCTATTCCTTTGCATATTTGTATCTATGTGATTGTGTATTAATCTTTGAACTCTATGTAGTAAATTAAGACATATCAAGTGGTGTATTGCTTTCTAAGTGTTGTGGTGATGAAGACCTTATTTATTTCTCTTCAAATATTTTGTCTTCTTTAAGTTTATTTTTGTACTGAAATTTTTTTGTTAATTTATTAATTATTATAATTTATAATTAAATTCTTACCATAAGATAAATTATATATATATATATATATATATCATAAAAGTTATCTTGTCTAAGCACATTGTATTTAAAATAAAATGAAATATAGAATATTTTGAATTTGAATCGATTTGGAATCTAAAATTTTGAAGAAATTATGCCCTTATACGTGTAAACAATTCTAAAGTTATTCAAGTCAATTTAATAGAAAAGGAGTTATCAGCACTTTTTTATCAAATACTGCAACAACTTATTATTAATTTAGCACTTGTATTCAAACATATAACTCTTATTTATTGAATTAATTTCACCACTTAAAAGTATTTTTTTAGCACTTAATACTTATCAGCTACTTCAATTCAGCTAATCAAAACGGACTCTAACTTTATTTTGTTTCTGAAAGTCAAGTAGGCAAGTAGCTAAATAAAGCACCGAGGAGGAAGATATGATCGATCGAGAAGCTACCATATTTAGTGAGCAAAGCAAGCATATTCTGTGCATTATATATTTTCCTGGAGTGAAGGAATACGAGAACCCCAAGTACTGGGGCTAATCTGGAGTAGGGGTGGGCATCGGTCGGTTCGGTTCGGTTTTGAAAATTATCGGTTTTGCCTATCGGTTATCGGTTTACAAATATCATAACCCGATAACCAAACCGATAAGATATTAGTTATCGGTTATCGACTTATCGGTTATTGATCCTTATCGGTTCGGTTATCGGTTTACCCGATAAGATAAAACTACAATTAAACTGAAATATTATACTGAAAACATGAGTCAAAATTCATGAAAAGATAAACCCATTCCACGTTCTTGCAATAGAGGAGTAAAACGTTAAGAGTCAAAATGCAATGACACCCAAATGATTGGAGGAGTAAAACGTTAGATTCATTTGTTCAATGACATACCAGTATATTAACACCTATATAACAAGATTTCTTGTATAATAACTGAAACAAGATTTCTTGTATAATAACACAAGAAAATGATGATTTGATAAACAACTTCTACGAGAAAAAGTTGTTGTTTACTTGAAATCTTGTTTCAGTTATACAAGAAATCTTTTACTGGCAATATAATAACAAGAAATGCTTCTTATATAGGTGTTATTATACAAGAAAATGATGATTTGGTAAAAGAAAAATGGGCCAGTGAATAATAACAGGCAAATGCTTCTGCGAATAGTGTGAAAAAAAAGAGAGAAACTGCTAACTGCTAAGTGAAACAAAAGAGAGAAACTTGAGAGTGCTTCAACATAGAAAATAGAAAACTACAGCAGTACTGCTTTCAATTGAAGAGAGAACGACACAGCAGAAATAATTAAAATGGCAACACGGCAACAGCAGAAATACATATACACGGTACAGTGAAGAGAGAACGACACAGCAGAAATACATATACACGGCAACACCATATAGCACAAAATCACTTATGTTAACTCAATTAATTAAAATGAATATAAGAAAATTGCTACTCCTCCAATAGAAAACAAAAATAGAAGCAAACAGAGGTAAAAATCTTGAGCAAACACAACAATTAACAAGAAGCAAACAAAAATCTTGAGCCAAACTTACACGATGCGATTGAACTCGTGGTGAGCTTGAGACTTGAACTTGAGGCTCAGGCGTATGGACTCTGCGTTACACCGGATAAGGTGTGCTGGTGTGGTGCAGAAATACATAGACGAAGACTCGACAATCGACAGGATAAGGTGTGCCTGTGTGGTGACTGGTGACTGGTGAGATTGGGACTTGGAGTTGGGGGATGCGCCGACTGAAGACTGAAGACTGAAGTTGGGGGGGCTGCGCCCGTGCGGGAGATTGGGAAAACGAAACGAGGGACTGAACTCTAAAGTTGGGGGCTACGCCGACTGGTTCTTGGAGTGAACTAAAGAGTAAATTGTAAAAGACGGAAGACTGGAAGAGGGAACAGGGAATGAGGGAAGGGAAATGGAAACTAGTAAAATAAAAGTGAACCCTAGTATATAAGGGTAGATTAGTAAATTACTATATTCTTATTGGGTTATCGGTTTTTACCCGATAACAAAAATACAAACCGAGACCGAACCGATAACCCAATAAAAAAAATTGTTTACCCCGTTACCGAACCGTTAACCCACTAACCCAATACCTATAACCCAATAAAGAATTAACGGTTCGGGTTATCGGTTTTACCCGATATATGCCCACCCCTAATCTGGAGATTCAATTCCTGGGGTCCTTGAGGTAGATTATTAATTTGGGTAATAAATAAAGGGGTGGGAGGGGGGCGGGTTAAGATGAAGGCTGGGGTCCGAGGGTATGTTAGATTGAGGGGTAAATATATTTAAATATGTAACGGCAGGGGCAGAATGTGTTGAATATTATAACAAAGAATATATATAACTACTCTTTTCGTTTCAATTTATTATGTGAACCTGTTTGTTTGGGCATGTAGTTTAAGAAAAAAATGATGATTTTTGAAATTTGTGGTCATAAACAAGTCAAAATAGGGCCTAGAGTATTTGTGTGGTTATAAAAACTTCTTATTAAGGATAAATTTGTAAGTTTAACCGGAATTGTTACCAAATTTAGAAATGGTTCATTTTTTTGGAACGGACGAAAAAAAAAATAGATTAATATAAACTGAAACAGAAGGAGTAAGATATTTAATAGTAAAGGAACATATATAGTCCTTTTCCACTTTTAGAAACCAAAACCAAAATTGAATTTCTAAATATTTTCTTGTCAACACACTCACACTTGCTAATAAATAAAAAATAAAATAAACTTTCACTTTAATTGATCGTTTAATCCAATATAGTTTTGATATAAATACCACGTTTAGATATACACTTTTTTCTCAATTAGCATGCACACACTTCCCTTGACTACTAGCCATGCTGACCAGTGAAGCCCAAGACGTAGAAAAACGCATGATTTGATTGATGTTGACCATTAGCCACCTTATAACTATAACTAGAGCCCGTTTGGCACCAAGTGTCTAAAGCACTTTTTAAGCTAGCATTTGAACATAAATTTAGTTAAAACTTGACAAATATTTTGAATTAATTTTGAAAAATATTTTTTGAAAGTTGAAATTATGTTTGGACACTCATTTTATTTAAAAAAAATTAAAGTTTTGTGAGTGGGAGAACGAATTTCATCCAAAATCTACCATAAACTAGATTTTGGGAACTTGAAAAATAATTTCAAAACTTTTCAAAAATAGGTCATTAATCTATGAACAAACAATATTTTCAAAAAAGATTTGAAAAAATAGTGCTAAAATGTATGGTCAAACGGGGCCCAAGTGTTTCAGTTGATTTTGTAAATAACTAGTTACGGATTTGGATAGAAACGTTGAAATTGAAAATAAATTGTTGATGTGTTTGATAAAAAGTGCACGTAAGCACATTTTTTTTGTTAAAATGACTTCAATATCCAAAAATTTCACACGACGTTGGCCGCATACCAGGTACAATATTTCTTATATGACATGCCTCTCATTATATCATGACTTTGATCTTGTATAAATAGGTGACATGCATATATAAACATACCCAATCTCATCTAAGATTTCTTGAATACACCATATTTGGAAATGGAGCTATCTTTTCTTCTTGGAGCTTTACTTCTCCTTTTACCCTTCCTTGTCACTAAGTGGTTCAAAGAGTGTAATAGTAGAAGAAAATTGCCTCCAGGGCCTATGAAGCTCCCATTCATAGGAAACTTACACCAACTTGTTGACTGGAAATCGTCTGAGTTATTACCACATCGTACTCTTTCCAAATTAGCCACTAAACATGGACCTTTAATGCACATGAAACTCGGTGAACGTTCAGCCATTGTTGTTTCATCACCTCAAATGGTTAGAGAAGTGATGAGAAAACATGATCTCAATTTCTCTAATCGACCGGTGCTTTTGATCGGAACAGAAATGTTTTATGACCATGCTGACATGGGATTTTGTAACTACGGTGATTACTGGAGACAAATGCGTAAAATTTGTATTCAAGAGCTCCTTAGTCATAAAAATATTCAGTTATTTTATCCCAAGATGTTTAATGAGATATCTAATCTTGTTAGCTCAATTAAAGATTCTGCTTCTGGTGGCAGCCCAATCAACTTGACTGAAACGTTGTCGTTGTACACGAATTCGGTTATTTGCAAAGCAAGTGTTGGCAGGGCTTGTAAAAATCAGGGGTCTTTGATTGATATAATGAGAACAGTAGCTGGTTCAGCTGGAGTATTTGATCTTGCCGATCTATTTCCCTCAGTGAAGATAATTCATTTTTTGAGTGGATTAAAATACAAACTACGTAAAATGCACGACGAGGTTGATGTTCTTTTAGAAGAAATTATCAATGAACATGAATTCCAGAATGGGAGTAGTAATGGTGATCCCACTGAGGAAGATATAGTTGATGTTCTCCTAAGGCTTCAAAAGAGTCAAGATTTTTCAATTCCTATTACAAGGGATAATATCAAGGCTTTAATCATTGTAAGTTGGCTCTCTCTTTAACTTCTTTCCTTTCAATTCCTTGTATTTTTGTTGATTTGAGTAACCATATAAACCTATATTTCATATAATATTGGATTGAGACGAGCTTAAATGAATTGAGAATTCATATAGCTATTTGGGATTAATGCATAATAACAATTGGGATTCGATTTCATAATTCCTAATTTCTTAATTTAGTCTTAGTGAATTTGACAAGAGGGTTGCTCTAATAGTAAGCAATCCTCACTTCCAACGGAGAGGTTGTGAGTTCGAGTCTCCCCAAGAGCAAGGTGGAAAGTTCTTGGAGGGAAGAATATCGGTGGTCTATTTGAAAATAGCCTCTCTACCCCAGAGTAGAGGTAAAGTCTGCATACACACTAGCCTCCCCAGATCCCACTAAGTGAGATTATACTGGATTGTTGTAGTCTTAATAAATTTAAATTCTGTATAGTTCTAAATTAGTTGTGCTTGGATATATATATATGCAGGACTTATTTGCAGGAGGATCTACAACATCAGCGTCAACAATGGAATGGGCATTTTCAGAACTAATGAAAAATCCGAAAATAATGAAAAAAGCACAGGATGAAGTAAGACAAGTTTTAAAAGGAAAGGAAAAGGGAATTGACCAAACTGATATTCAGGAACTTAAGTACCTAAAAATGGTAGTTAAGGAAACAGTAAGGTTTCATCCTTTAGCTCCATTATTAGCACCAAGAGAATCAAGGGAAGAGTGTGAGATTAATGGCTATGTTATACCAAAAGGAACAATGGCCCTTGTGAATTTTTGGGCAATTTCAAGGGATCCAAATTATTGGGAAAATCCTGAAACATTTGATCCAGAGAGATTTAATCAAAGTCACCTTGATTTTACTGGAGCTCATTTCGAGTTTACGCCATTTGGCACTGGAAGAAGAATTTGTCCAGGACTATCATTTTCAATGGCAACTGTGGAGCTTAGTCTAGCACTATTACTCTACCATTTTGATTGGAAGCTTCCCAATGGAATGAAGCCAAATGAACTAGACATGACTGAGAAATTTGGCAATGCTCTTGAAAGGAAAAATAATTTGTACTTGATTCCTTTGCCCTATCTTCATGCCTAATACTGGCAATGAGATTCATATCTACTTCTACTTATGAGAATAAATTTGTAACTTGTATTTCTGATTATCCAATAAAAGATTCCTACTTTCTATTGTTTTGTGCTACAAGTAAAACACTAAAGCTTATAATTTCCAATTATGCAGAGGGCACTTTTGTCTCTTTAGTTTTCTTTTTATTTCAAAGTTTGATTCACTATTCATGCTTCTTTGAATTTATTTACCCTAAAAATCGAGTAACAATTAAATTTGTAATGTGGTTTAAAGATACGTGATTTCACCTAATACTAATTGATTAATTCAGAGATAAGTGATGGAATTGACAAGAATATGAACAAACCGATGTTTGGATTGCATTCTCGAGCTGATGAACACTCGAGAGTACTAATATAAGAACAAGTAAAGAACAATAAATTGATGAACAATGGAGAAATGTTATATTGCTTTGATCTGAATGAATGTTAGGTGTCTACAAATGATGGGAACCCCTCTTTATATACTAGAGGAATCTTAATTGTGGTACAGTTCTAATTTACGAAAGTAAATTCCATGATTGATACAAATAACCGCCCTAGATTTGATCTGCTTCGAGATTTTGCCGTGATCTCCAGCCGGTTACGAATATCTCGCCTTTCCGTTATTGCATTTCACTAGAAGTCGATCATACTTAATCTCAATTGTTACTGGTCTCGGTCTCAACGGACACTTCGATCTTTGAACTCGATACTTCATCTTCGAGCTCGGGTTTGATTCATTACGAGGTTACCCTCGATATAGCTCCTTTGTTTTGATCAAATAGCAAAACGGGTAGGTCCGATTTTTACCGTATATAAATTTATTTTGCCAGGTAGAATGATAAAGTTGTTAGAGAAATATAAAAACAAAGATAGATACTAAAATTATGAGGTCCATTACAAAAAGGGAGACGTTAGAGTTTCACTGCAACATAACCATATGTCTAGTCAAAATTTTTACAAAACATCTACTACCACTAAGCTCCTACATTAATGTCCAAAAAGTGCAGGACAATTGACTGGAAAATACAAAATGAACTGGGGACAATCAACAAAACATAAGAAATGTAACGCAAAACATGAGCAAGATGAACAAGTCCTTAAGCTGAGTTACTGGACTATACTCTGCCATGGAGTTTTCTTTAGTACCATCAGATTTTTTGAAGAAGGAAAATCTCTGGACTATAAAAACATTGAACTTGATTACCAAGTAGAAGAAATAAGCAACCATCGTCAGAATCAACAATCCATAACCCTCTACTTCATTAGCCTCTGCTACTCGATGCCTTATTACTACACAGTTCATCATCATAATCATTGAATCTATCCCGTTCATCGTCAGCCTTGCCCATTCACACCTGTTTATACATACACACAGAATTTGTTAGTACGTACATAATTCTAAATTGACTTAGGAAAAACAGGACAAGTTAAAGTATACTTTGGTGGGGTACTGTCAAGATTGTGTAGGTGTTGATCAGGTGATATTTTTTGCCATTCCTGGAGCTTTGGTGAAGGAATCAGTTTGAACTTTGGCGTATGATTCTGGACAACAGTAATGGAGTCCTCTGTTTTAGTAGGTTTAAGCAGACTCAAAGATTCAACTCGTAACCAAGGGCCAAAACGTTCATTCCCTGGTGGTGGTGGGAATTTACATGTGCTCTCGTAATGCCCAATACGACCACATTTGTAGCAAAACTGACCCAGTCCTTCGTACTTGAAACGAATCCAGCTAGAGTTAAGCCAAAATCCAGAAACCAATGGATTTGTGATGTCAAACCTCACCAGAATTCGTAGAAACTTAGAGCTCCAAACACCTTTGTCAACATACAAATATTTCCCCAAATACTGACCAATCTTGAATGCATTCTGATAAGTGAAGTAGTGAGTTGGTAAACCGTGGACCTGAACCCAGAAATGTAACTCAGAGGGGAAATTTCCAGAAAACAAAGGCGAAAGAATGAGAAGACATCCGCCTTGGACTGTCCAAGGAGAAGTATGAAGAACTCTGTAACAATCATCTCCTTTTTTGAAATAAAACTCAAACATGTTGCCTCTGATTCTTGTCACTCTAACCTCACAGTACCATATTCTTTGAACCATGCATTCCACGTATCTGGTATCAAAAACTTTGTCTGAAAAAATGTTTCCGATCAAGCATTGTGTTTTTTCTATTCCACTGAATTGATCTTTAGTTGCTAGCTCCATTTTGTGGAGAGATGAAAAAAGCAGCAGCTGGAGTTTAAGGAAATACTACTACAAAAGGATTTATCAGGTTGTCCTAGGAGACCAGCATATTTTATCTTTACCGTGTTTTGTTTTATTTTGCAGTCCTTTTTGGTCTTAGTGAGCAGGTACTGCTATATTGGTGAAAGATCAACGTACAGTTTTGTTCTTATTTGTTTGTCAAGACAGTAGTACACAGTCCTGAGAAATCCCTCCACTTTTTCCTTTTAGAAATTGTTGAGTTAGCCCTAGAGGATTTGAGGTCCTTAGTTTTTTTATATGGCTTAAATAATCATCACTTCACAAGCTAGTTTTGGGGTTGAGTTAGACCAATGTCTATTATTATTAAAAATTCTATTGGCCTTCTCACTACTTGCCTAATTTGATTTTTCTCAATAGGAAAAAAAGGAGGGTTATTAGGGGGACAAACTTTTCTACATTTTTTATTCACCATTGGATAATTTTCAGTAGTGATAAAAGTCTAAGCTAGATAAAACTTGAGGTATAAGAGAACTATTATTGGAAATGCATTGCAAACTACTAAGAGGGCGTTTGAGTTTATAAGCTAGTTAAATTGGATTACAAGTACTTTTTGTTTTATTTGTGCGTTTGATAAAATTAAAAGTACCTATAAGCCAAAAGTAAGCCAAAGTTGGTCTCTCCCAACTTATCAAATTTCGATTTATAAGCACTTTAGATTTGACAAAAATAATTATTATTCTATCTCTAAAATAGTTCTTTTTAAAACAAAACTCTTCGTATACCCAGTTCTTCGGCTGTTTATTATTAATTTCAGTACTTTTATCCAAACATATAAGTGCTTATTTTTTAAATCAGCTTCAACAATAAAAATATTTTTCAGCACCTAATACTTATTAGCTATTTTAAATGCCAAACAATTCTAACTAAAATAGACACAGTAAAGATAAAAATAACTTTTTTCCACAGAGGATATAGTTTTCAGCTATCACTACAAGACGTTACGTTTGTACGCCCAATTTGTATTGGGTTGGCAGTTTGCAGGCAAAAGAGAGAGTTGGAACAAGCCACCATAGTCGAAATGGTGTGACGGAAACTGAAAAATTGGTACGATCTTCGCCAGAAAGGAGAAATCCCTCAGACCACAGTGCTTTTCTTGTTTGATGTGGGTTAAAGTTTTGTTCTCCTAGTACCAATTTCAAATAGTATTGCCTTTGTTTATGCCTGTGCTAATATTCAAGATGTAATGGTGAATTGATATTGAAAGCAGTCATGATATTGAAAGGTTAAAATAATGTAACGATAAGGTTGGATATAGACCAAATTTTTATGAGGGATATATTTAGTCCTTTTCGCAAAATATAGGGGATATTTGGACATTTTCCATTAGTTAATAACATGAATGCTCTAAAATTGCAAACATGCAAGTTATGTGTAAATACATATTTGGGGATTTTATATTGAAGAAATAAAATGACAGACTCAATTCCTATAACACATTCTTAATTCATGAAGAGATAAGAAAAGCAATTAGTCCTCAAGGATATAATTCTTGCTCAAGATTTTATTTTAATTGTAATGTCAGAGTACTAATTAGCAGCCTCCTATAACTCGTACCTGGTAAGCCTGTCTCTGTATATTTGTTACCTAGATAAAAAAAAATGAACTTTTATCAAAAAAATAAATTGATAGATCCACAATTTGTAAATATAGAGACAAGCTTACCAGGATTTACCGTTGCGTGATGGCTGATACAACGGAAAAGTTGCGTGAGACTTGTGTCATCAATTGCTAGATCCACAATTTGTAAATTCAAAAGTGTAAGACTTGAATCTCCTAATTTATGAAACGAAAAAGAAATTCACGTAACTTGCGTCAATTATGTGAGCACCAATATAACATTTCTAGAAAATTGTAATAAAAAATCTAGCGAGTCATAGGACAATTTTTTTTCTTCATCTCACCAACACAAAAAGCAAAACCAATTTTAACTTGAAACACAGAGGATACGAACTAAAAGGAAAAAGGAAATCTAAACAAAATGTACCCAACACAAAAGGGAAACATAACAAAATAAAAAATTAAAACCATGCAACAAAACTAAATTTCATACGATGAAAGAGGAACTTACTTAAGCCACTGCTTCAAATTCGAACAAAAATCGCGAACAGAAAGAACAATACTATAACAATATTTATATACCAAGTATATACAGCATACACTTGATTTAATTTTGTATAATAATGTATAATATTATATACGAAAAATTGGGTTTCACCTTCAATTTTCTTTTTCAATTGGTATGATTCTAAAACTAAAATTAATCAAACCCAATCAACCCATCACTCTTGATTCAAATTAATATAAGCTTTTCCAACAATTTTAACTTCATCCAGTCATTTTAGAGTAACATTTTCCAAATCTGAGTTTGAACTTCGGGCTCCAAACTCCTTCATGGAGTTCCAAATCTTCCACTGCAAAACTCAAATTTATTTCAACAGCTCAAATGTTGTGCCAATTGACAAAGAGGGTTAATTTTTCATAACTAAATAAGGGGTTTAATGAGTTGATCATTGTGGGGTGGTAGAGGGGGGGGGGTACCACTACCTTAATAAATCAATCTTTTCTAATCTTGTATTTTGTCTATTTTAAATTTTATTTCTTAATTTTAATCCTCCTCCCCCTCTCTTTGTGGTGGAACTCAAGCTTAATATAAATGCAACTTTTGTGGAGAAACTGACATATTAAAATTGACGAGAAACTAAAGGAGAAGAAAAACAGAACAAGAAACATTAGCCCTTCTGACTGTAGACAAGAAGCATAAATTAAATAAGTCATCAACAAATGAAGGCCAGTAAAAGAAAAATAAAAGAACAAATAAAGGCCTAAATCAAGATGATAAATACAGAGCAGAGTAGCATTTTGCTGCTGAGGAAGAGGGGAGAAGCGGTGCAACTTTAAGAAAATCTAGGAATAAACAAGATGAAATATATTTTCACCAATTTGTAACACATTCTGAGGAACTCAATAATTCCTCCAAATACTCAGCACCCAAATCTTCAAACACCACAACATTAGACTCATCATTTCTTACTACTCTGTTTCTTCTGCTCTTAGTCGTCTTTTTCCTCATTGAATGTCTCTTCTTAAGCTCAATTACAGGCGAACAACCGTCACCAAATCTACACTTCATTTCACTTAAAGACTCTTTCACTCTCTCTACAGGAAAATTAAGTATAGCCAATGAACCCCTCATTGCAAATGCAGCTTGATCATAAGCCAAAGCAGCAGCTTCAGCACTGTCAAATGTTCCTATCCAAACCCTCACACCATTCCTCGTTGAATCCCTTATTTCAGCAGCAAATTTACCCCATGGCCTCTTCCTTACACCTCTGTAATTCTTTTCTTTTTCGGGTTCGCAGGAAGTGACTTCTTCTTCCTTTGTGCCAGAGCTGGAGGAAGAGTTTATTGTTTCTGTTGATGATTCTTTAACAACAATACGGTCACCCTCGGCGACAAGATTATAAAGGAACATATCTTCGGTGTCATTAACGTTAAATGGAAGAGAATTGTGATGAAAAAGAAGCTCATCCCATGATGAAGATTCGGGTGAGTAATTCTGATCATATGGGTTCTGGTATTGCATAAATGATGAATCCATGTTCAAGATTTGAATGCAGACTTTTAGTTAGTTAGGTGAAGAAGAATATGTTTTTGTTGGACTGTTTTTGGGTTTGAAGTTTAAACGATGACTGAAGGCTTTTTATATACGTGAATATTGAGGGAGCTTGTTAGAAGAATGATACTTAGTAGTGTTTCATTGATAGGGATGATTTAGTTAATTAATCCAAAATGAAATATTAAAATAATTTGTAAAGCATTTATAGGAAAAGGGAGTGTTTCAAGCACGTGAGTGAGTCAAATGACGCAAGGCGGCGGGGTCCAAGTGTATTTTGTTTTTATGGGGTGAACTATTCATCCATATAGTTGGATTCATTAGTAGTTCCTTATTTTATTTGATAGTTGTACCTTGTTCAATCCAAGTCCAATAAAGAATATATGCTCGGCATGTTCAAAAAACAATGATTTTTCCTGTAACTTATTACTCGTAAATGGCTTTGTAAAGAATAGCAGAATAATAATAGTATTATCTGGAAACCTTCTGCTAGTCCAAGATCATTAACTAAGAGAAAGATTCAATTAAGGAAGATGAAGATTTCAAAAGAGAAGAAAAGTTTTGGAGAGGAGAACTTTATTTAGGAAAGAAGGTTTTCTTGATTTTTGGCTTTATTAAAAATGTTTAAGGCTACTCCTATTTATACTTGTGTAGGGATGATTCTAGATATAAAAATAATCTGATAATTCTATCACCTTCTATTAATATCTTCCTTAAATATCCAAGATTATAGAATAGCTAGATATTTTTTAAGTACTACAAATATCCAAGATATTACTCCATAATTTTCTAGAAACTTTTTCTAACTATAATTTTTACTCTTCCAAAAAATCAACTTTATTTTTTCACACTCCCCCTTAAACTGATTTTTTGGAAGCTATCCCAAGCTTGTCGCGGAAGAACTCAACCGATGCTTTAGGACATGTCTTTGAGAAGATCTCGGCACTATTTTTCTTGCTCCTCTTGCTTCCCCAAATACTGAAGGTTCTTCAATTGGTCTTGAAAAGGAACATGAGTATGTGCTGACAAAATTTTCATCTCTGAAACGAGCTGGCTTGACAATAGTTCGTTTTGGTCTTCCCGGGCCACTTCAATCATCTTCTTGTTGAGTTTCATGTTATTGAGGTCCAGGACTCCCCCTTTTTCTTAACTCCTCGGCAATTATAGAGGCACCTGCGACAGTCAAGCTTGAATCTCCATTATTTAAGATTTTTGAACTCGCTTCATCCAATGCAGCTCCATAATATAAAGACACTTC
This sequence comes from Nicotiana noctiflora, assembly GCA_032618575.1. Classification (NCBI taxonomy): domain Eukaryota; kingdom Viridiplantae; phylum Streptophyta; class Magnoliopsida; order Solanales; family Solanaceae; genus Nicotiana; species Nicotiana noctiflora. Next base: position 105,943 of record JASVEL010005171.1, on the reverse strand, counting down.
GTCGAATATGACATCCCTTGGGACAACAAGGAGATGGGTTTTAGGATCCATGCACTTCCATCCCTTTTTCCTTTCATCATATTCGACAAAGATGCATTTCCTTGTCTTGGCATCTAACTTGCTCTGTTGAGAATCTGGAATGTGAACATAACAAATAGAGCCAAAAACCCTAAGGTATTACATGCTAGGCTTTTCTCCAAACATTAATAGGGAGACTTCATATTGTTTGGAGAAAGCAGCATCCCGTTAATCACATATGCTGCACATTTCATGCCTTCAGCCCACAAGGCACTAGGTAAATGTTTTGCATGAAACCGACTCTTACATGTCTTAGTTAAGTATCGAATCTTCCTTTTAGCCACTCCATTTTGTTGTGGAATATCAGTGCATGTCAGCTCTCTTTTAATGCCATGCTGACGACCAAAAGAAAGAAACTCATATGATGTGAAATCACCGCCATTATCAGTCTGCAACTACCTTATTTTGGAATTAAATTCACCTTCAACTGTTTCTTTGAACTCCACAAAGTTACTGAAAACTTCTAACTTGTGCTTCACAAATAAACCCAAGTGAATCTAGTAAAATCATCAATAAAGATTAGCATATAAAGATCGCCTGAAAATGAAGGAGTTGTCGTTGGCCCCATCAAGTCACTGTGAATAAGTTCTAGTGGGACATTACACTTTGACAAGGATCTGTTAAATGAAGATGATGTTCCTTTCCATATTGACATCCTTCACAAACCTCTCCTCCACCAAAATTTCTTAAGTATTGCAAACCTTTTACTAGATTCAACTTTACCATGGATTTTAATTTATCCATGCTTAGATGTCCGAGTCTAGCATGCCAAAAATGTGTATTATCATTGCTACTCATTTTCTCAATATATGAATTAGAGACAGATAAGACATATAGATCGTTAACTCTCTTACCTGAGTAAATGATATCTGCCTTAAGCACCTTGATATTTTGGAGGAACTTAACATCACTTGGGCCAGATAGAAAATAGTTTCCAGCATCTACAACATTTGCAAGTGAAAATAGATTTTCTTTATTCCTGGAACAAGAAAGACACTATTGAGGGTGATAGCATCTTTTTTCTACTCATTGATCACAATAGTGCATTCCTTCTCCACATTATAGACTGTATTATCTGCTATAACAATGACATCATGTCCGTTGTATTCGTGAAAGGATGAGAATTTGGATTGGTCTCCAATAAGATGGTGCCCACATCATGAATCCACGATCTAGTCTCTTTTAAAATTTATGGAAGCCATAGCATTTATTGTTCGAGTCTCCGCTGCGAAACACTTTCCCCAGTCTTCTTGTCTTTCTTCTTCTTCAGCAACTTTCTTGGTTTGAGCCATATTGTTCTCCTTGACTCGATAATATCTTTTTATATGTCCGACTTTTCCACGACGGTAAAATTTTAAAAGCTTTTTATCGTTACTGGAAAATTGACCATTCTTTCCTGGCGAGCTTGAACCACTTGAGGATTGAAAGTGCATGCTATCTCTTGATTTTTCTTTATAGTTTCTCTTATCGACAATAAGAGCATTTTCTTCCCCTTCTTTGATAGATACACCAACCATCTGTTTGGCTAGTAGCTCTTGTGACGATAGCAAATTCTCAAATTCTTCCAAAGATGGTTGTTGAACTCATCCTTGAATCGATGTAACAAATGGAATATATTTTGACTTTGAACCACGAATAATGATTCTTCTTATTCGTGCTTCAGAGATAGCCTCGTCCGGATTCAATAGAGAAATTTTGGAACCCAGATTTTTACCCTTCAAAACATACTCGGCGATAGAGAGATTACCTTGAGTGGTGTTAGCTAACTCATTCTCCAAAATCTATAACCAAGCTTCATCCTTCTTGTTGAACAACTGATCGAATGTCCTCCATATTTCATGAGCTGATTTACACCTTATAATATGATCAAATAAATTAGAAGAGATAGACCTCTTTAGGATAAATTTCGCCTTAGCACTAATTTGCTTCCACTTCTTATGCACATTGCTATTTTCCGGTGCATAAGCAGGAGGACTTGTGTTACTTCTATTGACAACTTCCCACAAATCCTCACCAAAAGAGAAGAAATGTTTTGGAGGGGAGAACTTTGTTTAGGAAAGAAGGTTTTCTTGATTTTTGGCTTCATTATAAATGTTTAAGGCTACTCGTATTTATACTTGTCTAGGGATGATTCTAGATACAAAAATAATCTAGATAATTATATCACCGTATACTAATATCTTCCTTAAATATCCAAGATTCTATAATAGCTAGATATTTCTTAAGTACTACAAATATCCAAGATATTATACCATAACTTTCCAGAAACTTCTTCTAACTATAATTTTTACTCTTCCAAAAAATCAACTTTGTTTTTTCACAGGCTTAAGATAACAAATTCATTTTGTTTGAGTGATTCCTTAGGTTGAAGAATCGAGCTGGAAGTTTAGTCTCTCGTTCAATTCTGGGGATTGAGGATTTATTGTTACCTTTTTGAAAAAAAAAGAATCAAACTTTTCCAATGAGTTGTAATTCTTATTTAGTTCCACATTTTATCTTATTCTGATTAAGTTAAGCTTATGCTGCATTTCCGGTGGGCGATATTGCCAAAACAAAACAGATGTAACTTTGGTGGTTTTAAAGTGGGATAATGGGACATTAGGAGGTCTACTCAAGCCTCTTCATCAAGAAGCTCCAAAATCGTCCTTAATCCATTGAGGTATATGCTAAAATTCTCGAGCCAACTACGATTAACTACATTGGAGTTTTCACTAAGAAATTAGTGTGCTAGTTACGGGGCAGATCCAAAGCATTGCGTGCGGGTTCGCTGGAATCGGTAACTTTTGCTCATACCTTATGTATATAGACTTTTCTCCCAATTGTTATTTGTATACGGTTAAAACCGGATATATCCAGTTTTACTATTTTATCGAAGCCAAGGAATTGCATCGAGTGCCAGCCTCATAGTGGATCGACTGGAGCATAAAGACAAGGTACCGAATTCGAGGGTCGAGACGCCTATTAATATCGAGGCAGCAACGATCGAGATCAAATATGGAAGATTTCGAGCAAAGAGCAATAATGAAAAAGCAAGATATCTGTGACTGATCGAAGATCACAACGAAAATTCCAAACCAGATCAAATCAACAGCGGTTGCTTAGGCTAATCATGAGATTAACTTTCGTAATTAGAATTCTACCATAGATAGGATTCCTCCACTATATAAAGAGAGTTTTGATCATATGGTAAGCACCTTACTTTCGCGCATATCATAGCAATACAATACTTTCTGGCTTACCTTCTTGTTTATCAGATTATTATATTTTTATTATTCTGACATCGATCAGTCTGAGGGTATTTAACTCGAGGGCTGAGCTCCATTCATACACTGGTTTACTTAATTTAACTGTTAATTTTTGCTACTAATCTTCAAATTCATCAATTAATATTAGGTGAATTCACGTGTCCTTAAAATCACATTATAAGTTTAATCATAATCCTATTTTTAGGGTAAACTATTTGACGCCCACCATAGGGCTAAGGATAATAGTGATTGGCTGGTATTAATTTTCATAACACACACTACTTTATACTTGTTCTTGCGAGTGTTTTTGATTTCAGGATCAACATGTCTAACTCGCAAGCAGTACCCACTCACGCCGATGACGGCCTCGATTTCCGTGGAGAAAATGATAATGTATCTGCCCCAGGGATAGAAGTAACTCAAGCTACTAACGAGGGAGTACCAATAGTAGACCATGTCGATGTCAGTTCATACGTCTCCCAAAAATGCAAATATGGGTATTGACCCTAAAAATTGTGTCCACAGAGATGCCTAAGAAGCCGATCAGAAGGCACAGAGTAGTGGAGAAGGCAAAATTAACCTTTGCATGATATTCGAAATGTTACAGACTCAACAAGACACAATAGCACAATTCCAAAATCAGAATCGAACACCAAGTAGAATTGAGCTCGAAACATTACATGAAGTTGTTCACAGAATTTAACCTGTACTGGAGAAATCGAACGCTAATGAATCAAACACTGACCCCGTCATTATAGAGATGCTCGAGGAACTCACTAAGAGGATCGAATTAGGTTAAAATAAAATCAAGGCTAATAACAAAAAGGTAGAGACGTACAACTCACGGGTTGACCAAAAACCGGGCACCCTCAATTCTAAAGGGCTTGGATTCGAAGAAGTTTGTGCATACGCCTTTCCCTCCAAGTGCGGCTCCGATAATTCATAAGAAATTTCGTATGCCAGAGATCCAAAATTACAATGGGACCACTGATCCTAATGAGAACGTTAGTTTTTACACATGCACGATAAATATGGATGACTTAGAAGACGATGAGATTGAATCCGTTCTACTGAAGAAATTCGAATAGACTCTATCGAAGGGTGCAATGATATGGTACCATAACTTAGCACCCAACTCTATTTATTTGTTTGCTATGCTCGGAGATTCTTTTGTGAAAGCTCATGCCGGAGCCATCAAAGTTACAATGAGAAAAACAGACCTCTTCAAGTAAGATAGAAGGGTAACGAGATACTAAGGGAATTTGTATCTCGATTCCAAATGGAGAGAATGGATTTTCCTCCAGCCACCGGTGATTGGGCTGTTCAAGCTTTTAAACAAGGTCTCAACGCTCGAAGCTCCATAGCCTCACAACAGTTGAAGAAAAATTTGATCGAATATCCAACCGTCACTCGAGACGATGTACAATATTAGTATCAGTCGAAGATTAGGGTCAAAGATGATCAACTACTAACTCTAATTGGTTCGATTTATTCCAACAGGCCCGAGGACAAAGTTAAAAAGGACATCAATCGGGAGCCATGATCAAATGGAGATAGGTACAAGCCATACAGTGGAGATCGGAGTAATAATATGACCATGCGCAACCCCGTATGAAATGATAGAAGGAAGAATCAGGGACAGAGTTCCCGGGGCTTATGAGAAAAAAGAGGTTTCGATAGTGATGTCAGGTCCAAGGAAGCACCTCGACTGTCAGAATACAACTTCAGCATGGATGCATAAAGTATTATGTCAACCATCGGTCAGATTAAGGATACTAGATAGCCCAGACCCTTACCGGCCGATCTAGCTCAAAGGAACCCTAATCAAATGTGTAAATACCATGGTACCCATGGTCATAGAACTGAAGACTGCAGACACCTAAGGGGGGAGGTAGCCCGTCAATTCAATGAGGGTTACCTTCGAGAATTCTTAAGTGATCGAGCCAAGAAGCACTTTAAAAGAAAGATTCAAATAGGCATAACGAGACCTCAAGGACCGATATTCAAACACACCAAGGTGACGATCATGAGGGAAAAGCAAACTCGAGACTATTTACCAGAAGAAAACTTGTCTTTCAACGACGAGGATACGGAGGGGATCGAACAACCTCACAATAACGCACTAGTAATATCTATCCTTATGAATAAAATTAAAGTTAAACGTGTGTTGATTGATCTAGTTAGGTAGGCAAATATTAATCGATCAAGTGTCGTACAACAACTCGACCTCCAATATCAAATCGTGCCCATAACTCGGGTAGTTAACGACTTTAATATGGAAAGTGAAACAACCAAAGGGGAAATCATTACGTGGATGTGACTATCCAGGAAACAAAGTTCGATGTGATCGATGGCGGCATAAGGTAGAATGCGCTACTCAGAAGGCCTTGGATTCATAATATGAGAGCAGTGGCCTAGATGCTTCATCGGGTCTTGAAATGCCAAACATTAGAAGGAATAAAAAAAGGAGTACGGTGAATAACCATCTACCAAGGAAATGTTTTCAATTGACGAGGTAGTACCGACATCGGCATTGTCATCAACAAAGGGATCAAAATTGAAGGGGAAACAAGAAGTCAAATGGCAACTACAATCACCCGCCTCACCCAATCGGGGAACAGAAAGCCTTCGAGGATGATGGTTATATGATACCTCTAACCTTCTTAATCCCCGATGATTTCGATGCAACAAAGTCAACGATTGAAGGGCTAGAACAAGTCATACTGATCAAGCATGTATCCGATCGAAAGGTATACTTGGGCACGGGGTAACTCCCAAGCTCAGGAAAAAACTCTTCAATTCGTTTTAAATAACATGGATTGTTTTGCTTGGTCCCACTTAGACATGACAGGGATCCCACCGAAGATCACTACGCATTGACTAAGCTTGGACCAGATGTTCCGCCTGGTGAAGCAAAAAAGGAGATCTCAGTATGAGGTAAAACACACATTAATTAAGGACGAGGTAATAAAACTTCTCAATATAGGATCTATTCAGGAAGTGAAATATCCTGAATGGTTAGAAAACGTGGTTGTGGTCCTTAAAAAGGGAAACAAACTTAGAGTGTGCGTAGAATATAAAGATTTGAACAAGGTATGCTCTAAAGATTTCATCCTTTGCCGATTATTGATCGTTATGATTGATGCCATGGCCGGCCAAAAGAACCTTAGTTTTTTTGATGCCTACTTGGGGTACAATCAAATACTAATGAACCCGAAGGATCAGGAAAAGACTCTGTTCATCACTAAGTACGGCTCCTATTGCTATAATATAATGCCGTTTGGATTAGAAAAATGCTGGTGCTACTTATCATCGCCTAGTAAATCGAATGTTTGAAGAATAAATAGGTAAATTAGCGGAGGTTTATATTTATTATATGATAGTTAAGTCTATGATGACCCAAAGGGCCATCTTTTGTTTTAGAACCCGAATCCGGGTTCTGAGGCCTTTAAAACCTCATTTTCTTTCCCCTCGATTTGCATGCGTAATTAGGGCGCATTTTCGAAAAGTCTTTTTGTCAAATAAGATTGATTATTATTGGTTCCTTTATCGGGATGATATTATTTCTTCTATTTGGGTGAGGAAAAGTGTAAATCACGAAGGGTGATGTCGTGCATTATATTGTGAGTGGGTGTTAATGTACAAAGGGTGATGTCGTGCCATGATTATGAGAGTTAACGCACGAAGGGAGATTCCATGCCATGATTATGAGAGTTAATGCACGAAGAGTCATGCCATACTATTATTATAAGAGTTAACGCATGAAGGGTGATGTCATGCCATTCTAGTGTTTCTTATGGTAGAGACGTGAGTAAAATCACGAAGGGTGATGTTGTGCACGTGTTACTATTTCATTAATCCTGTTGGTTCAATATGGTGTTTACTTGGCTTCCCTATTAAATTACTGTCACCATTTGATATTCCCCGAAATATGTTTCCCCTTCCCATTTTTATCTGTTACTTTTCTATTATTACTGTTCTACTTGTATATTATTTAACTGTACAGGTTTATATGGTTGTCGTGTCCTAGCCTCGTCACTACTTTGCCGAGGTTAGGCTCGACACTTACCAGTATATGGGGTCAGTTGTACTGATACTGCACTCTGGACCTTTTGTGTATATTTTGGTGCCAGACATTGTGAGCAGAGTTGAGAATGCTACCTTCACTCTAGGGAGACCCAAGGTAGATCTGCCAGCGTTCGCAGAGCTTGGAGTCCCCTTTCCTGTATTTTAGTTTTTCCTATCTCTTTCTATTTTGAGGACATATGTACTTCTTTCAAACTTGTATTTCTAAAAATTCTTAGACGTTCGTGGATTTTGACAACAGATCATTCGGGTAGTTATGTATTGGAGTTGTTGAACCGTTATATCACTTCTACATCTTACATTTGTCTGGTTTTAGCACCTACGATCCCGCAAGTGCGGTGGATTTGCCGCAGGTGCGGATGGGTTTTTTTAAAGTAAAACGCCACAAAAGAGGAGATTTGTCCACAGGTGCGAACCGCAGATGCGACATAGGTACCACACATGCGGTTTTACAGGGAAGAAAGTATAAATAGATGCCTACGCAAAATTTTGTCATTTTTCCACAATTTGATTTTAGACTTGGAACTTTTGGGTAACACTTGGAGGTAATGTTATTGAATTCAATACTCGATTCTATGGTGATTTCTAATTGTTTAGACATGAAACTTATGGAATTTAAGGGTTAAAATTGAAGGTTAGGGCTTGAGTTTTAGAGAGCATTGAGTGGCGATTTGAGGGGCCATTTGAGGTGTGATTTGGATGTTCTTGGTATGTATAAACTCGTAGTAGGATAAGGATTCCTATGATATAATTTTTGTTGAATTTCGAGACGTGGGTCCAGGGGTCAGGTTTAACCAATTTTGGGATTTTTTGATTAATTTAATTATTTCCGCTTGGCCTTTGTTCCTTTAGCTTGTATTAATGATATGTACTGATTTTGGTTAGAGTTGGGGCATTTAGATGCCGAGTCGAGAAGTAAGGGCATCGCGAGCTAGAGTTTGGCTTGACTTGAGGAAAGTAACGCTTCCAAACTTAGTTTTGAGGGATCGAAACTCCAAACTATGTGTTCTATGATTACTATTGAGGTGATACAAATGCCAACTGACATGCGTGTGGGCGTGTGGGCGTGCACCGTGAGAATCGCAGCCTAGATCATTTCATGCCACTACTTAGTGACTCTTTTTTTACTGATATATATGTTGCACTTATATGATGAAGTTAATAAGCTGTAAATCATGCTAATTATCATGTTAAGGATCTACGCCAATAGTGTTGAGACCCTAGAGGTCATTTCTTGCTGTCATATCATTTGCATCATCGTTATTATATACGCAATCATGTTCATGCATATTATATCATGCCTCAATATTGATTATTGTTATTTGACACATCATATCATTGGCCGGGCTAGTATCATGACATATTAACCCCGTGTGTGAGTGGAGAGTGATGACTGAGTAGGGTCGAGGGCCTAAGAGTGATGACTGAGTAGGGTCGATGGCCTGATATTGAGTGGAAATATAGGATCAGGCTGCACGCCACAGCGAGATACTGATTATGCCTTCGTTGGCTTGTTATAGCGCTTGGGCTGAAAGTAGCCCCTCTAGAGTCTTTATACCCCCAGTGAGCACAATTGATGATATTGAGGGATGAATCTTCATTAGACATAGATCTTATCCGAAGTATTTAATCCTAGAGATGGATCTTCTCCATAGGGATGGAATGGCCTTCCTCGGTACTACATGACCATGGTCAGTGATGTGTATATATTTCGGGATGGTTCTTCCCTGAGCTAGATGGACATATACAGTACCGAGTGGTCAAGTACTTGTGAGTGGATGTACACAAAATATCGGTCATGCTATATGTGCATTGCTGCACGGAGATTCCTCAGATTTATATGTCGTACTGTTCAGACTATATTTATTTACTACTGAGTTTCTACTCGAACTACAAGCATGTTTACATTTTTGTGTAGTTTAATTGTATTACCTGTTGAGGTTTGGTTTGTGACTACCTGTCAGTCCATAATTTGGACTTTGTATACTGTAAAATTAGAGGGCTAGATTTTATGATAATTAGGGCACCTCGTAGGGGCCGCCCCTAAAAGGCTCGAAGTTCAGCTTGAAGTTCGACCCTAAGGGTTTACGACAATCGGCCCCAAGTCAATATGAAGCAATGGCTGTGACACGCTATAGGGAAGATCCCAAGGACATGATTAGAGCTGACCTAGCCTATAGGCTAGCTCAGGCCCGTACGGTGGTATTGAATAGTTGTACCAACCTTATATCTTTGTAATAAATACACTTGTACTGTATTAGGATTCTCCTCATCAATAAAGGGGATCCTTTTTTTTGTAATGGAGAACACACTACATCCAACACAAGAAATTCTTTCTGCTCTCTAACTCAAACATACTCTCTATTTGGTTCTATTGCTTACACTTATTGCTTTACTTACATTTATTATATTTCATTATTTTTTTTCATTTATTACTCGTCATTGGTCATAAAGAACCGCAATCACAACTTTAATAACTATTAATTCTCCATCGACCACCCAAATAGGCCATCCGACTCGACCTCGAGGCCTAGTACGCACTAGCCCGAACCCCAATTTTCAACTGTTCGATTTAGTTTCCAAGCTATCTACAAGCTATTATCTTATTTTCTAACCTTGTCACTTAACATATATTGCCTACCAAGTAGCATAAAAATAGATCACATATTTTTAGAACCACAAAATTCAATCTAATTATTATTACCATTTTCAAGGTAAACAGTTTAGCGCCCCTCGTGGGGCTAAAAGTAATAGTGATTATTTTCTTGCTGGTTCACTACATAATTCAAGTTATCCCTCACAAATTTTCTTGTCCAAGATCTTTTGATTTCAGGTCAAATGTCCAACTCATTAAATGCACACTAAAACAACAATCTTGAGGAACATGGTGAAAATGTTGTAGCTGTTCCAGGTGTCGGCTCATCCATTCCTTGTTCACATCTTCTTCATCATCAACAATGAAAGGTTGGTGGTTTGGCATCGCAGGGTTAGCAGGATTTGATGTTGAAAAGGACGGTACAACCTAATAAGATGACTAAGGGTAAGATCAAGCTCTGCTCCCTCCGCAAATAATCACATGATCAGTACTATACGCCAAACGACGGGTGAACCTGTGCCAAGTTAGCCTGATATTTTCGGCAGAAGTCGAGCACAAACCTATCGAGGGGCCTAGCATAACAGGGTATGTGTATAAGTTCAGAAACCCTTTGGCACGATCCATAATGCTCTTTTTCGGGGAAGGTACCTACAATAATACTTTCTTCCCCCATCCACAATCTTTTCTCACTAACTTAAGATGCCCCTCTCCTATTAGAGAATTAAGCTTCGAAGCACACTCCCAATGGCTCTGAATATTGGGAGGTTTTCCTGTAGGAAAACTCTCTCTCGAAACGAAATGTCCCAGGGGCGGCTTGCCTGACTTCGGCGACGCACCACCAACCAGGCAGGGATCAGAGGCGAAACTTCCTTCTCCTTGCCGAACGAATCTTGGCACAGGAACCATAACTATGGAAAACTTGAAGAATTGGAGCGAAAATCTGAGCAAGGTTTCCTAAGTTAAAGCAGTGAAAGACCTAACCCAGATAGAAGAACCCTATGAAGAAGAATAAGATACTTTGGATAGTGTAATCCTCAAAGGAGAGAAGACAAACCTATATATAGAAGCAAGTGGTGATTGTCCGCCTACCTCAAAGGCCAATTAAAAAGTACTGACCAAACCACTATCGCTTTGGGAGAATGTACCGGCAGGATCAAAAGGAAGATAGGTTCTAAGGAGCCATAAACATCATTACAAGCCTCGAGATGGTACCCGATCTCGAGGATTTCTATTAAAAGGAAGCTACGCTCTAAGGAGCCATATATATCATTACAGACCTCGAGATGGTACCCGATCTCGAGGATTTCTATCAAATGGATAATAGGATCTGAGAAGCCATTAGCATTATTACAAGCCTCAAGATGGTACCCGATCTTGAGGATTTCTATCAAAAGGAATATAGGCTCTAAGGAGCCACGAACATCTTACAAGCCTCGAGATGGAACTCGATCTCGAGGATTTCTATCAAAAGGAAGATACACTCTAAGGATCCATATACATTATTATAGGCCTTGAGATGGTACCCAATCTCGAGGATTTCTATCAAAAGGATGATAGGCTTTGAGGAGCCGTTAGCATCATTAAAAGCCTCGAGATGGTACTCGATCTCAAGAATTTCTATCAAAAGGAAGATAGGCTCAAAGGAACCATGTACATCTTTACAAGCCTCGATATGGTACCTGATCTCGAGGATTTCTATCAAATGGATGATAGGATCTAAGGAGCCGTTAGCATCATTACAAGCCTCGAGATAGTACCCGATCCGGAGGATTTCTATCATGAGGATGATAGGCTCTAAGGAGCCAATACCATCATTACAAGCCTTGAGATGGTGCCCAATCTCGAGGATATTTGTCAAAATGAAAGATAAGCTCTGAGGAGCTACTCGTATAATCTTGACCTCAAGGTGGTACCCGATCTCGAGGATCCCGGTCAAATGAAAGATAAGCCGTGAGGAGCTACACATATAAGCCTGACCTCGAGGTGGTACCCTTCTCAGATTCTTTGTAAACACAAATAAAAGGAAATCCTGCACAAATGAAAGAAAAATTGAAGAAACATTTTTCATTAATAAGAAACGATTACAAAATCCTACGAAGGGTCCTTAAACATGGTTACGAAAGCCCACGAAGGGTCTTTACAAAGAAATAAAAGCAAACGGCTAAAAGCCTTTGGGAGCTGCTTTAGAAATACCTATTCCCTCTAGAACCCAGCTTGACCTTCCAAATAATGCCCTTGAGAACCCCTCTCCTCCCCTCCCTTTTAGGTGAAAATGGATGAAGAAGCAGAAAACGATGAAGAAGCAGAAAAAGATAAAGAAGTGGCTGGGTGAAAAATTTGGCGAGTATGGGTCTCGCCAGCACTACTTTTATGAATCCGCTTCTTGAGATGTTGCATAGATGCATGATGCAATAGTTAGTATATACTACCACCTCACTCCACGGAAAGCAAAAGGAATGAAATGTTGTACTGGGTAGTCAGGATAGATGAGCAGAATTTCATAGTCGGCATGCCATTTAATGCAAAGGTAATTTTAGATTTCTCTCTCATTATTTCGGGCCAACAACAACAACAAAAAACCAGTACAGTCCCACTATGAGGGAAAGCCCTGAGAAAGAGTCATGGCATAACTGATGAAAACACTACTATATGATCTTGCGGCCACGATTTTCAAATATAAGCAACAAAATTTGATAAAGATGAAAAGAAGAAAGGAGTGGAAGAGCGATAGAATGATGTTTAGTTCAAGAAAGCCCCCATTTATAGAAATATGGTAGCGTAATCGATGGTAATCAATGCATTCTTTGGGGAACATAACCAACAGTGCAATCAATGCCTTTTTTGAGAAACGTATTGACAAGCACAATCAATGCCTTTAGGAGGCGGATTGTTGGTGATATTATGGCCTTGATGATATAAAATAGTGTTGCATTGAATGAAAGACGTGTCGATGGGATGACTTAGTTATAGCAAAAGCTAACATCAATAGCATGACTTCATCACAAGAGGCTCGAGGACATCAGTGTCAAAGCTTGTTCTCTTATTTGCCGGTGCAGTTGCTAAATCTGCCCAATTCCTCTTTCATGTATGGTTACCTAATGCCATGGAGGAGCCCACTCCTATTTCGGCTCTTATACATGATGCTACTATGGGTGCTGTTGGTGGATATACCGAAGATGTCCTGGCTCTGAACCAGGTACTTGAAATGCTAAAGGTACTTCTTATGGTCCTGCTTCAAACGTTTCTTATCATTCTAATCAAAGAAACGCAAAGACTATTTGTATATGGTAAAATTAGAGGGCTCAATTTTATTATCATTAGGGAACCTCGTAGGAGCCTCACTCGAAAGACTTGGAGTTTGACCCTAAGGGTTAACGACGATCGTCCCTGAGGAAGTATGAAGCAATGGTTATGACACGCTAGCGGGAAGATCCCAAGGACATGATTAGAGCTGACCTAGCCTATAGGCGAGCTGAGGCCCATACGATGGCATTGAATAGTTGTACCAACCTCATATCTTTGTAATAAATGCACTTATACTGTATTAGGATTCTCCTCATTTATAAAGGGAATACTTGTAATTTTGTAATGGATAACACACTATTTTCAATACAAAAACATTCTTTGTGCTCTTTAACTCAAACATACTCTCTATTTGGTTGTATTGCTTTAACTTATTGCTTTAATTACATTTGTTATATTTCATTAATTTTTATTCATTTATTGCTCATAATTGGTCATAAAGAGCCGCAATCACAACTCTATTAAATGTTAATTCTCCATTGACCACCCAAATAGGGTGTCTAACTCGACCTCGAGGCCCTACACGCACTAGCCCGAGGACCTGATTTTCAACTATTCGGTTTGGTTTCCAAGATATCTACAAGATCTTATCTTATTTTCTAACCTTGTCACTTAACATCTATTGTCTAACAACTAGCATAAAAATAGATCGCATATTTTTAGAATTACAAAATTAGATCTAATTGTTAATGCCATTTTCAAGGTAAACAGACTAGTTACTTACTCAGTTGGTGTACTCGTATTACCGCTAGCACCTTGTGTGCAGATCCAGGTACCTCAGGGCACAGTGGGGGTTGTTGACTATTCCAGTCATGAACTTCACAGAGATAGCGAGATAGTTGCCTAGCGACCGCAGTTCTACTTTTCTCCTTCTCTATTTTCCTATTAGTACTTTGTTGTTATTTCCAGACCGTTTTGGTCTTGTCTTGTTTCAGAACTATTGTAGTGTTGTTCATGACTTAGTGGCACTCGAGGTCGGGCTTGTATTCACTTTGTTGATTTTAACTTTATTTCTATATTGAATTTCAGTTGAAAAATGGTTTTACTTAAGTTTTTAAATGAAAGGTGGCTTGAACTGGAAATGTGTCAGCTGGCCTAGTTTAACGATAGACGTCATCACGATCAGGTCGGTTTGGGGTCATGACAATGAGAAAGGAAACAAAGCAACTCAGGGAAAAGCTCAGAAGAGATAGGGAGGCTAATGCCTAATAGATAGCCAACCTTGTGAAAACTTTGACCCACTCTCCTTCTTACCTATGAACTAGTTCCTTCTCAGTGTCCTTAGTTCTTTTGCTATTCAAGTAATGCCTTATCTTTTTTTTTCTATCTTTTAACTTAGTCTGAGTAGTTTGCAGTATGCTTAGTTTATTTTGTTCTAATTATGAAGACAAGGCTCGGGCTTTTTTGGCACTATAATGTCTCTTCTTGCTCTGGTTTACCTTTTGTACTCTATTGGATAATCAGCCTAGCTTATTTGCCTTGATATCTCTTACACTTATGTTATATGCTATTTGGCATTGAATCTTACATTATCTGTACTTAATGTCTAACATTATTTGTGTTTTTGATGATCCCAATAGGGGGAAGATAGAGTTTTAAGGTAGTGGGTTATGAAGATACATGTTTGTCAATAGTATTTGTCACTTGTTGTGATTATCCGGTTCTTTGATGAGATTACATGGTTCTATTGTGTACAAGGTTTGCCGTCATCAAAAAGAGGAAATTTGTTAAGTATTAAAGTTTTGATGATTAACAAAGTATGACTGAGTGTTCAAAGAACCAAGTCCTCAACGTAGCTTCTTTATTACTCTGAAGAACCAGCTCTTCATGTTGATACTTGTACATCTGTACAAGACACTAACTTTATCTCAAAGTTATCCAGGTCTAAGTTTGGTATAAGAAGGCTGCATGTTGGCCCAAGTAAAGGTTTGTTTTGAAGATTGACAAAGGAAGCTTAGGCATAAATCAGGTCCATCCCTCAGGACTATCCATCATGTGCAAAAAAATGGACAGATTCTAGCATGTGGGATGCACGTGAAGGAGATAAGCTTAACTTTGTGTATTCAGTATCTTCAGATAGAAAATGTTGCATAATTGATAAGGAGAAGGAATTATTAATCAAGAGAACACTATCCAAAATAGCAAAAGATTTTGAAGTTGAAATCAACTAGAACTCTTCCACCAAGGAAGAGTTGCATCAGAACTCTAGTTATTTCTTCATCTACTAACTCTGTAAATTGCAGGATGTTCTCACATTACATGTATTGCACAAAAATGCAGAAGTTAAACGTGAACTGAGAGTAAAAAAGCAAGGCTTTTTTGCAAATAGTTCGTGTGTGATTCACGTGTGCAAACCTGAAGCTACATGAACCAAATTAAAGAACCGGCTCCATAAAGAGTTTTATGTGTCTTTATTTATTTCATATTCAATTATAGTAGGTATTTTATATTGTACCTTTCAGCTTTATCTAGTGAAAATTGTAATGGATACTTAGAGTATTCAAGTTAGAGTTAACTTGAAGTTGTCGCAATAGTTAGAGGCTTTGTGCTACAACGGAATTAGAGGTAATTCTTAGGTTTACAAAGAGTTTTGTAAATGTTATTTTGGCTTAGTGATTTAGTGAAGTGTTGGGAAAAATCCTACTGAGTAGTAAGTCGTGGTTTCTTTCACCTTTTAAGCTAGGTGTTTTCCACGTAAAAATACTTGTGTTCTTTACTTTTTACATTTATTATTCCGTAACAGTAGCAGAAGGAACTCATAGAAGAACCATGTCCTTCCATAATTAGTTTAAGCAAAAAATCACCACACAAATAATCCTTCCCCCCCCCCCCCCTTTCTCCTTCTGTGTGGTATTGAAGCCTAAACATCATTGCTATAACTGATAAGGGTCGTTGCTCAATAAGATACGGATAAATCAATCAGAGACAAAGTCCAAAATCTTGTGGAATCCTTGAAACAGCATGAGTCCTATCAAAGAGGAAGCTGACTATGAATAGGACTCCAAAAATATCTCAAGTTAAAGAGTTTAAATATGATCGACTTTGGACTTGTCAATCATCCTTTCACACATCAACAAAAGAGTCATAAGTTATTTACTCGAGTCGAGTACTTGCATTATATTTATTCCCGATTTAGTCTAGTGAATATGTTTTTGGAAATTGAATTGTAATCAAGTGTCATAAACAATTAGTGAGTTGACATGTTAGAGTAACTTGTGAATCAAATTGGACTAGTAAGAGTAGTGGAGAGTATTTAATTGGAGTCGCGTAATTGATATATTTTGACTCATTGTTCTAATGGAGTTGGAGTTAAAAATCCTACATGATAGGACGTGGCTTTTGCTCTTTGGGCCGGATGATTTTCCACATAAATATCGATGTGTTCATTTACTTTATACTTAAGAAATACAGTAAAGAATCAAATTCTTTAATAATCCATATGAGCACTCAAACTAATATCTATCTTCAATTTTATATCAATTTCAATAACTTCATTATAATTGCAATTTTGTTATGTCTTTTTGCTTCATATCTCACGAATCTTTTGGAAATACTTGGATTATCAAATGTGCAATGAACATAAGAATCATTACCCATTTACATCAGATCAGTTGCAAACTGTATAGGGCGTCCCATCATGTTGCAAAAGTTAGTGCAACGTAGGAAACCCAAGATAATCAGCACCACTTTTACATCATATTTAACTCCACAACATTTTACCTGCTTTTTACTATTAGGTTAAAATTGGAACTGCAGTAACGCAAATTTGTTTTAGTTGATGAGGCATTATTAAGTCGTCCTTCTCACCTATGCATTTTATGTTGATTTTTTAATATATTTAATTAATATATTAAATATTTAAAAGAGTGTGAATGAGAAATGGAGGGAAAAGAAATTTTTTAGTAAAATTTTAAGTTCCCCTCCTTGGTAAATGGACATTGTCCCATATCGTAAAAGGAAGAGATTTCTTATGGGTATATAAGCAATTGCTTTTCTTCTAGCTCTTAAAGAGTTGAGAAGAAAACAATAAGCCCCGCGCCGTCGTCGTCGTCGCTCGGCTCGGCTTCGGCTTCGGTCAATCGATCGATTGATTAACTTTTTGGACCAAACTTATTTGTTAATAGTAAAATATTAACAGAAATGTTGTTAAATATTTATTTTAATAACAGAATATTAATATTAAATATTAAATTAAATCCAATGTGTTTTTCTGTTTTGGTAACAGAAAATTAACTACCCATCAATTTTCCCTCTTTATTGTTGAGTAAAGCCATTATGCAATGGCATTTATGCTGTGGCGGTTTTGCAGAAATAGCCATTATGAAGAGTTGCACCTCTTCAGATTTCAGCCCAACTTTTGGCTATAAATACAATATTATTCTGCTCAAAATTTCACTACATATTTTCTGAGCTTCTCCTCCTTTCTTCTGCATACTTTTAGCATCAAACAAAGCAAAAGTAAGTGTGATTTGCTACTTGACTTTGTGTTCGCTCAAACACTGGGGTTTGAAGTACCACTACACCAATGTGTAATTCGTTCTATCCCGGGAGGAAATAATCCATAACCTTGGGTACTAGGAGGGGATTAAATTCCTTAAGGAAACACTGTGAATTCAATGGGCTCGAATTAGTTTTCTGTTATTTTTGTTCATGCACATTTCTGTTTATATTTATTTATATTTTCAGAATTAATTTACAAATACAGTTTACTAACAAGCTTAAGGAATTTAAAATATTTCTGTATTTGTTCTTACTGTTTCTGGAAGAGTAAAACCTTTGTGATTTTGTACTCTATTTAAATATACGTGATTTTAATATTTGTGTAATTCTTTTACAGAAATGACTAATGAGAATGAGAACCAAGATGTTCCAATGGTGACTGCTAATGCCTCAACAAGCCGAACGACTCCAGCAACATTGGCACAGGCGGAGAAACCCGGAAAAATTTTCGGGATTGATTTCAAGCGCTGGCAACAAAAGATGTTCTTCTATTTGAATACTCTAAGTCTCCAGAAGTTCATCAAGGAAGATGTTCTTGTGTTGTCCAACGAAACTCTAGAAACTGAACGCTTTCTCGTCATTGAAGCATGGAAGCATTCAGATTTTTTATGCAAGAATTATATTATAAGCGGGCTGGAAGATGTTTTGTATAATGTCTACAGTAGCGTAGAAACTTCAAAGGAACTGTGGACTGGGCTTGAAAATAAATACAAAACTGAAGATGCCGGATTGAAAAAGTTTGTTGGTGCAAAGTTTTTGGACTACAAAATGGTAGATAGCAAGTCTGTTATTACCCAAGTCCAGGAATTGCAAGTGATTATTCACGATCTCCTTGTTGAAGGTATAAATCAAATTAATATTGATGTTGAAAGTAGTAATCTTAGTATTTTTACTAATGAAAATTTCATTGAAGGTCTTGTTATCAATGAAGCATTCCAAGTATCAGCAATGATTGAGAAGTTGCCTCCTTTGTGGAAGGACTTCAAAAACTACTTGAAACACAAACGCAAGGAGATGTTCCTTGAAGATCTCATTGTTCAGTTGAGAATCGAAGAGGACAATAAAGCTGCTGAAAAGAGAGGTCGTGAAAACTCAACAATAAATGGGAGAAAATATTGTTGAAGAGAACAAAAAGAGGAAGAAGGTTTCTGGACCAAAATACAACCCAAGTAAGAAGCGGTTCAGTGAAAACTGCTACAATTGTGGAAAAACCGGACATAAATCTACGGAGTATCATGCTCCAAAGAAAGACAAGAAGAAGGGTCAAGCGAACATGGTTGAAAAACATGATGATGTTGATGACTTATGTGCCATGCTTTTCGAATACAACTTGGTAGAAAATCCTAAAGAGTGGTGGATTGATTCCGGAACCACTCGCCATGTTTGTGCTGTTAGAGAAGCATTTTCTACTTATGCTCATGTTGGACCCGATGAGATAATTTCTATGGAAAATGCTTCAAACGCCAATATTGAAAGATGTGGGAAGATATTTCTCAAAATGACTTCCGGCAAAGTGGTGACTTTGAACAACGTCTTTCATGTTCCCGAGATTAGAAAGAATTTGGTCTCTACTGGACTTCTTGTTAAGAAATATTTTAAATGTGTTTTTGTTTCCGATAAGGTTGTAATAAGTAAGAATGAAATATTTGTAGGAAAAGGTTACCTCAGTGAGGGCCTTTTCAAGCTGAATGTAATAGTGGTTGAAAATAATAATAAAATTTTAGCTTCGTCTTACTTACTTGAGTCAAATGAATTATGGTATATATGTTTGGTTCATGTCAATTATAAAACCTTACGAAAAATGATTAGTTTGAAAGTATTGCCTAAATTTGAATGTGACAAATCAAAATGTCAAGTATGTGTGGAATCTATGTATGTTAAACATCCTTATAAGTCGGTTGAAAGAAATTAAAATCCTTTAGACTTAATTCACACAGATATTTGTGACATGAAGTCAATACCATCTCACGGTGGAAAGAAGTATTTCATAACTTTTATTGACGATAATACTCGATATGGCTGTGTTTACTTACTTAATAGTAAAGATGAAGCAATAGACGCATTCAACCAATACAAAAATGAAGTTGAAACACAACTTAACAGGAAAATTAAAATAATAAGAAGTGATAGGGGTGGTGAATATGAATCTCCTTTTGAACAAATATGTTTAGAATATGGAATTATACATCAAACAACGGCCCCTTACACGCCCTAATCCAATGGAATTGTAGAAAGAAAGAATCGTTCATTAAAGGAGATGATGAACGCATTATTGATAAGTTCTGGTTTGCCGCAGAACTTGTGGAGGGAAGTCGTTCTTACGGCTAACCGAATATTAAATCGACTGCCCCATAGCAAAACGCAATTCATTCCATATGAAATATGGAAAGGAAGGAAGCCCATTTGAATTATTTTAAAGTGTGGGGGTGTTTGGCAAAAGTGCAAGTTTCTAAACCCAAAAGGGTAAAAATAGGACCAAAAACTGTTAATTGTGTTTTCATAGGATATGCGACTAATAATAAAGCATATCGATTTCTGGTTAATAAATCAGAAAATCCCAACATTCATAATAATACGGTTATAGAATCAGATAATGCTGAGTTCTTTGAAAATATATATCCGTATAAAAAAGAATGTGAGTCGATTAGCGAAGGATCTAAACGACCTCGGGAAAAAACAAAATAAAGTACACTTAACCAGGAAGATCCAAGGCGTAGTAAACGTTAAAGAACGTCTACTTCATTTGGACCAAATTTTGTGACATTCTTATTGGAAAATGAGCCTCAAACATTTAAAGAAGCTATGTCTTCTTCGGAATCATTGTTATGAAAAGAGGCAGTCAATAGTGAAATAGAATCCATATTGAACAACCATACATGGGAATTGGTTGATCTTCCTCCTGGAAATAAACCATTGGGTCTAAATGGATCTTTAAGAGGAAAATGAAAGATGATGGCACTATTGACAAATATAAGGCAAGAATTGTGGTTAAAGGGTATAGACAACGAGAAGGTCTTGATTATTTTGATACATACTCTCCACTTATAAGAATTACGTCCATACGAACGTTAGTAGCATTAGCTGCAGTTTATGGTCTTGAAATTCATCAAATGGATGTTAAGACGACCTTCTTAAATGGAGAGTTGGAGGAAGAAATCTACATGGATAAACCAGAAGGGTTTGTGGTTCCAGGTAAAGAAAAGAAGGTCTATAGACTTGTTAAGTCCCTTTACGGATTAAAACAAGCACCCAAACAATGGCATGCAAAATTTGACCAAACACTTTTGTCAAATGAGTTTAAGATAAATGTGTGTACATTAAAAATGTTCCAAATCACATAGTAATTTTTTACTTATATGTGGATGATATTCTCATAATGAGTAATAATATTGCCAATATAACTGCTACTAAGCGTATGCTAACTAGCAAGTTTGATATGAAAGACTTGGGAGTTATTGATTTAATTCTGGGAATTAAGATCCATAAGACTTCTCAAGGTATGGCATTGTCACATTCTCATTATATCAAGACAGTACTTGAAAAATGCAATCACTTGGGCTTTAAAGTTGCAAAGACTCCAATTGACGTGAATCTTGCATTAGCAAAGAACAAAGGCCAAAGCATATCACAATTGGATTATGCTCGTGTGTTGGGTTGCTTAACGTACATCATAAATTGAACACGACCAGATATAGCCTGTGCTATAAGTAAATTGAGTCGATATACGAGCAATCCAGGTCAATCTCATTGGATGGCCATGCAACGAGTTTTGGGGTACTTAGTACATATCCAGGATTTTGCTTTGCACTACAGTAAATATCCTGCGGTCATTGAGGGATACTGTGATGCAAATTTGATCACTGGATCAACTGATTCCAAATCCACAGGTGGATATATATTCACCATTAGTGGAGGAGAGGTATCTTGGAAGTCGTCCAAACAAACTTGTATTGCTTGCTCTACAATGGAGGCTGAGTTCATAGCTTTGGATAAAGTCGGTGTAGAAGCTGAATGGCTCCGGAATTTCTTGGAAAATATTCCATTTTGGCCCAAACCCTTGGCACCAATATGCTTACACTGTGATATCAAGCGGCAATTGGAGGGGATGGGAGCGTTATGTATAACGGTAAATCTCGTCATAAACGACGAAGACATAAAACTGGTAGACAATTACTCTCTAGAGGAATTATCACGATTGACTATGTAAAGTCAAGTGATAATGTGGCGAATCCACTTACAAAAGGCCTAAATGGAGATGTAGTTGAGAAATCATCAAGGGGAATGGGACTGTGGTCGAGAACAAGTCATAGTGGCGGTAACTCTACCTAGAAGACTGGAGATCCCAAGATCTAGGTTCAAGGAGATCAAACAAAGTCATTTATAATGGTTCAACACTGTCAAAATAAACTTTTGGTCCATTCTCATATAAGACAATGTTCAGTACCAAGGATAAAGCAGTAATGTTTTTTATTGATTTCTAAATTTGATACGGGGTATATCAAATAGTGTATCTACGGATGACACATTTAGGTATCACCTATGTAAGTGTGAAGTGTTAGCCGCTTCAAGGAGACCTTTGTAAGGCCAGTTCTCTACGCACTTATGAAACCAGGCGGTGTTCATGGTTGAAACGAACACAACAATAAGAACCAAAGACGGTTAAGGATTGGTTGTGTGACTTGTGGTTGTCTAGGTATACACCAAAGTTCGACGGTTCAAAGATGTCAAATCTACCGATTGATCGAGTATATTCGACATAAGTTCACTACAGAAAGTTCAAAGGGAAACTTACTTATCCCAGTGTAATTAATCCTTACTTGCGAATCACACTGTTTTTCATGCATACTTCCGTGATATAGCCATTCCCCATTCTTGTGGGGGATTGTTGGATTTTTTAATATATTTAATTAATATATTAAATATTTAAAATAGGGTGAATAAGAAATGGAGGGAAATGCAATTTTTGAGTAAAATTTCAAGTTCCCCCTTATTGGTAAATGGGCATTGTCCCATATCAGAAAAGGAAGAGGGTTTTTTATGGGTATATAAGCAATTGCTCTTCTTCTAGCTCTTAACGAGTAGAGAAGAAAGCAAGCCTCGCGCCATCGTCGTTGCTCGCTCGGCTCGGCTCGGCTTCAGATTCGTGTTCGGATTCGGATTCGGATTTGGATTTGGATTTGGTCAAATGATCGATCGATTGATTAACTTTTTGAACCAAATTTATTTGTTAATAGTAAAATATTAATAGAAATATTGTTAAATATTTTTTTAGTAACAGAATATTAATATTTAATATTAATAATAAATCCAATCCGCTTTTCTATTTTGGTAACAGAAAATTAACTACCCATCAATTTTTCCTCTTTATTGTAGCCATTTATGCAATGGCATTGATGCTGTGATAGTCTTGCAGAAACATCTATTCTGAAGAGTTGCACATCTTCAGATTTCAGCCCAACTTTTGGCTATAAATACAACACTATTCTACTCAGAAATTTCAGTACGAATTTTCTGAGTTTCTCCTCCTTTCTTTTGCATACTTTTAGCATCAAACAAAGCAAAACTAAGTGTAATTTGTTACTGAACTTTGTGTTTTCTGAAACACTAGGGTTTGAAGTACCACTACACCAGTATGTAATTCGTTCTATCCTGGGATGAAATAATCCATAACATTGGGTAATAGGAGGGGATTAAATTCCTTAATGAAACACTGTGAATTCAGTGGGCTCGAATTGGTTTTCTGTTATTTTTGTTCATGCACATTTCTGTTTATATTTATTTATATTTCCAGAATTAATTTAAAATACAGTTTATTAACATTTTATACAAACACCAAAAATATTATGCGGAAACCTAGACCTATTTGGCCATGAGTTTTGCTAAAATAAATTAAAATTTATTTTCAAAACTCATGTTTGGCCATAAATTTTGCTCACATTTTAGCAAAATCCCAAATTCTAAAATCACCCCAATTGTTGATTTTGGGCCAAAATCCCAAAACTTGGGAATTATATACATGTTTCCAACATAAAGTTGGGAAATATGTTTTGAAAACGTATGTCCAAACATATTTTAATCTTCAAACCAAACTTCACCCAAGTTAAATTTTTCAAAATAAATTTGGAATCTATAGCCAGACGCTAGTTTAATAAGAAGTCTTAAAACTTATTTAATGACATTCAAATGCATTAGTGAGACAAAAGACATACTTTCTAATCCATAGATTAATCAAACAATACAACGAGAAATAACTGATTTAGAGAAATTCAGTGGAAATTAGAAAGCAAAATTGTGATTGTTAGGAAAAGCAAATGCACGTACGTAGAAAAGAAAAACTCAAAATCAAAAGTAGGTGTAAATGTACTTTTTGATTAATAAGAGATGAATTTAGGGGTGTTTTTTCAAGTTACATTTTACCTCAAAACAAGAATAGTTCACTCTTTTGTTTGGTCCAAGGCGACTATTTTTTGTGGTCTAGTTAGAAAAAGCCAAAAGTTACTGAGTTTTTCATCCACGCACGCACGGACGAAGTAAGAATTTAAAGTTTATAAGTTCGAATTCTAATCGTTTTAAATTACTGAGTTCTGAATTAATAATTTATACTTAATCAATCAATTTTCTATACCAAAACAAATTCGAATCAAAATTACTGGGTTCGACCAAATTTGAATCCGGCTCTCTAGCTCCGTTCTTGACCCCACGAGCCTCAAAGAATCAGCATGGATCATAGAACAGCTTACATTCTTGAAAACTCTTTTACAACTTTCAAATTTGCTGCACTAACAGACATCTAGTATAATACTTATCTCCTTTTTTTTTAAAAAAAAAATTTATCTAGTTTTACGTTTGTTAATTGAGCACATGTACCAAATTTGAGCGTCAGCTATAGTTGGCATGAGAGTGAGGTAGCATCCGAAAGGGACAGCCTTAGGGGGAGAGTTACCTTGATTGAGCGTCAGCTATAGGACGCGAATGAGGATAGTGGCAAGTATAAGATCCTCCATTCCGAGCTGGTGGCTGCATTGTTTCGGATCAAAGTTAAGGCTGAGGCTCTTGTATCTTTGCATGGTGGAGGAGCGGTCATCACATATTCTCGCATTGAGAGGACGTTCGAGGGGCCTGGCCCAAATTTACCTCGAGCCATGGGTCGTGCTTGGCCGGGCTCCCAAAGGCTGACCATCGAGGGTGCATTAGAAGGTAGCTCGAGCGGTGTTAAAGACGGGGGTGGATCCCCGGAGAGAGGGGACGCCATCAAGAAAGGGCCATCGTTTGAGTCCGGAACCGAAATAATAGTAAAAAAAACAAAAAATACCGAAATAAACCAAAAAAAAAAAAATTACGAAATTACACATTTCGCAGTATAAAACTGCGAAATGTACAAACGTCCGTTTGTACATTTCGCAGTTTTATACTGCGAAATGGATTAAAATTTTTTTTTTTTTTGGTAAAAAATTTTTTTTTTTGTAATTCGCAGTATAATACTGCGAATTACTGTTCAATTTTATTTTTTTTTTTTTTTGTTTTTTTTTTTTTTTTTTTTTTAAATTTCGCATTATTATTGCATGTTATGAAAAAAAAATTAGCAAATTTTATCGTTTTCACAATTAACAAATTTTATTTTTGTTGTGTTATTGGTTGCTAATGTTTGAGTTTATTTTCATTTGCAAAATCTTGTACTTTTATCATAATTAAAATATGTCGAAATCTGAGTTATTTTTTTTTTAAAATTATCTAATAAATTATTGCTAGGAAAATTGTTTATCTTCTCAAGTATTTTGATGCAAAAATACTTGTAACTCATAATCTTATGAATGCCGCTTATGTTGCTTTAAATTAATACTAGTCATTAGCGAAATATCGTTTGCCTTTTTTACCCTTTTAAAATAGAATTCACACTAGACAAATTAGTCATTTAGTTATTTTCCTAATATTTAGCAATATCCATTTAATTATTTCCTAATATTTATAAATAGTTATTTAACTATTTTTGTAAATTTTTTAATCATTTTTAAAAAGTCTTTATTTATATGAGAGTTGATTATAGCCATACAAGAAAATAAAAATATTACATATGTGGGAAGAATAAATTATAATTTTGATCAACATGAATTTTATATTCTAACTCCTTCCAATACAATATTAAAGTAATATTTTCATAATCAAACGATTGAAGAAATACTACCAGATGAAGAATCTGATATGCATGATTATGTGTTTAGATAAAAAGAAGAATTGTAGATTAATCATACTATAACGACTGAATTAATCTATTTTTACAAAAATAATTTATTATTTTCTATATGTTGCAAACAATAAATATGTAGTACTTATTAAAGCAATTGAATAATTTGCATTATGATGAGAAGAAGAAAAAAATCTTTTGCAAGTTAATCAACCATAATTTTGTCTTTTTAGAATAAATTAAAAAATATAGAGTACACGCGCAACGCGCGTATACAAAGACTAGTTATGATAAAAGTACAAGATTTTGCAAATGAAAATAAACTCAAACATTAGCAACCAATAACACAACAAAAATAAAATTTGTTAATTGTGAAAACGATAAAATTTGCTAAATTTTTTTTCATAACATGCAATAATAATGCGAAATTTAAAAAAAAAAAAAAATGAACAGTAATTCGCAGTAATTCGCAGTATTATACTGCGAATTACAAAAAAAAAATTTTACCAAAAAAAAAAAAAAATGCATTTCGCAGTATAAAACTGCGAAATGCACTAACGGCCGTTAGTGCATTTCGCAGTTTTATACTGCGAAATGCCTAATTTGGTATTTTTTTTTTTAGTTTATTTCGGTATTTTTTGTATAATTTACTGTTATTTCGGTTCCGGACTCCCATCGTTTCGGCAATAGATTAGGATCTGTTTTTTTCCTATTGATTTCTCTATTGTATGTATTACTTTTATTTTGGCATATATATAAAGAAGATCCCGCGGCTTTGTTTCCCTTATTCCCTTCTTGCTCTGAATTCAGCAAGGATTTGGCGAAAGAACCTTAGCATGGTAATATAGCTCTATGGCCCGTTTAGGCTGGTTCGAGAATTTTCGGTTTGTCGATGCAGCCTCTGGCATGAACTGCCGTGAGGGGTCTTGCACTTCTGCCCAGCTGTTTTGCATTGAGTTTTCAAACCGGGTTTGTCTCGAGCCCTATTGATTCCTGCTCTCATGTGCTTGCGCGATCGATTGATGTTCGTTCTTACCCCTTGCCCTAGGGCATTTCTATTTGGCTCGTTTTGGGTTCAGTCTTCGAGTGGTGTTATGACTTTAGCTTTAATTAACCCTTCAGCTTTTTGTGCCTGCATGGGCTGATAACGACACCTCTTGTGCCTTGGGTCGAAGCGACATTTGAATGTATGGCCCGAAGGCTCGTTTTGCTGGCGGCAATGGCACTTATACTGCTCTTAGGAATGTTGTAGTTTAACTATTTTGGATCAAGTCTCCGAATCAGGTTACGATTCGAGCTCACTTTAATCCTCAAGTACTCAATTTGCAGGCTGTCGACAATGGCTCTTACGATGTTGGGTCTTTGAGACGTTTTAGTGTGCGGTCCGGAGTCTTGTTTGGCAATAGATAATGGCTCTTATGCTTTTTGCCCGTGGGCCTTTTGTAGGCTTTGTATTCCACTTGTTAATTTTTTTTGAAATGATTTTTCTTGACGTATCGTCGATTTGGGAAGAACCTAGATTTCAAGTCGTTAGCGCAATTTTGAGCACCTCAGAAGGGTTTTAGCTCGTAGGCTGAGTAGATCGATGCTTTGTGATTTGGAGATGGCATGGTTGAAGCTCATATTTTCCTATTGAGGGAAGCCAGTTTTAACCGGTTCTTTCCGAAGTATATTCGAAGTAGTAGCCTGCGATTTTGTTTCGCGATGGTCGGGTGTCCCCGAGTCATGTTAATTTGGTTGTAATAGCCATTTTGACCGTAGCCATATGTGTTTGGCCGAAGCCATTTTTTACCACGAGTGATAGTTTAGGCGTCTACGCCGAGGGTATGCCCTTTCGGAATTCTTACAAATGTGAGGTATAGCCTAAACTTTGGGTTTTTGAGTTTCATGCCTGTTGAGGTCTTACAATTTACATGCCTGTCGAGGTCTCACAATTTGTGTTGTTTTGTAGAATAGATTTGGTTATACCAACTCTGCCCACTTGAGGTCTTATAGTTTTGGGTATTCCAGTACACGACGAATGGCGTCAGTCTCTCGGTTATTGAGCTTGCTTGGGCTCGAAAGCCTCTACTCGTGAGCTCGAAGTAGCCTTGCTGGGGCTTTATGAGTCTGGAGTTTCGACCCTTACGTAATGCAGGTGCCAAATTGTTGACGCCAAGTCTATGAGTATTTTGGGATGCATTCGGTGGAGGGGTACCTACCGAGAGTACACTGTTATTTCCTTTGTTGGAGTATGAGGTGCTAAAAGATTTTCTTTCACTGTTTGGCACAAATACATGTTGCTTTCGTTGTTGTGAGGTCGTCTTGCAAAGGCGTGGATCCTTGGACCGCTCGATTCGGCACACTATTTTTTATTAGAGCCCCGTTCATCATTTTCCCAGGGTGGGGATGATTGCAAAGGAAGTCCTGTAGGTTCTTTGAATCCTTCTTGGGAAGTGTGTGGATGTTGCCTCATTAAAAACTTTACCGGCAAAAACTCATTTTGGGATAAAAACTCGATCGAAGGAGAATAGTGCAACATTTGCTCGAGGATATTTGTGGGGTTCCACAACATGATGCCCTAGCAGTAATACCATTGAAGCATCAATTCATTCCAGTTACTCAGAAGCTACTCGCCCTCCATGGTGCCAAGCTTATATGATCTTTTTCCTATTATCCCAAGGATATGGTACGGCCCTTCCAAATTCTGGCACACCTTCCGTTCATTAGGGTTTCGAGTGTTGAGAGTAACCCTCTAGGACCAAGTCTTTGATTTCGAAGTATCAAAGATTTGTTCTTCTATTGTACTGTCTCTCGACTTTTAGCTTATGGGTAGCCATCTGAATCAGCTAGGATTCTCGTTATTCATCCAGTAGCTCAAGGGTCATTGCCATGGCTTCGTTATTCGATTCCTCATTAGTGCGCCGAAATCTGGCGCTTGGTTCCCCGACCTCTACTGGTGTCAGTGCTTCGGCCGTATATTAGAGAGAAAGATGTCTCCTTGGTTCTTGATTTTGTAGTTGTCCAACAAGCCCACAACACCTCGGGCAGCGTTTCTCTCCATTTTCCCTTGGCGCTCTCCAACTTCTTTTTCAAGTTTTGAATGATGGTTTTACTCATATATTCGTCCTGATCATTCGCGCACGGGTGGTATGGCGTCAACAAGATTCTCTTAATTTTGTTTTCTTTAAGGAATTGTGTTACCTTGCTCCCGATGAATTGCCTCCGGTTGTCGCATGCTATTTCGGATGGGATCCCGAACTGGCATATGATGTGTTACCATATAAAATTGGTGATTCCTTCTATCTTATTTTATCGAAGGCCTACACTTCCACCCATATTGAGAAATAATCAGTCATAAACATAATGAATCAAGCCTTACCTGGCGCCATCAGCAAGGGGTCCACGATATCTATTCCCCATTTCATGAATGGCCACGGTGATAAAACAAAATGTAGTTGTTCGCTAGGCTGGTGGATCATGGGAACAAACCTTTGACACTTGTCGCATTTTTGGATGAAATCCCCGGTGTCTTTTTCCATGTTGTCTCAATAGTAGCCCGCTTTGAATACCTTTCGTACTAAGTAATCGACACCAAAGTGATTTTCTATGCGTAGGGATTTGACTAGAATATCATCAATAAATACCTCCACAGATTTACCTATTTAATGTCGAACATTTTATTAACTAGGCACTAGTATGTTTCCCCCGCATTTTTTAGCCCGAAGGGCATTACGTTATAGGAATATGTACCATATTTTGTGATGAATGAGGTCTTTTCCGTCTCCTCAGGGTTCATCTGGCTTTGATTGTACCCCGAGAAGGAATCGAGGAAAGTGAGGGTCTGATGGCCAGCCATAATATCGATCAGCCGATCGATGTTAGGCAACGGGAAGGAATCTTTTGGGGAACGCTTTATTCAAATCTTTACAATCTATGCACATCTTTAGCTTGTTCTCGGTTTTTGGAACTACCACTACGTTCGCTAGTCATTCATGATACTTTACCTCCCTAATGGATCTGATTTTAATGAGTTTCCCTACCTCCACTTCGGTGAAGGCGTGTTTTACATCGGACTGTGTTCTTCTCTTTTGCTTCATGGGTTTGACTTTGGGATCGGCGCATAGCCTGTAGGAGGTTATTTTCGGTAGGATACCTGTCGTACCTAGATGGGCCCAGGTAAAATAGTCGATATTGTTACTAATAAATTGAATAATCCTTGTCTTGAGTTTGGGGGTCATCCCCGTTCCCAGGTATACCTTACGATCCAGGAGGTGCTCGATCAAAACGGTCTGCTCTAGCTCTTCGATTGTTGACTTGGTCGCATTCGATTCCTTGGGGGTGACAAAGGTTCGAGTGGCAAAGAAATTTTTCTCATCATTTTCAAGGGTCTGCCCGCTTACCTCCTCGTCCTGGACCAGGCATGCAGGGGATGGCGTCTCGTGGTGGACTGCAAACATTTCCCTCGCTGCCCGCTACTCTCCATGTATGGTTGCAATGTCATTCCTCGTGAGAAACCTTACCACCTGGTGCAAGGTCGAGGGCACTACCCGTATGTTGTATATCCAATGCTTGACAAGTAAGGCATTGTATCTTATATTGTCATCTATGACCTAAAACTCGGTGTTTAGGCTGTGCCAGACGTGTTAATTGGGAGGGTGATCTCTGATCACGCTCAACTAAGTCTCACAAAAGACTATACGGGAGTTACAAATATAATATGAGTATTGTAGCCCAGAGTCGAACCATAGAGAATTAACCCACCAATTACCACTGTCATTTTTACAGAATTCACACAACCTGTTTTCCCAAACGGACAATTGTTGATTTCCTAACAACTAATACTGAAAGTAATAAATAACTGAAAATTAATTAAGATTGATGTGTAAACAATATAAAGAAGGTCTAAGATAATAATTTCCCCCGTTGATCTTTTCCTCGGTTGTCTATTTTTTACAATTATAATTTAGCTATCGCTAACAATCATGAACTTTCTATCTATCATAATTCTTTCTCAACTAATTACAATAATCTACTAGACGCACTTTCTCAAGTTACGCTAGCTAATTTCACAATACAATTCACTTAGATTGCACCCGAGGTTTCGTTATCTCTAATCCAACCCCTAAACCCTCGGTTATGACTCTTGTCTATACTCCGGGAGTGATGTTGTTCATACAATTACCTAAATATGCACTCTCTCTCAAGAAGATACACAATAAATAGGAACGGATAATTGAGGGCCCTTTCAACTATTTCACAATCAAAACATAAATGAACAATTAAAGATTAACAACCAAATCTAATTATATTGATAAAACAACCAAGTCATTCCCAACATATTCCATCAAAACCTTCGATTAAGGTGTTTAGAAACTCATGACATGGGTAAATCAATGGCTAAAAGATTCATAATCATAAATTGCAATAAATTAAGAAGAATAAAAGTAATGATGTGCTGGGTAATCTCTCACACTTGTTTATCTTGCCAAATAATCTCCAAAATTAAGCATAACCTAGCTTTGGGAGAGTTTCCAACATAATATAAGGATTTTACAATTACTTTCCCGAGTTACACTTTGACCCCTGAAGTCCTGGATTTCTGCACTTCCTCCCGCGGCCGCGGCGTCAACCGCGGACCGACTGCGGGATCTTCTGTAAAGGACCGTAGCGCGGACCACGGGAATCCCTGGAACCTGCTTCTTTTTCCGTGTCACTTCTCTTATTTTCTCTTTTGCGCTCGAGTACTTCTCAAGTGGATGATTTCTTTACGTTCTTGCCTCCAAACACTTCATTTTGTTCTCCTTCTATCTTGTATTCCCTGCTAAATTAAGTAGCATCAATTCAATCATTTAATCGGCAACTTCCATAACAAAAACAACAACAAAGAATGGGTATCTATGACATAAATAGTAGCTGTATAGCCTATTATCAATCTCTCCTTTCATTTCTTCTTTGATCATGTTGAAGCCGTGGAGGACTCGAGGGGGGGGGGACAACTTTATTGAGTGTCCTTAGCTATTCTACCACTTCTGACCTTATTATGTTGGCCGAGATGCCTGGATACACCAGCACACGCCTTATCCTGGTGTTGCTTAAGAGAAGCGAGACTACTAGCGCGTCGCCGTGCGGTTCCATCATAGCCTCCTGATCCTCTTTGCTGAATATGAGGGTTTCTTTAGGTAAGTGTCTTCGGGTCGGTCCCTCTTCTGTATTGGACGTTCTCGTTCATTCGGACATGGGTCCTCGGGGAATATTAGTTCCCCCCGATAATCATTTGGACGTTTTGTTGGAGAACCTTCCCTTCCGTGTAGGTTGAACCCGGTGGTGTGGCGGCCTCAAGGGAAGTCGTGCCTTTTTCTCTGTCGCTTTTGAGATTACGGCTTCCCATTTTGCTACCCGAGCCACGCGTTATGTCCTGAAAGTGAAGATCTTGGGCAAGAAAAAATGTGAAAGATAACTTGTATTTTTTCAATGGAATCAACAAGAAAATAACCACTATTATTTTTAGGCCACGGTGGGTGCCAAACTATTTACCGTAAAAATGGTAACAATAATTAAATTTGTAATAAAATTCTAAAAATAAGTGATATATTTTATGCTAGTTGTTTGAGTAAATGATGCTAGGAATATGACGTTTAATGACGAAAACGCCAAAAAGAGGTAGTGATCAAACCGAGGGGCCTGCTGCCCAGGTATACATCTGGTCGATGGGAGACCCGGGATCGATATCTGGGTCGAATTCGAGGTATCGGGGGCAGTCGAGAATGTGATAACAATTAAGATATAATTAAATAAGGCTCCTTATGGCCAGTACCAAATAATATAGTGAAGAACAAGTAAAAAAACGATAAGTATTAGAGTGGCCTCGCGCCAGTGAGAACGAGCAATTTAGAAAGAAGAGAGAGAGATATACATATGATTGCCCTTTTGGAGAAATAGTTGAAGAAACATCAACCATCTTTACAAATTGATAGGGATCCCTTTTTATATCTGAGGGGAATCCGTACAATACAAAATGTGTTGACAGTAAAGGTATAGAGGTAGGATGGCTAGATGTGACATCTTGAAAATAGGCCCCGGATAGGCCAATCTTACCAGGTTAAGCCGCGTGCATTAGGAACTCCCTCCTCGTTCGTTGTATCTATCGGAATGCGATAGTATTCGGGCCGATAATATGTTGAACCTCGAGGATGAGTCTCGAACTTGGCTTCAAGCTTTGAGGGGCATGACCGCGAGACAGCCTTATGACGGGGGAATCGGGCTCCAGGATTCGTCGTATACAATTTGGTTAAGCTTGACAATGTACTTCAACAAAGAATTATGTTAGACGACTAAGAAAATAACTATCATATGTTACTAAAAATAATTTTTCCACATGAATATTTTAATATGAGTTTTTAAAATTTTTACTAAATATATATTCACTTATCAAAACTTTATTTATAACTTTAACAGAGCAAAACTAAAATAATATTTATTTAACCAAAAAATTTAAAAAATTCGAGAAATCCGACAAAATCAAACCAATCCAATCCTATATCTTAAAGTGCAAGTTTTGTGAATGCTTACATACAATCTACCAGTTACATATTTATCTTAAATTTTATATCAATTTCAATAACTTTCATTATAATTGCAATTTTGTTGTCTTTTTGCTTCATTTCTCACGAATTACGTCGAAATACTTTCATTATCAAATGTACAATGAACACAAGAATCATTGCCCCATTTACATCAGATCAGTTGTCATGTTGCAAAAGTTAGTGACTTCAAATGTAGGAAACCCTACGGCATTTTACCTGCTTTACTACTAGATTAAAATTAACTGCTGTAACGCAAACATGTTTTAGTTGCTCTTTCCAGCACGAAACTTTTTCCTGTTTTCTTTTAAATCAGAATTAGATTGCTCTTTTTTTTTTTTTTTACTTCTGAAAATATAAAATAAATCCTATCAATTTCAACTTGTTTCTTTCGTAATTTAACGATCTGACTAAACCAGAGGCGCGTGTAATTGATGGCCTAAACTCAAACCTAATAAGAAGTCTTAAAATTTGTTTAATGACAAGCAAATATATTAGTGAGACAAAAGACTTACTTGCTAATCCATAGATTAATCAAACAAGACAACGAGAAATAACTGATTTATAGAAATTCAATTGAAATTAGAAAGCAAAATCGTCATTGTTAGGAAAAAAGCAAATGCACGTACGTAGAAAAGAAAAACTCAAAATCAAAAGTAGGTGTAAATGTACTTATTGATTAATAAGAGATGAATTTGGGTGTATTTTTTCAAGTAACATTTTACCTCAAAACAAGAATAGTTCACTCTTATGTTTGGTCCAAGGCTGCTGTTTTTTGTGGTATAGTTAGATAAAGCCAAAAGTTATTGAGTTTTTCATATACGCACGTACTGGCGAAATAAGGATTTAATTGTTTTAAATTACTGGGTTCTAAAGTAATAATTTATACTTAATCAATGAATTTTCTAGACCAAAACAAGTTCGAATCAAATTACTGGGTTCGATCAAACCTGAATCCGGCTCTCTAGCTCTGCTCTTGACCCCACGAGCCTCAAAGAATCAGCAGGGGATCATAGAATGGCTTACATTCTTGAAAATTCTTTTCAACTTTCAAATTTGCTGCGCTTCCGGACATCTAGTGTAATACTTATCTCCTTTTTGTTTTTTAATTTATCATAGTTTTACGTTTGTGAATTGAGCACATGTACCAAATTTTGTGGTACACTCAATCACAATACTGCCCTCTAATTTTGAACAAGGAATTCATAGTTTGATTAGTCTAAAAGGTGAGGAATTCAGCTTGTTTTGCCTCTTTGTTTCCACTGTTTCTGAATTTTGGCTTAGTTTTATTATTATTATAAAGTACTCTCTCCCTCTGTTTCAAATTACGTGAACCTATTTCTTTTTTGGATCATGCCAAAAAGAATGATATCTTTCCTTATTTGGAAACAATTTATATTTATGCATTGATTTATAGCCACACAAAATATATGTGCATCATTTAACATCACAAGTTCAAAAGTCTTTTCTCTTTTTTTAAACCCTGTGCCCAGTCAAATGGGTTCACATAAATTGACACCGAGGGAGTATGTAATTTGGTGATAATAAACCACGACATTCTTATGGGAAGATTGAGGTTGCATAATTGGGAAACAAGTGGAGCAATGTAAAATAGTACTAGTTAGTAGTTGTTTTATAATTTTAGGGACCATTTTGATTCTATGGAGAACAAGAAATGACTAGATTCAGGCATTCATTTCTATGTGTGTTTGTTTGTGTATATGTCAAAATCGAACTCCCATTAATAAAATGCTCTATCTAGAGATACCAAAACATACACAAAAGACAACTTGTCTATTTCAGCCTAATTTGTTCGCTTTTTATTTAAAAGGAAAATAGAACCCTTGAATTTTTATTTCTCGTTATATTGCACCTATTCCTCAATCACGCATTTAAAGTTCCTAGTAACTTGGTGAAGAATAATTTTTTCTTTTTATTAATCAGCTAGTTATACTTCAATTCCATACTAGTTAAAGACTTAAACTCAGTACTCAAAAATATTTCTAGTCAAAGGACCGTAACAGTCAAAAATATTTTTTGGAGCTAAAGGAATTTGAACCCAAGACCTTTCACTTAATATTTGAAGCTAACAACCACTAGACTACAAAGAAGTTTTATTTGAATTGGTGTCACTTTTAATTATTTTATCTTGTATTCTGTTTTACTTATTATTTATATATATATATATATATATATATAAATAGTAAAAAAAAATTGACGAAGTAGTGTCACGTGACACCGCTTGACACCACGTAAATTCGTCCCTGCGTACATGAACCAGGTTGGTTCCGATTTACCTAACTCAAATCAAACTAATTATATTGGTTCGATTTTATCGGGCTTAATTTTTAGGATTTTTTTGTTATATGCATATTGTTTCAATCTTACTTTGTTAAAGTTATAAATAAATTTTGAAAAGTGATCAATATATGTTCATTACCAAATTAGAAAAAATGACAAATGTATGATCTATTAAAATATTCATATGAGAGAATTTTTTAGTAACACATGATAGTAAATTTCTAAGTCATCTAACAATAATTTTTTCATTGATATACGACTTCAAGGTTAATCGAATTTAATAGTTAAATATAAAATTACTATGATACATAGATAACGATATGTTCTATTTAATTTTAAATTATTGAAATTTTATTTCAAATTTGGAAAAGATATAAAAAGTCTTAACATATGAATATGGAAGAACAAAGAGATGAATGAAATATTTCAATAACACTTGATTAGAAAGTGATATAACCCATTATTCAACGTAATTAAAAATAAACGCGCTTCATAGTCGATTAAATATGACATTCCATGAGAGGATCCCAACTATTTCTAGATATTTCTTTTTATAGAAAATTCTAAAAAAAAATCTTAAAAGAATGCCTATATATTTAAATATCGGTTTAGTTTGAAAACTGCCTAATACTGTTTAGAAATACCGACCGAAATCTATCATAAAACTAGAAAAACCGACTATCGAAATTTGGGCGGTAGGTAATAAATAGGGACCGAAGTCTATTAATGACTCTTTTAACCTCAGTTGGTCTTACTCACAAGAAGTATATATATCTTGGTCCTCCATATTGACCTGTACCAAATTCAGTCTTAGAGAAGAAATTTCAAAGTTTGAGTGTATTAATTGGAGAACAAAAAAAGTGAAACAATGGAATGTTCCATAGATATAACTTGGACAAATTCTAGAATGAGTAAACTAAATAGGTAGTTGCCTCGTGCGCAATATCCAAGTAGGCTATTATGAATAGTTTATCAGTTAATTATCTGGAATGAGACGTTGGGCTAGCTTGTTCATTCACCTTACTATAGCCGTTAGTAGCCTTTGCATAAATCACAATCACTTAAAAGTCATAAGGTTCATGGTATTTGGTCACACAATGTCATTACTTTGTTGCCTAATTCCTAATTAGATTAAATCCTAATTGCTTCTATTACAAAGACTTTCTACAACCTAGTACTTCACTTTAATTAACTTCACTCTTAGTCCGTTCTTAGTTGGGCCAAATCCAAAAGATAAAACTATGCTCTTGCCGCCGCCATATTCTGGAGCTTAGCCCCTTATTGTATATTTTTACAAGAGGGATTGCTGTGATGGTAAGTAACCTTTACTTCCAATCAAGAGGTTGTGAGTTTGAGTCTCCTTAAGAGCAAGATGAGAAGTTCTTGGATGGAAGGATGCTGGGGTCTATTTGGATCCTAGACCCCACTAAGTGGGATTATACTGGTTATTGTTGTTGTATGCCATACAGGAAACCTTATTATCCTCAATGTTTAAGGTTTGATATAATTACATTTAGTATATCAAATTACCAATTTTACACCATAGTGTATTATTAATGCAGCGTATCCTCCTTAATTCAAGGTACCGTATATCCTACCCCACCCACGTTTCTCTCTGCCAAACCCTCACCCTCACCCACGTTTTAGTGAGGGATTTCTTTTCTTCATGCCCTCGTTTTTCCTTCATATGTTTTTGGTTCAGATACCAGGAGAATCTTTGACACCAGTACTTCTACTTATTTAACTTGTAACATGGTCTGTTAATACTAAAATTAGAATTGTTCACTAGGTGTTCGGTTCTTTGAAATCTATGTAGCTTATTAGTTCAGAAATTGATTACTGGGCTTCCAGAATGAGCATTGTTTTACGTTTCAGTTTGTGTACAATAGGTATTGTTGTAATTCAAGAAGTATGGTTGTATTGTATGAAGGGTAATGTCATGACCCCAAACCTACACTGGTTGTGATGGCGCCTCTCGTGAAGACAAGGCCAGCCAATTAACCCAATTCACCCTTCCTTTTAGAATTATTTAAACATAAATGAGTAAAGTGATACAGCTTAACAGTAACAATAATAATCAGGATTTCAACCCACACAACCCCATCGGAGTGTCACAAGTCACGAGCATCTAATAAGTGGTAACACAACTATAGGGCCAATAATATATACACAAAATAAAATCCGGAAACTTAAGGTGAATTGAGCTGCCGTGGACGCCGGCGGTCACATTGCTCAGCTACGTTAGTACATCTTCAATCAGCTAATAATCCGCTACTGGGTGAACAGTACCTGAAACTGCACGCGAGGTGCGGGGACTAAAGTGAGTACTTCTAACTCAATGGTAATAAGAGTAAATAATATTGAGCGGTAAGAAATCACGTAAGAGCACTCCATCATGCTATATAGGACAGTACAACCCTTTTTAGAAACCTTTAGAAAATATCTGGCTCAGTTTATAACCTCTTTTGAAAATATCCTTTTCCCAATAGTTAAGCAACTAAATGCGGAACAGGTAGTGCAAGTCAGCACATAAGTTAGCCCCTCGGGCCCAAACAAGTATGCATAATTGAGCTCATAAACTCACCCTATAGGCAATATTCTTTTTCCTGGTCAGCCATTATTACCTGACCCGTTTACATCATACAGTGTCACTGCAACTACTATCTCAAATTTATCCTATTTAAAAAAGTGATCAGACAATATCAGAACAGCTAATAAGTATCTCAAGAAATAACACATCAATGAAAAATACACAAAAGCATGGATGCAATGAAGTGCATATAAAGGTACACTCCGGTACCCACTGCGGCGTGCATTCCGATCCATTTAACGTCGACGGCGCTCGCTGGGGGTGTGTACAGACTCCGAAGGGGCTCCTACTGCCCAAGCGCAATATCAACCATATCTTGGCTTCACACAGGCTCTCGGCCTCAATATCAATATACCATCACTGTGGCATGCAACCCGATCCATAACAAGAAAAACATCCTCAGAGTCGGGTCCTCGACCCATCTTAGTCAAATAAATTCATAGCCAATCGGGCATGACATACTATCGGGATCACAGCCCTCTTATCCTTTTTTATTTAATATTCATGATTAAAACACATTTCTTTTATTATTTCTTTATTATAAAATGTTACTGAGAGTATTTGATATGCACACAAATGAGGTAAAACACATAAGATCTCCAACATATTCTACATGTCGGCACAAGGCCCCAAATACGGCAATCTGGCCAAATTATGATGATAACAAATAATTTTCAGTCAAATACGCGGTAAAAATTAACAACCGGGATGGACCAAGTCACAGTTTCCCAACGGTGCTCTACCCCACGCTCATATCCGACGTGCAAGTCACCTCTATATAGCACTATGATGTGCAAATCGGGGGTTTCAAGCCCTCAGAATATCATTTACAAGTATTAGTCACCTCGAACCGGCATAATCTCAAGCTCGCGACGCCTTTGCCCCTCAAAGCGGCCTCCACGCGTGCCGAATCTAACCAATAATAGAGCGAATACATTACAACATTCCAAGGGAGCAATACCTAATCGAAAACAACCGATGATTAGTAGAAATCTCGAAACTAGCAAAACCCGAGCCTTGGGCCTGCTCCTCAAAAAATTACAAAAATCACATTACCGGATTCCTCATCTCGCCACGAGTACATACATATCAAATTCTCAAGAATGGGAGTCCATTTGTCCCCTCAAATCATCAATTTGAGCTCTCTTAAGTTTCAAGCCCTAACCTCCATTTTTAGCATTTAATCCCTTGAATTTCAGTGTTCAATCCATGATTTTACACTATATAAACATAGTTCGAGTCCAATAGTTCAAACCTGATGAAGCCCCTACGAATCCTCTTCAAAATCACCCAAGAAAATGCCTAAGCCGAGTCTAAAATATTTTTCTTCTCTTTCAAATTTGTGAACCACTGTTCACTTAAACCCACACTGTTTTTCTGCTTTTGCGATTTGTATGCCGCACATACGGTTACCGCGCATGCGACCAAATGATTGGTTCTGCGGTCTCGCTTAAATTCCCCCCCGGACTGCTTATGTGGTCTAGAACCGCTTCTACGGTCTTCACATTTGCGGATCCACGTCCGCATCTGCGGAAAATCGTGGTACCTCAAGGACTGCTTCTGCGAACAATACGCCGCATATGTGGAACTTCTTGTGTAGTCCCTTTTATGCAGATGCAGGAATGATAGAACCAACAAACCCCAAACATGCAACAAACTCAGAATTCTCCGTTTAACCACTCGAATTCACCCCAAGGCCTCCAGGACCTCAACCAAAAGCACAAACATGACCTATTACCTTATTCAAACTTGCTCGAACCATCAAAACATTACCGTTAACACCAAAATCATCAAATTTCACCAAATCAAAGCCTAGGTCTATCAAATTCTTTCGAAATTCACATTCGATCAAAAGCCCAACCAAACGACGTCCGAATGATCTGAAAATTTGCAGACATATCCAAAATTACCTAATGAAGCTACTGCAACCCTCGAAATTCCATTCTGACCCGTGGATCAAAATCTCACAGATCCACCAAAATTTGCCAAAATTTAAACTTTGCCAATTCAAGCCTAATCAATAGCGGACCTTGAAATTCAATTTTGATCGCACTCCTAAGTCACAAAGCAACCCCCGAAGCTAACCGAACTATCAGAATTCATATCCGAGCCCTCTAACTACATTGTCAACTTCTGGTTGACTTTTAAGCTTCCTTCTAAGAGGCTAAGTGTCTCATTTCCAACTAAAACCAATTCCATTCAACCCGATCAACTCAAATACTCA
This sequence comes from Nicotiana noctiflora, assembly GCA_032618575.1. Taxonomy (NCBI): domain Eukaryota; kingdom Viridiplantae; phylum Streptophyta; class Magnoliopsida; order Solanales; family Solanaceae; genus Nicotiana; species Nicotiana noctiflora. Next base: position 65,276 of record JASVEL010005171.1, on the reverse strand, counting down.
CATAGAAACACAAAGCAACACAATATGGGGGGAAACATGGTGGAAACACATGAGATGATGGGTCGGGTCGTTACATCCTCCCCAACTTAAACCAACGCTCGTCCTCGAGCGTACCCAGAGTTGTACTAGAAGCCAACCAATAGCTGAATGTCCTTACCTAGCATACTCGTAGGGTGATCCCGCGTCATCCTAACTCACATATGTCCGATAATACAACACAGCTAAAATTTCACAGTCCATCCGGACTATAATTCGTAGAACCACATTGCACTTGCGAAATCATACCCAGAATAAACCCGAACCAGCTGTAGTAACTCACACCTGCAAACTTAGGTGAGATCATGCAACATAACGCACAATCCAACACTTCAATCGATAGTCTCTATTCACAACAATTGCCCACTATACTCAATTACCGATAAGAACCTCTTATTAGTTAAAGTTTTATTCCAACATGTTCATATGCTGCCAACGATAATTAAAACATGCGATAAACCGCAACCATTCCTCAGATAAACCATACGTGAAGCCATATCCCTTTTGACCAATACCACAACAGATTTCTAGACCAGACCTCGATTTTATCCTTCTAACAAGCTGAAATCACATCTATTCGAATTCATTAATGACTCCAATGATCACCTCGAACCCAAAACACCACTCTGACACCCCAACACAGGCCTAAGCCACAGCTTGCATAATACATGCACCAATGAAAAACAGTCTGAACATACTCAAATCATGACAGTTGACTCAAACAAAAGAGTTGTAACTTAAACTCCTTAGTACCATCACAACACAAGGCTGGGACCCCGTCCCACACCATAATACCTGAATCTACCCGAAGGGTCTGCGTAGCCTCGCTACAATGCGCGATCTTATCCAAACACTATTACACATGAAGCACTTCATGTCACTATACTCGAAATTAACAACCATGCACGATGGATATCTGGAACTCAAACAATCATTAAACCCATGGTAAAGCAAGTAATATACACCATAAAATCCTAAAAGGACACAACCGGTGCCATTCACCGAGCAACACCCAATATGGACTTTCCTTAGAAACCAAGAAACAAGGCATACCACACGGCATATGGAAAAATATTCCCATCATCACATTGTTGCAGCGTACAACCCGACCCAGATAATATACCCATGGCAGCGTGCCACCCGGTCCACACATACTCATGACGGCGTGGCATCCGATCCACACATACTCATGGCTGCGTGCCATCCGATCCACACATACTCATGGCAGCGTGCCACTTGATCCATATATATATCTCACATAAGGAGATGCATATCGAGCCAAATTTTCTCATTGCAACAAAATACCGAGTACCGGTCGTAAGCATACTAAGTGCACATAATATTTATATAGAGTTTTATAATCTACAAAACTCAAGCGCAACTAAGGTTTTCCTCTCAACTTCAACTATGAATCTCGGTATCATCGCACCATATGTGCCTATAGTCCGTAAATTATAACATCTCGCAACGCAGAAGACAACTCATAGATCTCTCCAGATAGCTGATAAGCTCAGCAACGGTCGAGTTAACCTATCCCTCGACAATACGATTCGGAGCCAACAGAGTCAACTCATACTAGAACACGCATCCGAAAAGAAAAAGTCCCTCAATACCGAAACTGAATCAGTAGTAGAAACCTCTGCACTGCTATCCGCCACGAAGGCCCAATCATTAAAGCAATATTTTCCAACCGTCCGCTGGTCTTTGGAATACAAATCACTCTACCAGAACATAATCCGATGCATCTTGCCATGCAACCTGTGGCATTTTCCGACATAACCCATAGCACAATAGTCTATAATAACCCAACACCGAGACAACCAGTCAACACCCCAATATCATATCCAAAATCTAATATACCAAGTAAAGAAGGATCCACTCAGGCCTCCAAGTCTCAAAACTCGCTAAACAGTGCTGGTACATTTGATCCACAACTACTACACATGTTGTACATGAGAACTTCTAGTCTCCATTCCATATAGCACATGAATCACCATGCCTGGTCCCAAATTTTGCAGTATGACTACGTATCACACCCCAAGTATCCAATTATTCCACGATAGATATCCTAAAATTTCCATGTACTTTTACATAAACTCAGATATCAACGGTCGATCTGACAAGAAAGCAACGCAATACTACCAAAGTATCATCAGTTTAGTCACACTACCCCTTTTCGAGATAAATACTCTCATCATATCACTTTCAATTAGTATTACCATTTTCTTTAATTATTTGAGGCTACCCGTTGCCTAAGAGTTTTATGAACTTTTTTCAGAACTGAACTGTAAATCATCTAGCAAGATCTTCAATCAATCCCATCCAGGAGGATAAACCACTACACATTCCATGCTATGCATGCCCATAGAAAATATTTTCATCTCCAACTCATGGTAAAACCCAACAAGAACTCTCCCCAATTCTATTTGTACAAGCTAAACTGCCAGACTGAATCCTTCTACCCAAACCGAGTTAAGCGAGCTATCATAACTCAAGAGATTTTGCTGCACAATACCTATAAGGGCTCATTACCTCGAACACATACAAAGAATTAATCCTATCCTTACCATACTGTTTCGGTCTATTATCAAGCTATCCCATTTATCAAGGTTCCTTCCCGATTTTTCATTAACTCGGTAATCCCTCTTGCTGTAGCACCAAAATGCCTCAACCCAGGTCTACCACATGAGATTCGAACCTATGACCACACTGTCTAAGACCCATAGGCCACTAAATACCCTCTCAACCGTTTCCCAGAAATACCACTTTCCAGAATACTTTACTTTGAAGAATTTCCTGCGAATTTTGAATTCATTACCGTTACTTCCCAGATACTGATACATAAAATCCTTTAGTTAGCATAAAATACCGCAAGTCTTGATCTTTTCCAATGAAAATATAGTCCTTGACCACATACACAACCTTACGACACCTGATTATTACATGTAGAACCTTGAACACATTACGATAATTTTTTAGAGTCATTCATTCTTACACAACTGTCATTTATCTAACTTAACAAATAGAACTACTAATGCCTTATTAGCACTCCGACACCGCAGAACATGATCTCATACCCATACAAATAACCATCTTCCTTCTCTATACACTGAGCATCCTTTACCAGCAACAACTCAAGACATCCTATTATTTTCACATATCTACGAAGCATCACACAAACTTTATCAAAATTTTCCTTCACACGTGCCATACTCGGCTCAATTTCTGCAACCGGAACAGATCCGCCAGTATACCTCGAAACGGAACCAACATAGCACATAATCGTGCAACCAGCTAGTCAGTAGTAACCTCCCCAACTTGGCTCGAAGCCATCTATCAGAACACATTCAATAACCCATAATAAATTTACTCTAATAATGCCACAATATTATAGGTAGATTAGACTCAAATCATCTACTAGTTTATGAAAACACCGATCAACTGGTACTGAAATCCTCTCCAAACTTTGCATTCATTTCCACCTCAGTTGAGTCCACTCTCTAAGCGACCCAAATTCTCAAATTTCAACACATACCCTTCAATTACACATGAGATCTTTTAACGTACCCACAAGGTTCATACCACGCGATAACATTCCACATAAGATAACCTACATGCTTTGCCTCGATTTTGTATTTCAACACACCTCCCACTGTCATACACATAATATAGCCAATTTAGTCTTCCTGAGTCTGAAGTCATACCGCCACAAGTATTGCACATAACATTCCAACTAGGAGATACAAAAGTATTCTTCACGCGCCCCTGACGCGGTCTACATAAATAATCACAATCAGAACTGAGCACTTATCAGTCATCTATCATCCAGCAGACTTCTTCGTTACCACCAGGTCGTACAGATACATCTCGCAGCACTAACATACTCATCTCATGGATATCGAACCACCATCCCGGCTAATAAGGACAATATTGAACATATAATTACAAAACCCTTGCTCACACAATTAGCATCTCGGTGCTTAAGCCATCAGCTAAGATCCGGCCTCAAGTCCTCCAGACTGGCCCAACATAAACTCATGAAGATTACCTCTCGCCCCTTAATCGGGGAATCACAAACCATTAAGGCACATATAATTCTGAACGCTCAAGTGCGCATACAGACGTGTGGAAGGAATTTCAAGAGTTATATCTCAAGCTTAATCAAGTACGCACAATAAGAATTCCAAGAATGGAAAATTTTCCTAAAGGTTCTGCAGCCCCTCGAGGATAAATACAAACGTCTCCATACCGATCTGCGAGACTCTACTAAACCCACTCATGACTCGTGAGACCTAATAATCTAGGCTCTGATACCATCTTGTCACGATCCCAAACCCACACTGCTCATGATGACGCCTCTCGTGAAGACAAGGCCAACCAACTAACTCAATTCACCCTTCATTTTAGAATTATTTAAACATAAATGAGTAATAATAATCAGGATTTGAACCTCACACAGTCCGATCGGGGTGTCACAAGTCACGAGCATCTAAGAAGTGGGAACACAGCTATAGGGACAATAATATGTATACAAAATAAGATCTGGAAATTTAAGGTGAAGTGCGGTGCCGCGGACGCTGGCGGTCACCTTGCTCAGCTACGTTAGTACATCATCAATCAGCTAATAACCCGCTACCGGGTGAACAATACCTGCAACTGCACGCGAAGTGCAGGGAGTAAAGTGAGTACTTCCATCTTAGTGGTAATAAGAGTAAATAATACTGAACGGTAAGAAATCCTGTAAGAGCACTCTATCATGCTATATAGGGCAATACAACCCTTTTTAGAAACCTTTAGAAAATATCTAGCTCAGTTTAAAACCTCTTTTGAAAATATCCTTTTCCCAATAGTTAAGCAACTAAATGCGGAACACACAGTGCAAGTCAGCACAGTCAGCCCCACAGGCACAAACAAGTATGCATAATTGAGCTCATAAACTTGCCCTACAAGCAATATTCCTGGCCAGCCATTATTATCTGACCCGTTTACATCATACAGTGTCACTGTTACTGTCTCAAATTTATCTTCTTTAAAAAGTGATTAGACAATATCTGAACAACAAATAAGTATCTCAAGAAATAACACAACAACGAAAAATATACAAAAGTATGGATGCAATGCATATGACGGTACTCTAGTACCCACTACGGCGTGCAGTCTGACCCATTTAACATCGACTGCGCTCACTAGGGGTGTGTATAGAATCCGGAGGGGCTCCTACAACCTAAGCGCAATGTCAGCCATGTCTTGGCTTCACACAGGATCTTAGCCTCAATATCAATGTACCATCGCTGCGGCGTGCAGCCCGATCCATAACAAGAAAAACATCCTCACAGTCTTGTCCTCGACCCATCTCAATCAAATAAATGCATAGCCAATCTGGCATGACATACTATCGGGATCACAACCCTCTTATCCTTTTTCATTTAATATTCATGATTAAAACACATATCTTTTATTATTTCAATAGTAGAAAATATAACTGAGAGTATGTGATATTCACAGATCCCCTAAGGATTCTACAGGTCAGCACAAGGCCCCGAACACGGCAATCAGCCTAAACTATGATGATAAAAAATAATTTTCTGTCAAATACGCGGTAAAACTCAATAACCGAGACGGACCAAATCATAGTCCCCAAACAGTGCTATACCCCACGGTCATATCCGGCATGCAAGTCACCTCCACACAACACTATGATGTGCAAATCCGGGGTTTCAAACCCCCAGGATATCATTGACAAGTATTACTCATCTCGAACCAGCAAAATCTCAAGCTCGCGATGCCTTTTCCCCTCAAACCAGTCTCCACGCGCATCGAATCTTACTAAAAATAGAGCAAATGCATTACAACATGCCAAAAGAACAATACCTAATAAAAAATAACCGAGAATTAGCAGAAATCTCAAAACTAGCAAAACACGAGCCCCGGGCCCACTCCTCAAAAAATTACAAAACTCACATTACTGAATTCCTCATCTCGCCACGAGTCCATACATATCAAACTCCTAATAATCAAAGTCTATTTGACCTCTTAAATCATGAATTTATGCTCTCTTAAGTTTCAAGCCCTAACCTCCATTTTTAAAATTTAATCACTTGAGTTTCAGTGTTCAATCCATGATTTTATACTATATAAATATAATCCGAGTCCAATAGTTTATAGCTGATGAAGCCCCTTCAAATCCTCTTCAAAATCGCCCAAGAAAACGCTTAAGCCAAAGTCCAAAATATTTTTCTTCTCTTTCAAATTCGTGAACCACTGTTCACTTAAACCCAAATTGTTTTTCCGCTTCTGCGGTTAATATGCCGCACCTGGGGTCACCGCGTATACGATCAAACGATCACTTTTGTGATCTAACTTAAATTTCCCCCAGACCGCTTATGCGGTCTAGAATCGCTTCTGCGGTCTTCGAATTTACGGATTCGCGTCCGCTTCTGCGGAAAACCACGGTCCCTCAAGGACCGCTTCTGTGACCAACACGTCACATCTGCGGAAATGACAAAACCAGCAAACCCCAAACATGCAACAAACACTGAATTTTCCATTTAACCACCCGAATTCACCCCGAGGCCTCTAGGACCTCAACTAAAGCACATATATTACCTATTACCTTATTCAAACTTACTCGAACCATCGAAACATTACCCGTTAACACCAAAATCATCAAATTTCACCAAATCAAAGCCTAAGTTTATCGAATTCTTCTAAAATTCACATTCGATCAAAAACCCGACCAAACAATATTCGAATAACCTGAAAATTTGCAGACACATACAAAATGACCTAACGAAGCTACTGCAACTCTCGAAATTCTATTCCGACCCACGGATCAAAATCTCACCCATCCACCGGAATTTGTCAAAATTCAAACTTTGCCAATTCAAGCCTAATTCTACACCGGACCTCCAAATTAAATTCCGATCGCACTCCTAAGTCACAAATTAACTCCCGAAACTAACCGAACCACCGAAATTCATATCCGAGCCCTCTAACTACATAGTCAACTTCTGGTTGACTTTTTCAAAACAAGCTTCCTTCTATGAGGCTAAGTGCCTCATTTCCTAAAACCAATTTCATTCAACCCGATCAACTCAAATACTTATATAGGAACACAAAGCAACACAATATGGGGAAAACAGTGCGGAAACACATGAGACGATGGGTCGGGTCGTCACAGGTAATATACAAACTATGAATACTTCTTTGAAATTCAAGAAGTATGGTTGTATTGTATTTAAAGAGGTGTGACTTTGTAGAATAGCTTGAATGTGAGGAATGAGTCAAATAAGACACAAAATGCCTTGTTTTCTACATTTAGTCTATAACAAAACTACATATCATTTGAAAAATTAATATGAAAATATAGAAATATTTCTACAAAATTATGGAAGATCTATTCCTTCATCATATTTTGTTGGATTCCATATTCAGCATAGTAGTTTCGTAATGAGTAATAGGAGCATATAGGAGAATCACAAAGTTGTAGCATTATCAGGATTTTCGACATAATTGTATTTTTTACAGAAGATTTGTAGAAGTTTTAGTCGTTTTTGATTTGTGAAAACAGAAAATAAAGCATCTACAATCAGGATACAAATAATCTACAATTTATCTACAAAATACTACAAACTTGATATGTTGAATTTTAATATCCCAATTCTCATTTAATTGCAGCATAATTGAGATTTTTGACATAATTACCTTTTTTGCAGAAGATTTGTAGAAGTTTTAGTTATTTTTTATTTGTAAAAACAGAAAACAAAGCATTTACTATCAGAATATTAATAATCTACAAAATATCTACAAACAGGGTACATTGAATTTTAATATCCAAATTCTCATTCAATTGTAGCATAATTGGGATTTTCGACATAATCGCCTTTTTTGCAAAAGATTTGTAGAAGTTTTAGTAATTTTTTATTTGTGAAAACAGAAAACAAAGCATCTACAATCAGAAAATAAATAATCTACAATTTATCTGTAAAATATTATAAACTGGATACACTGAATTTTTATATCCCGATTCCCATTCAATTGTAGCATAATTAAATTTTTTGACATAATTGCATTTATATAGAAGATCTGTAAAAATTTTGGCCATTTTTTATTTGTGAAAACGGAAAATAAAACATCTCCAATCAGAATACAAATAGTCTACAATTATCTACAAAATATCTACAAACTGGGTACACATTTGGACTCGACATGCTTTCCCTGAAATGTATGTTTCACATTTTTGTATACATATTTTTGTCCAAAACAGTACTAAATTATCCTCTTTAATACAATTTTTATACCAAGTTGTTCAACTTTTATACAATAGGTAATTGAATAAACAATAAACAAATAAACAAGAGTCTACAATTTATCTAATATTTTTCTACAATTCTGCAATATGTCTTCTTCTTCTTCTTCTTCTTCTTCTTCTTCTTCTTCTTCTTCTTCTTCTTCTTCTTCTTCTTCTTCTTCTTCTTCTTCTTCTTCTTCTTCTTCTTCTTCGAGTTTCAAACTGAAATTCAGTCAAAACCATCAGTCAAAACGAAGTCTAATCTTCACAAAAATCCATCAAAATTGAGATATAAACTTCAAACCATATTCCCTATTATTTATCAACACCACCCAGTTCAAACAAATAATAATTTTTGAAAACCCAAATTTGAATTCAAAGTTTTCAAGTTTTTTAATTGCTGTTAATGGTGGAATTGCTGCTCTCTTTTCATTTGCTCTGTCTTACTGAAATTTGTGATTGACAAATAGAGAGAGATGTAGAGAGAATTCTAGAAACAAAATGTATCGCAAAAATAGAGTATGAAAAATCTTGTTCTGCATTGTGGAAGATCAGAGGGAAGCCGACGATAACTATTGAATGTGCGTGATTTGCGTTGGGAAGATCTGGAAAATATTTAATTCCCCCCTTTTAGCGCGCAAAATAAGGAATCATAAAGCTACAATGATTCCTTATTTAATGCATTGTATATATTTAATGGAAATATTATTAGCATAAAAAATAATATGCAAACTATGAACATATTTAATAATATAGCTTCATATATATATATGAAAATTTCCCTAGAAAGGAATACACATTCCGGAGCTTCGGCAAAATCCGTTGTAACTAATTATTATAAATACGTTTGCCAAACGAATATTGAAAGAAAGTGAAGGTCACGTTGGAGATCGAATGTGCTCAAAATTGATGATGTATAGAAAATGTGGATTGAGGGCCATATATGGTGAAATGAAAGTGGAAATGGTGCATGAACCGCTCCAATTACTTTCGTTCAAATTCATATGCACCTATTGTAATAATTATTTGTATGTAAAACATGTTAAATTGATCAGGAGTTATGTGTGTTCCCCCAATTTGTTAAAATACATTGTATATTGACTTAATCAATTGAATCACCTCATCTAAAAATAATGTTCTTTTTTAAATTTTAGAAAAACAATCCTAATAAATTTCTGAACTGTGTGAATTGGTTCATCCATGACATCGGTTCATTGTTCCGCTCAAATCAGTCCTTTCCATTACTCAACAGGTCTATATTTCACTTATTTACAAACAAACAATGATTAGAGACTATGTGTGTGGTTGGTACAAAGGAAAATATTTTCTGAAAAAATATTTTTCAATTTTTTCATGTTTAGTTGATTTAAATGTTTTGAAAAATATTTTCCTCATTAACTCATTATTTTTCTTATAGAGAGAAGGGAAAATATTTTCCAAAACTCTTTTTCAACCTTCCTCACCCTATTCACCATCCCATCAACTCACCCCCACCTACCCACCCCACCCCACCGTCCTGCATCAATACTGCTCCAAGCCCAACCAATGAGGCATCACAATAAATTAAGAATTAATAATTCTAAATTCTTCTATACTATTCTAAGTAGCATGACACTTCTTTTATATGTGTGTGTTGAACCTTTCTTCAAAAGGCTTTCCAACTTATCATTGAATCATAATCTTTTTTTGGGTTAATTGATTGTTACTGGTTTCCTTAAGTAAAACCTTTTCTTCACCTTTTTCGACTAGGTTCATTCACACCAAGTATTTAGACTTCTGATTTTGTGGCTGATAACTGACTCTCTTTCCTTAATTATACAACCGTGTACTACAAAAACCTGCCCTTAAATAACTATTATGTATTTACCCCTCTTGTACTGCTTTGTAAAGAGTTTGATTAATTTATTTCCTTAATTAGTAATGCCCGTTTGAATCCGAATCCCTTAATTAAGGAAGATTTTTGTGTAATTGATTAGCAATCAGCTTTCAAAATTATTTCTTGCCATGTTTCTGCTTACTTTCTACACTATAAATACATGACGCCTTAACACATGACGGAGGGATTTTGGAACAATCACACACACTCCCTCTTCTGAACTTATACTTAGAGCATTTTTGCTTCTTGTCTATACTTTGAGTTTTACAAGATTACTGCTTCTCTTTATTTGCATATTTGAAACTTGTATGTCCTACAATTAATTTCACTATCACCTCAACGTGTTTATTTACAGCCCTTGTATCCAATTCTACTTTCTATCCTTTGTAAATTGTAACATCTGATTTAAAGTGCCTATATGCTACTGCTTGCTTCTCTTCCTTATAAATAATTGCTTACCCCATTACCCCTATGTGTTTGTGGGTGGGGACTTAGGGCATCGCAGTAAGAATTGTTGTCCATGACCTAAGTTTTTGACCCCCTACTTAAGTAGGCTGGAAGATGTGCCGGTATGTTTTCTTGCCGGGTTTTCCCTTCTGCTTGCTCTTTTCTTGTATCTTGTTTCTAGTATGAATCCCCCATATCACATTCCCCTATGTGTGCTGAGTTAAGGTATAGCCTGGCAGTATCCAAATTGCTGTCCAGGGCTGAACCTGGCCTTCATAGGTCTTAACTCCCCAATTCTAAAGCTGATAAGCTGGTCAGCGGTGTGCCAGCATCCCAGTTGATGGGCATGACCACCAACCTGCCATCTCCTTTCCAAATCCCCTTCTATTGCACTAATATTTACTCCTAGTCTCTAAGTTTTGCCCCCCCCTCCTATGAGCCTTGCCTTGGGACCTTGAGTTCCCTCTAAACTTGGACATCTGATGGCTGGCCCTTCCACACTGCATTATATTTATACAATGATATTTGGGGTGTAAGCATTGCCTGGAGTTCTTGAAACTCCTTGGAACTTTGACACATCCTAAATAAGAGAAAGGCTTTGGAAAATCTGGTCTTTGGAAGTTCGTTTATTCCATATGTCGGCTAAGAGTCTGAATTAGGCTCTCCTTGCTTGGAATTTTAATTTCTGATGTATTTTACTTATTTTTTTCTGGATTCATTTAGTTGTAATAATTTGTAATAACTACGGGGCGTATAGTAAAAAATGATTGAGGGACTCTCATGTTATGCATATTGGGTAGACATCATGTTTTAGGTTTACTTCTGCAGTGATAATTTTTTCATCTGCATATAGATATCATGCCTATAAGTTATTCATCTACATATAGATATCATGCACATAAGTTATTCATTATTGCATATAGAAATCCTGCCTATAAGTTATTCATTATTGCATATAGAAATCTTGCCCATAAGCTAATCATTATTGCACATAGAAATCCTGCCTATATGTTGTTCATTATCGCATATAGAAATCCCACCTCTAAGTCTATTCATTGCTCTATATAGAAATCCTTCCTATAAGTTATTCATTTGCATTAGAAATCATGTCTATAACTTTCTGGACTTTTGCATACACACCTTAGGCAAACAATCTGTAGGTTAAATAATAACAAATGTACACTAGATACCATGGCTATAAGATTCCTGCACTCTTAACAATGGCCTAAATCAATCACACTTAGAGAGCATGCCTATAGGGATAACTAAATGAATTTGAATCGTCTAGCGTATTTACAAGTCTAAAATCAATAGTAAATGTCATTTAATACGTGTAAATTTTGTTTCTTAAATTAGTAATCTTTCTTAAAATTAGCTTGCCTTCTGCAAATGTTAGATACCTCGATTCTAGGCCTCACCTAGGCAAACCTGTAGGTGACTAATCAACCTTGCCAGTCTTTAATAATTACAATCCGCAGGCAGGTCTAATTCGTACTTCTTATCTGAAAATATGTGCTGAATCAGCCACCCTTCCTATGTTAAGTTTTATTAAAGACCTACCAGTATTTGTAAGTCGTTCTGAATGATCTGTTTCTTTTAAGTGAAGAGGGTTGTGTGAGCCTTAACTGTTGTTTGCTTTCCCATATTTGATTATATGTTTTGTTTGTCGCCTAGACTTTTATCCTTTTAAAGCTTCTAAAAATCCCAACTCCCTCTCCTTTAGGATTAGTAGTCTCAACGCCTCCGGAATTTATAGGATCGGGACGGGTAATATCATGCAATAAGTAACGATATTATTCCGCGCTTTAATACCTTAACGGGGTGGGAAGGATAGACATGGATATGATGATCACGCGATAACACCATGCATATAATTTGTTATCGGGTGTTGCGTGGATGGTCGATGTTATATATAAACCTAGGAGCCCCCTCTCTCCTTATGTACTTTCGTTATTGTTTTCTTTAAACTGTCAGTTTTCAGCTTTTTAAACCTTGTATTTAGCTTCAAATCATTTAAAACCTCTTTGAATTTCCAGCACTATTTTTTTTTGAACTTCCACCCATTTCACTTCTTTTGTCCAATTGTTTGCATTCGCTATTTGATCCTTACTTTTCTGCACTTATACATTCTTTTAAGCAACTATGAAACCACCCATTTTCTGACTTCATCATGTTTATTTAACCTTTATACATTCCTACTTGTAATCGTTATGTGGAAGTTATCTTGTATGTTTTACTTGTTTTAAAGTTACAATTATCGCATGGCCGGGAACCACACTAGTGGATCTTGGGGGGTGCCTAACACCTTCCCCTTGAGATAATTTCAAGACCTTACCCATTCTCTGATTCTTCTTTCTTTTAAATTCTTAGTGTCCTAATGCACTTAACCATTGGGTGGTGACTCTTCAACCTCCAAAAACCAAAATCCCCAAGGGGAATAGAGTTGTCCGCCAAAATATCGTAAACCCGATTTGCCATTAAGAAAAAGGGGGACGTCGACAATCATAATGAATCATGAATTGGTTAAAGGCTATGGGAGGAAGAATATATCACCTAGGTGCATGTTAAAGATTGATATGCAGAAAGCTTATAATTCTGTGGAATGAGTGTATGTTGAGCAGGTGATGAGGTTATTGGGGATTCCAGAAAAGTTTGTAAAATAAGTAATGATCTGCATCAGTACAGTCTCTTATTCAGTCATTGTAAATGGAAAACCAAGCAAGCCATTTGAAGTAAATAGAGGACTAAGGTAGGGGGTCCTCTTTCACCATTGTTGTTTGTGATGGCTATGGAGTAACTATGCAAACAAATGAAGCAGCTAGGAAAATAGGAAAGAATTCAGATTTCATCTAAGGTGCGCTAGAGTTTGATTAATACAATAGGGTTTTTCTGATGACCTTTTACTATTCTATAAGGGAGATGTGTTATCTTTCAAGGCCCTACACAATCAGTTTCTAATATTCTCTGCAACTTCTGGACTAGTTGCTAACACAAGTAAAAGCAGTATGTACTTTGGAGGTGTAGACAATAGGACACAACAAGTGATAATGAATCTACTAGGATACACCAAAGGCGATCTACCTTTTCGATACCTTGGTGTTCCTTTGAGACAAAAAGACTAACAGCGGTTCAGCGTGAACCTTTGATAGATTAAATGCTCAACATAATCCAATGCTGGACAGCCAAGTTTTTATCTTATGCAGGAAGAGCAACTTTGGTCAAAAGTGTGCTGGGAACAATACAGAACTTCTAGGCACAATTCTTTATTCTGCCGAAGAAAATCATACAGTTTATTGAGGCAATATGCATAAGGTTTATATGGCCGGGCAGTGCTGAACAAACAAAGAAGGCTTTGATTGCCTGGGAAGGTAGCAGGGGGATTAAACTTCACAAATATAGAGCTGTGGAATAAAGCTGCTATTTGCAAACTTCTCTAGAACATTTGCAAAAACAAAGAGAAACTGTGGGTCCAGTGGGTTCATGCATACTATATAAAGATAACAATATATGAAATACTGAACCAAATAATGCTTCATGGGTTATTCATACGATTTTCAAGGCGATGGAACAATTTCAAGAGGCTAGACACTCAGAAGCTGATATGAGCGACATGGAAAGATTCTCGGCCAGGAAGATATACAAAGAACTACAAGGGGAATACTAAAAGGTGACATGAAGAAGAATTGTATTGAATAAAAAGGAATTACCAAAATGGATCTTTATACTAATCTTAGCTATACTAGACAGATTAGCCACTAAAGTGAGGCTAGCAAGATGGGGATTAGTAGATGAAACAATATGTACAATGTGTCACATGAAGAATGAAACAGCGCAACATCTATATTTCGAATGTGAATTGTCAAATGAGATATGGCAGAAGCAGTGGCGGAGCGAGAAATTTTCTTAAGGGTGTTCAAACTTGAAATAAATCCGACAAAGGGTATTCAATACATATTATTTACTTCTAAAATCTAATATTTTACCTATATAAACAGTGTAATTTTTCGACAAAGGGTGGTCAATTGACCACCCTTGCCTACATGTATCTTCGCCCTTGGGCAGAAGCTACTATCATGGCAAGGGTTCATGAGAAGGAAGAAAGAATGGTAGGAAGAAATTCAGTAGACAGAGAAGAAGGCAGCAAGAAAGAGTGCATGAGCTGAAGTGTTTAGAATGGTATTGGCTACAACAGTCTACCATATATGGCAAGCTAGGAACAATATTATTTTTCAAAAGAAACAAGCCAATGCACAGAATATAGTAAAAATGATCACAAAAGAGATACATATTAGAACTCAATATAGTACAAAACTAGATACCTATTTGAGAAATATGAATTGGTATCTAGAATGAGTTACATTAGATGTAACATGAGATTAAGATGCAAAGAAGAAACCTCATGCTGGGGCATCATGTCCAGCAGAAGCATGTTAAGAGATGGGTTTTTGTAAGCTATAAATAATTACTTGGTAAATAAAAGTTTTCACTTACCAAAAAAAAAATTCCGTAGTAGGCCATTAGAGTGGGTCAATAAAATTGTTATAATGAGTGGACTTCTATTTCTTAAACATTGGCTTCAAAAATTTAAGTATCACATGAGTTAAAGCCATTGAGAATATCAGTTGAATGTGTAGAGTTACTTGTGCTGCTACAAAATAAAAAAAAGTGTGAATTTCTTGCTCAATTTTAGTTAGTTGAGTGACTGATATGTAAAACAAGGAAAAATGACTTTCTAACACAATTTTTTAATAGTTGAGCAATTGTATGAGAAATTTACTCCAATTAAATAAGAAAATAAATTGGATAGGTTGGTCTATAATTCGTTATAGAGCTCAACCATTTTAAGATGTTCTAACTTAACAAAATTATTCGTCCATTCAACATTCTAGGTTGTCTTTAAATTATGGCAGAATGGCCTAAATGACACATATACTTGTGCCACTTTGTCATACCGGTCCCCAAACTCAATAATTTGCCAACAAACCCTTGTACCCTTAAAAACTGTGTATTTTAAACCCCGCTCATCCTATGTGGCAATTTTTACTGAAGTGCGTATGCTGCACTCGTTTAAGGAGCGTGAGGCCTATTAAAAAGGCACAAAAAGCTATTTTATGGCTGTCATGTTCTTCCCGATTGTTCATCCTCAATTGTTGAACAAAAGTGAGCTTTTCTTCTTTAATTTTCTTGCTCTCCAATATTTTCTTCCAATTCTTTTTTTCTCTCTCTCTTCAACATTCTTTGCTTATTTGGAGAATATTGCCACTATTGTTAAAAGTAATGGAAAAACACTTCATTCTGTAATGTTGCCGCCATTCCAATTCAAACCTCTAGTAGAAAATTGTCGCAGCTGTAATGTGCAATGCTTTCAGCTCTAGATAATCTCTAAGAACATCCAGAATCAATTTCAAGCCCACATTTTCCGTTCGAAATTGAGCCTCATTGTGAAATTGAGCAATGCATAAATTGAGATAACTATATAAAAAGAGAAATAGAAATTGTGAAGTAGAAGGGAGATACCAGATATACAATAACAGGGCATTGTGAGGTATTGGACCAATGTTTAGGAAGGAAATTGGTAATCGAGAAAGAACTGAAGTCGGAAAGTGAAGAATAACGTGATCTAAGCCCCAACTACGCGGTTAATTATTAAATGAGGGGCAAATGTGGGTTTGGAGGCTAAATAATCTTGGGCCCAATTTTAATCCTATTTGACCATGGTGTGTGACTTGGAGCCTGCGTGGTCTTCTAATTATTGATGTGGCATCCTATGTGTATGCGATTGTCATACACGCACTGGCAGCCACGTTAGATAAGCGTTTATTATTTACGTTTTGAATGAGTGTAGTCAATTTGTAAATGTCTAACTTTGGGGACCGGCATGACAAAGTGGGTGAAGTACATGTGCCATTTAGGCCATTCTGCCTTAGATTATTATTATTGTTCAGCTTGCAAATAAAACACTGTGTAGATGCTCAGATGTGGATTAAGGGGCAGAAGGCTGTTTATCCGAACTCCCTTCCCTGAAAAATTATATTGTGTATGTTGGAATAAATTTCATTTTTATTGATATATATCTAATGTTGCATTTCCTTAACACAAGTCTAAAGCATAGCTGCTAAGTGGTCAAATGGGCTCAAAATTTTTGTATGGGCCCAAGATAAATCATTACACTGTGTACCCAACATTAAATACAAGACGAAAAGGAAATTTCATGATGAGATAGTAAATAAGGTGACGAAAATACAAAAATAGAATATTTTAAAAATCTATGCAATAAAGGAACTTTTTCAATGGGTATAGTTGAAATTCATTGAAAACATATAGATAAAATTTGAGGTAGATTGGAGGTGATTTGAGCGATTTTTTATTAAAATTCGTAAGTAAATAGAGTTCAAAAAATCCTTGTGCGACACATGTATCATTCATGTATCTCACACGCAGCTATACATGTGATAGGCAATTGATACAAATATGATACATATGCCATACACAAATGATACACAAAGTGATTCACATGTCATTTTTTTCATGTTTAGTTTTACTTCGAATGTTCAATTCAAACCACCTGAAAACTTCATTAAATCATCCCAAAACTGAGATTCAAGTTCCTTAAGATGTATCTATTCTAATTACACCCACACAAAAGAAAACAAAAATTTGACATTTTTTTGCTACAAATAGCTAATTGGCTTATATTAGTAATATTGGGCTAATATTAGTAATATTTTATAAATTGACTAATTTTTATAATGAACTATTTACAAATGGATATAGCCGATCGTTTCCCTTAGTTTTAATCCAACATATCATTAGCATAAGTTTCGACGATACTTTAATTGCTATTTAAATTTAACTTGTTTTTATGAACCCGTTTGACATTACATTTGCATTCAACAAATTTTGATGAATCCATTTGATGAAATTTTTACTATTCACTTCTTTATAATGTTGAACCCCCTTATTCGGAATCTTGGATCCGATGATAAATCGACAAACAGTATTTTGGTCCAATAGAGGAGTATATGCAATTAGCTCTATGATAATTATTTGATGTTTTAGATCTTCCCATATCCAGCTCAATGTTGATAGAAGTACATTAGCTCTATGATAATTATTTCTTCAATTCATTAAGGATCCTTTTCAAGTAAGAATTCATCAATAGATATTCCTTTATTTTGCTTAAGAGTATACAAAAAAAATCGATAAAATGCACTAAATCGATAATTCTAGTTAAATTGAGAACAAAATTCGATTATGGTTTAGTTTGATCTTGGGAAAACAAACCTAATCATAATTGATTTAGTATGGTTTTAACTAAAAAAAGTCAAACCAAAACCAAACCTACATTACATGTGTAGAAGTACTAAATACATTTAAGAAATTAAAATATTTATTGTAGTGTAGTTTATAAATATTTCTTAAACTTTTTCATTGTTTTATTTTAACTATATTATTTCAGGCTTGGATTTATAATTTTTGAATGCTCGAGTTTTATAGTCAATAAATATTAGTAACTCAAATAAATCCCTAATTAAAATTAAAATCAATACTAATGCTAACAAAAGACATTCAATTCAAATGTGGTAGAAATGACAATAGTGTAGGATATCTATATTTTACGTTTTTCCACAATTTAGAAAAAATTAAAATGCATAATAACTTATTCTTTTAGTATTTAGTCCTATAAATAATAGTCCTTATTAGTTATACTTATTTTGGCAACTTATTAATTTTTAAATTATGTTCATTTTTATTATGGTTTATTAATAATATTTATTTTATGTGATTTTAATATCTTTATTGTTGAATATTTTAGTACAATACCATAACTCATCTTATATTTTATGCTATTTTCTTGAAAAGCACCTTATATAGTTCTGTATTACTAGCAATAAAGAAATATTTGGAGGAATTCTATTTTTTGTGTTAAGAAGACTTTATGAAAAACTCCCACGGATAATCCAAGAAAAATCAAGATAAAAACCCGACTTTTATTAGTTTGATTTTTAAATTTAATGATCGAATTAAATTAATTTGATTTGGTAATTAAGAAATTCGAATCAACACGCATATGCTACGTACACTCCTAATTTGATCTGCTTCTTCGAAGCTGCATGTATATTTCAAGTTGCTTAGTGCGAAATGTTTTCTTTTTCAAATACTAATTCGGTTCAAACTCTGAAAAAACATTGGGCCGTCAGTATCTTTTCTCGCACTGGGCGGACTACCAAATTGGACCATAACTTTTCATTTATTCCATTAATGAGAATTTAATCTTTCATTCGTGAATAAATGACATAAAATTTAATCTTTCGCTGGGGAGAATCTATAAGCCAGCGCCCAGCTAGAAAGAAACTCCTGACCCAAAAATGGAAAAAAGAAAAAGAGATGCCACGTTATTGAATTTATATAAAGAACCAAAACGGCAAAAACAAAATGACGGTTGTCAATAATTAGATTTCCAATTTTTCTAAATGGAGTATTATTTTTCTAAATAATTTCCTAATGACCGAATATTTTTATCTTATATTTACTCTTCCGTTTTCTTGAATAATCTGTTAAATTCGTAGTACAACTTGTAAACATTTTTCCTTTAACTTTAAATGCTTATCGGGTAAGGCCCAAATTTGTTTGAGGTGAACCAGGTTTATGACTAGTCAATTCTTTCATGCCACCATCACCAACGTTGCCACCAGTGACCCTAAACCCGAACCCTTTGTGGAAGAAGTCAAGATAAAATCCACTTTAGTCAACGGTCAAATATGACTACGACATTGCTATATATAGTAGTTGCCATGCATATACATAAACTTCCACATTTTAGCACATCCTTAGAAACTAAAGCCATAAATCGAGAAACAAACACTAGATCAAGATAGCCAAGGTGATGAACTCCAACGAAGATCAAAGAGCAAGAAGAGAGAACAAATATCGAGGCATACGACGAAGGCCATGGGGAAAATATGCAGCGGAGATACGTGACCCTAACCGGAACGGGGCACGCCTTTGGCTAGGCACCTTTGAAACAGCAGAAGAGGCAGCTCGAGCGTATGATCGGGCTGCCTTTTCTCTAAGGGGCCACCAAGCCATCCTCAACTTCCCAAACGATGGACATTATCATCACAATAATAATACTAACGTACCCCTAGGTCCTAGACCAGGCTACGCGTCATCCACGGGAAACGCGCATAAGTCGGCCTCTTCTTCTTTGCCATCTTCTTCTTCAGCTACTGGTTCTTCTGATCAACAAGAGAATGTGAGAATGGAGGGACATGATCATGAAGAGAAGGTTATTGAATTTGAGTATTTGGATAACAACCTTCTGGATGAGCTTCTTGGCTCACAAGTTCATCGTCAGGCTAATAAACGGCCCAAGTATTTCTAGGTTGCTTTTTAGAAAAGCTTGAAATGTTTGGCTCCTTTATGGACTTGTTAATCTCTTAGTTCTTAGCATGATATTTCCGATTCCTTTAAATTTTTTTCCCTCTTAATTATATGCCAACTTTGAAGGGAGCCTTTGAAGTAACAACAAAGTTATTTTATGTGACCTACAAGTTACGGGTTCGAGCCGTAGAATCAATCATTAATGTTGCATTAGAGTATGTTGCCTATATCACACTCTTAAGATGCGATCCTTCTTTCAATCCTGCATGAATACATAATACTTCCTGCATCAGACTATTTTTATTTTTTTATTTTTTTATATGCCAACATTCTTTGTCCTTTTTTGTTCATCCTAATTTATGTTCTTTCTATGTGGCAACAAGTAAGAGGATAGCTAATTGATTATGTCTGGTACCTAGTTGTACAAATCCAATTTTTTTTTTGTCATATATCTTCCATAATTTATTATTATTATTATTATTATTATTATTATTATTATTATTATTATTATTATTATTATTATTATTATTATTATTATTATTATTATTATTATTATTATTCTATTATTATGAGCTTCTCATTAAGGAAGCACCATTCTCTCTGTGTCCAAATCTAGTATAGTATTTGTTTAACAAAAAAATGGAATTTCCTCCAAAGCTTATTTTTACAAGAACTCGGGTTACTGATAATCCTATAGAAATATGAATAATGGATGTAAATAAAAGTTGATTAGAAAGCGAAGTAAATCAGTATATTCCAGTAGTATTTCGTCCCTTTACAAATGAATAGGTTGCCCCTTTTAAAGCTATTTCTAGGTGATACGTTTTGCTTTTGTCATAATAATGCCATTATACACAATTAAAGGTATTAATACTACATTTTAAATGATAATCATTGTAATTCAATACAGATTCTCTAATGTTCTCAATATTTAATGCCTATTAAATACTGTATCCATTTCCACTTTTGCTGTCAGATTCATTCTTTTATCTTTTGAACATAAAGAAGTGCGGGTACACAGTCTCTTGAATCTCTGCTCGTGTCTCTTGTATCTCGTGCCTCTTTAATTATTCTTTGTTGATCGTCTCCCTTTGACCAGTCTACATGTCATGACACATCATCTTTCATTGAATTCAATATATATGAACTTAATTTTTACCAATAAATATAGTCACCCACTTGCCATGTATTCATCAATAAAATATTTGAAAAATGAATTTTATTAAAGCAGGAATATTTGTCGCCAATAGTTCCTTTCTCGAACTGACGCTTCATTTGTCACTTTTAATTTATGCCCACTACACGTGGCATCTTCTGATTGCTTCTGCGACTTCTCAGCATTTTTAAGGCTTTTTTCACGGCTTCACCAATTAAGAAACATCAGTTCTCATCATAACGTTTCCATCATTACAGCTTTTCCTTTGACGGTTGCTTCTGAGTATAAATATAGTTTACACTTGTGTCTTTCTCGCATAAAGTTCTCAAAATTTCAATTATTGTTTCCTTCTTCCCCATACTATTATGTCTTGATCAAACCCTAACCCTAGGAGAGTCCCCATTGTTGATAACCTTCGTCTTGCTCCTATTTGGAGCAGGAGATGAGGTAGACTTCGTAATCTAGGGTCTTTATCTGCACGAGGTTCTTCTCTACCTTCGTCCAGTTCCACTCCACCTTCTAGAACCTGAGGCTCCCTCTCTCAAAAGTCTTGGTCTAGAGGTAAAGAACCCTCTGAGCGTCTTCGTAAACCTACTATTGATGATATTTCTTCCATTGAATTATCATTTTATAAAGATAGAGAATCTATTAAAAACCAATTGTCTTCATTAGATCGTGCAGACATCTACCCAACTCAGATTACTGAAGATCTGATTTCTTTAGTTCGTAAAGACTGTTATTAGAGCCATGACTTTCCTATTATAATTCCCAATGTGAACCAAAGAATCACCTCTTATTCAATTGGGTTTTCTTTTGTTTATACATACCCTTTCACGTTGGATTTCAAACCTGCTATTAACCCTATTATCCTTGAATTTTGTCATTTTTCCGATGTTTGTTTAGGGCAAATTAGCCCTATTGTGTGGAGGGTTGCTGCTTGTTTGAGAAACTTGACGATCATGGTTGGTATGCCTTTTACTTTCTCCTATTTACTTTACCTTTACTCTCCCAAACTCTTTCGCTAAGTAGTTTTTAATTTAGTAGCAAGAAGCAAAATTGTTCTGGCCAATCCAGAAGACGATAAGGACTGTGGCTGGTATGCCATGTTTGTTGCTGCCCCCACAGTTGGTTTAGTGGGTGATGAAAATGTTCTCTTTCATGAGAAGTGGAATTTTGCACATGAGTTTTTCTTTTTATAACCATACTTTTTTCTTAGTTATGTTGGTTGTCATTATTATTTCCTTATCTTTTTTTTAGAAACCATGAGAATTGTCGATATAAAATTTCCAATTTTCGTGGTTGGGTAGAAAAGTTGTTATATGCTAACTCGATGGAGGCTAGATGTTGGAAAACTCTCTCTCAACGATTTGGTTGAAAAGTGAAAACCCATGGTAAGAGTTTTTTTTATTTTTTTATAACTTTTCTTATTGCTTCTTCCAGAAATTATTTTAATCCTTCTTTTTATCAGGATCTGCCATTCGAGGCATTAGTTCTGAGGCTGTTGTAGCTTCTCGAGTTTTCTTGGAAAGGGCCCAAGAAATAATTTTGGGCTCTTCATCGAAAAGGAAAGATATTGTTGATCAAGACTCTGAGGAGAAGGAAGAACAAGATGGGGGTTCTTTGATAAAAATGCCACAGGCTAGAAGACGAACTATTTCAGATGATGAAGCATCTCCCTCTCATTCTACTCCTCACACCGAGCCTGTTGAAGCCTCATTGGTGATTTCTGACGATAATACCCCCGCTTCCGCCCATGATTCTGTTGTGCAGCTTTTTATTCGCGGGTTTGGTAGTATAAGTTTAAAACTAATTTCTGATGAAGCGCCCCTTGCTTATTTTCCTTTATCTGCTCCTACAATACCTTCTTTGCCTGTTGTGGCTGTTACCATTGGTGCTTGTCCCCCAGCTGTTTTGACTCCTTCTACTGCTCCTTCCCCAGCTGTTTTGACTCCTTCTACAGTTCCTCCTACAACTGTTCAACAAACTGAGGTTGGTTCTTGAAGTAGAAGTGGCGCCATGAAACAGGTTATCATCGAGGTCCCTACCGATGGTAATCTTTTGAGAAAATTAGGTGAGGCTGATATGTGGTTGAAATCCCTAATTGGTCCAATCGAGAAGGCCAAGCTTGAGAGCTATAATTCTTTAATTTGACGAACGACATAATACATTCATCATTGAAGGTATTCCTTTTTAATTACGTGTTATTCCTTTTTATAAGGCTCTTACCTTTTCTCTTTTATTCAGATCAACCTCGTTGGTACAAAAATGATGAAGAGGGGTTCTCACATGGAGAAGTTGATGCATGAGTACTAAGCTGAAGCAGATAACTTGAGGGGGCAAGGAATCACTCAAAATATGGCCTCTCGGGTAGCCTCTCGGTCACTCGTGACTCACTCTCATCACTTAGTCTCGCAATATCTCTTAATAATAGAAACCATAATAATCGCTACGTCGTGCAACCCGATTCATATATTTATAGTCGACTATGCTCATTTGGGGTGTGCAGACTCCGGAGGGGATCCTACAACCCAAGCATCATATCGATGTGGTGTGTATACATACCTACATACATACATACATACATATACATACATATATGTGTGTGTATATATATATATATCGTTGTAGTGTGCAGCACGATCCATAACTCACATAGGTATAAATATCCTCACACTTAGGTCATCGACCTCTTTCAGTCATTAACCTCACAGCCTCTCGGGCACAACAGTTAAAATTGGGGAATTTAGTCCAAATAGTTCACTCTTTTAAAAGTGACAAGAATAAACCAGTTCAATACATTTAACACGTAAAATATGACTAGGGATAGGCTTTTTGCAAGTAAATAAGGAAAAACATCCTAAATGCCCCTAAGGGTTTGTACAAGTCGGCACAAGGCCCCAAATATGGCATACAACCCATAATATAGTAAAATTTCAAAAATAAGGAATAATATAATATTTCAAACCAAACACGCGGCTTAATAGTCGCTATGGGACGGACCAAGTTACAATCCATACCAGTACATGCCCATCACCTAGCATGTGTCTCACCGCGTTTACCAAAACAAGTCAAATACCATGATTTTGTACTCTCAGTGCCAAATTTACAATGGTTTCTTACCTCAAATCGGTAAAAATAGCACTTCGTGATGCCTTTACCCCTCAAATTGGCCTCCATTCGTATAGAATCTATCCAAAATCATAATGAGGACGTCAAAGTATGCTAAGGGAACGAAGCCCAAGAAAAAACAATCAAAATAATACCAAAATTCCAGAATTACCAAAACCCGACCCTCGGGCCCATGTCTCGAAATTCAGAAATTTTTACACTAGCGGATTTCTTATATCCCTACGAGTTCATACATACCAAGAACATTAAAATCCATCCACAAATGACCATTCAAATCCCAATTATTTGGTCTCCAATTTCAAGTTCTAGCTCTTCAATTTTAGGCTTAGATTTCATGATTTTCTAGGTGGAATTCACATAATAATCAAGTTTTAAATCCAAGAATACCTCAAAACGTTTCCTCTTGAATCCCTCTTCAATCTCTTTCAAAAATCTCCCAAAATGACCAACTATGGAGGAAAATAACCGCACATTCGCGGACAAGACGAGCGTAAAACAGTCTACCCAGGCCTTAATTTCCTTCTTCGCGAATGCAGTCAAAGCCTCGCGTTCACGAAGCACAAAATAACATTGACCAAAAATCCTCTAACGCGAATGCGATACAACCCACGCGAACACGATGCTTTACCAGATGAACCTTCGTGAACACGTCCTAAACATCGCGAATGCTCTGAGCAACTTGACCTCCACCCAGCTGACCTCTACGTGATCGCGAAGCCCCTATCATGAACGCGATGCATCACTTCCCAACCCTCCTCGAATGTGAATCCCTTCTCGCAAACGCAGAGGAAAAAATCCCCAATGACCCCCTTTGACTCTTCGCAAACGCAAGGATCTACTCGCGAACGCGAATAGTAAAATCTTGCAACAGGTGAACCTGCAACTTCTACAATTTCCTTAACTCCCAAATGATCCGATTGGCTACCTGAAACTTACCCGAGACCCTTGGGACCTCAGCCAAAGGCACCAACATATCCTAATACCTTATTCAAACTTGTTCTGACCATCAAAATACTCCAAATAACATAAAATTAACCAAAGCACATCAGATTCAAGCCTAAGTTTCTAAAAATCTTCTGAATTTTGCTTTTGATTAAAAACCCAACCAAAACACGTCCGAATGACCTGAAATTTTGCACATATCTCAAAGCTACTGCAATCCTCAAAATTCCATTTCGACCAATATATCAAAATCTCAATCATCACCTAGCATGTGTCCCACCGCGTTTATCAAAACAAGTCAAATATCGTGGTTTTGTACTCTTAGTGCCAAATTTACAATGGTTTCTCACCTCAAATCGGTAAAAATAGCACTTCGCGATGCCTTTACCCCTCAAATTGGCCTCCATTCGTGTCGAATCTATCCAAAATCACAATGAGGACGTCAAAGTATGCTAAGGGAACGAAGCCCAAGCAAAAACAATCAAAATAATACTAAAATTCCAGAATTACCAAAACCCGACCCTCGGGCCCATGCCTCGAAATTCAGAAATTTTTACACCAGCGGATTTCTTATATCCCTACGAGTTCATACATACCAAGAACATTAAAATCCATCCACAAATGACCATTCAAATCCCAATTATTTGGTCTCCAATTTCAAGTCCTAGCTCTTCAATTTTAGGCTTAGATTTCAGGATTTTCTAGGTGGAATTCACATAATAATCAAGTTTTAAATCCAAGAATACCTCAAAACGTTTCCTCTTGAATCCCTCTTCAATATCCTTCAAACATTTCCCAAAATGACCAACTAAGGAGGAAAATAACCGTACATTTGCAGACAAGACAAGCGTAAAACATTCTACCCAGGCCTTAATTTCCTTCTTCGCGAATGCAGTCAAAGCCTCGCGTTCACGAAGCACAAAATAACATTGACCAAAAATCCTCTAACGCGAATGTGATACAATCCACGCGAACACGATGCTTTACCAGATGAACCTTCGTGAACGCGTCCTAAACATCGCGAATTCTATGAACAACTTGACCTCCACCCAGCTGACCTCTACGTGATCGCGAAGCCCCTATCGTGAACGCGATACATCACTTCCCAACCCTCCTCGAATGTGAATCCCTTCTCGCAAACGCAAAGGAAAAAATCCCCAATGACCCCCTTTGACTCTTCGCAAACGTAAGGGTCTACTCGCGAACGCGAAGAGTAAAATCTTGCAACAAGTGAACCTGCAACTTCTGCAATTTCCTTAACTCCCAAATGCACCGATTGACTACCTGAAACTTACCCGAGGCCCCTGCGACCTCAACCAAAGGCACCAACATATCCTAATACCTTATTCAAACTTTTTCTGATCATCAAAATACTCCAAATAACATAAAATTAACCAAAGCACATCAGATTCAAGCCCAAGTTTCTAAAAATCTCCTGAATTTTGCTTTTGATCAAAAACCCAACAAAAACACGTCCGAATGACCTGAAATTTTGCACATATCTCAAAGCTACTGCAATCCTCAGAATTCCATTCCGACCAATATATCAAAATCTCACTCGTCACCTAGCATGTGTCTCACCGCGTTTATCAAAACAAGTCAAATACCAGGGTTTTGTACTCTCAGTGCCAAATTTACAATGGTTTCTTACCTCAAATCGGTAAAAATAGCACTTCATGATGCCTTTACCCCTCAAATTGGCCTCCATTTGCGTCGAATCTATCCAAAATCACAATGAGGACGTCAAAGTATGCTAAGGGAACGAAGACCAAGCAAAAAAAATCAAAATAATACGAAAATTCCAGAATTTCCAAAACCCGACCCTCGGGCCCATGTCTCGAAATTCAGAAATTTTTACACTAGCGGATTTCTTATATCCCTACGAGTTCATACATACCAAGAACATTAAATTCCATCCACAAATGACCATTCAAATCCCAATTATTTGGTCTCCAATTTCAAGTCCTAGCTCTTCAATTTTAGGCTTAGATTTCATGATTTTTTAGGTGGAATTCACATAATAATCAAGTTTTAAATCCAAGAATACCTCAAAACGTTTCCTCTTGAATCCCTCTTCAATCTCCTTCAAAAATCTCCCAAAATGACCAACTATGGAGGAAAATAACCGCACATTCGCAGACAAGACGAGCGTAAAACATTCTACCTAGGCCTTAATTTTCTTCTTCGCGAATGCAGTCAAAGCCTCGCGTTCACGAAGCACAAAATAACATTGACCAAAAATCCTCTAACGCAAATGTGATACAACCCACGCGAACACGATGCTTTACCAGATGAACCTTCGTGAACACATCCTAAACATCGCGAAGGCTATGAGCCACTTGACCTCCACCCAGCTGACCTCTACGTGATCGCGAAGCCCCTATCATGAACGCGATGCATCACTTCCCAACCCTCCTCGAATGTGAATCCCTTCTCGCAAACGCAGAGGAAAAAATCCCCAATGACCCCCTTTGACTCTTCGCAAACGCAAGGATCTACTCGCGAACGCGAATAGTAAAATCTTGCAACAGGTGAACCTGCAACTTCTACAATTTCCTTAACTCCCAAATGATCCGATTGGCTACCTGAAACTTACCCGAGGCCCTTGGGACCTCAACCAAAGGCACCAACATATCCTAATACCGTATTCAAACTTGTTTTGATCATCAAAATACTCCACAACAACAACAACAACAACCTAGTATAATCCCACTTAGTGGGGTCTGGGGAGGGTAGTATGTACGCAGACCTTACCCCTACTTTGAGGTAGAGAGGCTGTTTCCAAATAGACCCCCGACATCCTTCCCTCCAAGAACTACCCACCTTGCTCTTGGGGAGAATCGAACTCACAACCTCTCGGTTGGAAGTGGGGGTTGCTTACCATCAGAGCAACCCCTCTTATCATCAAAATACTCCAAATAACATAAAATTAACCAAAGCACATCAGATTCAAGCCTAAGTTTCTAAAAATCTTCTGAATTTTGCTTTTGATTAAAAATCCAACCAAAACACGTCCGAATGACCTGAAATTTTGCACATATCCCAAAGCTACTGCAATCCTCAAAATTCCATTCTGACCAATATATCAAAATCTCAATCGTCACCTAGAATGTGTCCCACCGTGTTTATCAAAACAAGTCAAATACCGTGGTTTTGTACTCTCAGTGCCCAATTTAAAATGGTTTCTCACCTCAAATCAGTAAAAATAGCACTTTATGATGCCTTTACCCCTCAAATTAGCCTCCATTCGCGTCGAATCTATCCAAAATCACAATGAGGACGTCAAAGTATGCTAAGGGAACGAAGCCCAAGCAAAAACAATCAAAATAATACTAAAATTCCAGAATTACCAAAACCCGACCCTCGGGCCCATGTCTCGAAATTCAGAAATTTTTACACCAGCGGATTTCTTATATCCCTACGAGTTCATACATACCAAGAACATTAAAATCCATCCACAAATGACCATTCAAATCCCAATTATTTGGTCTCCAATTTCAAGTCCAAGCTCTTCAATTTTAGGCTTAGATTTCATGATTTTCTAGGTGGAATTCACATCATAATCAAGTTTTAAATCCAAGAATACCTCAAAACGTTTCCTCTTGAATCCCTCTTCAATATCCATCAAACATTTCCCAAAATTACCAACTAAGGAGGAAAATAACCGTACATTCGCAGACAAGACAAGCGTAAAACATTCTACCCAGGCCTTAATTTCCTTCTTTGTGAATGCAGTCAAAGCCTCGCGTTCACGAAGCACAAAATAACATTGACCAAAAATCCTCTAACGCGAATATGATACAATCCACGCGAACACGATGCTTTACCAGATGAACCTTCGTGAACGCGTCCTAAACATCGCGAATTCTATGAACAACTTGACCTCCACCCAGCTGACCTCTACGTGATCGCGAAGCCCCTATCATGAACGCGATGCATCACTTCCCAACCCTCCTCGAATGTGAATCCCTTCTCGCAAACGCAAAGGAAAAAATCCCCAATGACCCCCTTTGACTCTTCGCAAATGCAAGGGTCTACTCGCGAACGCGAAGAGTAAAATCTTGCAACAAGTGAACTTGCAACTTCTGCAATTTCCTTAACTCCCAAATGATCCGATTGACTACCTAAAACTTACCCGAGGCCCCTGGGACCTCAACCAAAGGCACCAACATATTAATACCTTATTCAAACTTGTTCTGATCATCAAAATACTCCAAATAACATAAAATTAACCAAAGCACATCAGATTCCAGCCCAAGTTTCTAAAAATCTTCTGAATTTTGCTTTTGATCAAAAACCCAACCAAAACACGTCCGAATGACCTGAAATTTTGCACATATCTCAAAGCTACTGCAATCCTCAGAATTCCATTCCGACCAATATATCAAAATCTCACTCGTCACCTAGCATGTGTCTCACCGCGTTTATCAAAACCAGTCAAATACAGTGGTTTTGTACTGTCAGTGCCACATTTACAATGGTTTCTTACCTCAAATCGGTAAAAATAGCACTTCGTGATGCCTTTACCCCTCAAATTGGCCTCCATTCACGTCGAATCTATCCAAAATCACAATGAGGACGTCAAAGTATGCTAAGGGAACGAAGCCCCAGCAAAAACAATCAAAATAATACCAAAATTCCAGAATTACCAAACCCGACCCTCGGGCCCATGTCTCGAAATTCAGAAATTTTTACCAGCGAATTTCGTATATCCCTACGAGTTCATACATACCAAGAACATTAAGATCCATCCACAAATGACCATTGAAATCCCAATTATTTGGTCTCCAATTTCAAGTCCTAGCTCTTCAATTCTAGGCTTAGATTTCATGATTTTCTAGGTGGAATTCACATAATAATCAAGTTTTAAATCCAAGAATACCTCAAAATGTTTCCTCTTGAATGCCTCTTCAATCTCCTTCAAAAATATCCCAAAATGACCAACTATGGAGGAAAATAACCGCACATTCGCAGACAAGACGAGCGTAAAACATTCTGCCCAGGCCTTAATTTCCTTCTTCCCGAATGCAGTCAAAGCCTCGCGTTCACGAAGCACAAAATAACATTGACCAAAAACCCTCTAACGCGAATGTGATACAACCCACGCAAACACGGTGCTTTACCAGATGAACCTTCGTGAACGCGTCCTAAACATCGCGAATGCTATGAGCAACTTGACCTCCACCCAGCTGACCTCTACGTGATCGCGAAGCCTCTATCATGAACGCGATGCATCACTTCCCAACCCTCCTCGAATGTGAATCCCTTCTCGCAAATGACAAGGAAAAAATCCCCAATGACCCCCTTTGACTCTTCGCAAACGCAAGGGTCTACTCGCGAACGCGAAGAGTAAAATCTTGCAACAAGTGAACCTGCAACTTCTGCAATTTCCTTAACTCCCAAATGATCCGATTGACTACCTGAAACTTACCCGAGGCCCCTGGGACCTCAACCAAAGGCACCAACATATCCTAATACCTTATTCAAACTTGTTCTGATCATCAAAATACTCCAAATAACATAAAATTAACCAAAGCACATCAGATTCAAGCCCAAGTTTCTAAAAATCTCCTGAATTTTGCTTTTGATCAAAAACCCAACAAAAACACGTCCGAATGACCTGAAATTTTGCACATATCTCAAAGCTACTGCAATCCTCAGAATTCCATTCCGACCAATATATCAAAATCTCACTCGTCACCTAGCATGTGTCTCACCGCGTTTATCAAAACAAGTCAAATACCAGGGTTTTGTACTCTCAGTGCCAAATTTACAATGGTTTCTTACCTCAAATCGGTAAAAATAGCACTTCATGATGCCTTTACCCCTCAAATTGGCCTCCATTTGCGTCGAATCTATCCAAAATCACAATGAGGACGTCAAAGTATGCTAAGGGAACGAAGACCAAGCAAAAAAAATCAAAATAATACGAAAATTCCAGAATTTCCAAAACCCGACCCTCGGGCCCATGTCTCGAAATTCAGAAATTTTTACACTAGCGGATTTCTTATATCCCTACGAGTTCATACATACCAAGAACATTAAAATCCATCCACAAATGACCATTCAAATCCCAATTATTTGGTCTCCAATTTCAAGTCCTAGCTCTTCAATTTTAGGCTTAGATTTCATGATTTTCTAGGTGGAATTCACATAATAATCAAGTTTTAAATCCAAGAATACCTCAAAACGTTTCCTCTTGAATCCCTCTTCAATCTCCTTCAAAAATCTCCCAAAATGACCAACTATGGAGGAAAATAACCGCACATTCGCAGACAAGACGAGCGTAAAACATTCTACCTAGGCCTTAATTTTCTTCTTCGCGAATGCAGTCAAAGCCTCGCGTTCACGAAGCACAAAATAACATTGACCAAAAATCCTCTAACGCAAATGTGATACAACCCACGCGAACACGATGCTTTACCAGATGAACCTTCGTGAACACATCCTAAACATCGCGAATGCTATGAGCCACTTGACCTCCACCCAGCTGACCTCTACGTGATCGCGAAGCCCCTATCATGAACGCGATGCATCACTTCCCAACCCTCCTCGAATGTGAATCCCTTCTCGCAAACGCAAAGGAAAAAATCCCCAATGACCCCCTTTGACTCTTCGCAAACGTAAGGGTCTACTCGCGAACGCGAAGAGTAAAATCTTGCAACAAGTGAACCTGCAACTTCTGCAATTTCCTTAACTCCCAAATGAACCGGTTGACTACCTGAAACTTACCCGAGGCCCCTGGGACCTCAATCAAAGGCACCAACATATCCTAATACCTTATTCAAACTTGTTCTGATCATCAAAATACTCCAAATAACATAAAATTAACCAAAGCACATCAGATTCAAGCCCAAGTTTCTAAAAATCTCCTGAATTTTGCTTTTGATCAAAAACCCAACAAAAACACGTCCGAATGACCTGAAATTTTGCACATATCTCAAAGCTACTGCAATCCTCAGAATTCCATTCCGACCAATATATCAAAATCTCACTCGTCACCTAGCATGTGTCTCACCGCGTTTATCAAAACAAGTCAAATACCAGGGTTTTGTACTCTCAGTGCCAAATTTACAATGGTTTCGTACCTCAAATCGGTAAAAATAGCACTTCATGATGCATTTACCCCTCAAATTGGCCTCCATTTGCGTCGAATCTATCCAAAATCACAATGAGGACGTCAAAGTATGCTAAGGGAACGAAGACCAAGCAAAAAAAATCAAAATAATACGAAATTTCCAGAATTTCCAAAACCCGACCCTCGGGCCCATGTCTCGAAATTCAGAAATTTTTACACTAGCGGATTTCTTATATCCCTACGAGTTCATACATACCAAGAACATTAAAATCCATCCACAAATGACCATTCAAATCCCAATTATTTGGTCTCCAATTTCAAATCCTAGCTCTTCAATTTTAGGCTTAGATTTCATGATTTTCTAGGTGGAATTCACATAATAATCAAGTTTTAAATCCAAGAATACCTCAAAACGTTTCCTCTTGAATCCCACTTCAATCTCCTTCAAAAATCTCCCAAAATGACCAACTATTGAGGAAAATAACCGCACATTCGCAGACAAGACGAGCGTAAAACATTCTACCTAGGCCTTAATTTTCTTCTTCGCGAATGCAGTCAAAGCCTCGCGTTCACGAAGCACAAAATAACATTGACCAAAAATCCTCTAACGCAAATGTGATACAACCCACGCGAACACGATGCTTTACCAGATGAACCTTGGTGAACACATCCTAAACATCGCGAATGCTATGAGCCACTTGACCTCCACCCAGCTGACCTCTACGTGATCGCGAAGCCCCTATCATGAACGCGATGCATCACTTCCCAACCCTCCTCGAATGTGAATCCCTTCTCGCAAACGCAGAGGAAAAAATCCCCAATGACCCCCTTTGACTCTTCGCAAACGCAAGGATCTACTCGCGAACGCGAATAGTAAAATCTTGCAACAGGTGAACCTGCAACTTCTACAATTTCCTTAACTCCCAAATGATCCGATTGGCTACCTGAAACTTACCCGAGGCCCTTGGGACCTCAACCAAAGGCACCAACATATCCTAATACCGTATTCAAACTTGTTTTGATCATCAAAATACTCCAAATAACATAGAATTAACCAAAGCACATCAGATTCAAGCCTAAGTTTCTAAAAATCTTCTGAATTTTGCTTTTGATTAAAAATCCAACCAAAACACGTCCGAATGACCTGAAATTTTGCACATATCTCAAAGCTACTGCAATCCTCAAAATTCCATTCTGACCAATATATCAAAATCTCAATCGTCACCTAGAATGTGTCCCACCGTGTTTATCAAAACAAGTCAAATACCGTGGTTTTGTACTCTCAGTGCCCAATTTAAAATGGTTTCTCACCTCAAATCAGTAAAAATAGCACTTTATGATGCCTTTACCCCTCAAATTAGCCTCCATTCGCGTCGAATCTATCCAAAATCACAATGAGGACGTCAAAGTATGCTAAGGGAACGAAGCCCAAGCAAAAACAATCAAAATAATACTAAAATTCCAGAATTACCAAAACCCGACCCTCGGGCCCATGTCTCGAAATTCAGAAATTTTTACACCAGCGGATTTCTTATATCCCTACGAGTTCATACATACCAAGAACATTAAAATCCATCCACAAATGACCATTCAAATCCCAATTATTTGGTCTCCAATTTCAAGTCCTAGCTCTTCAATTTTAGGCTTAGACTTCATGATTTTCTAGGTGGAATTCACATCATAATCAAGTTTTAAATCCAAGAATACCTCAAAACGTATCCTCTTGAATCCCTCTTCAATATCCATCAAACATTTCCCAAAATTACCAACTAAGGAGGAAAATAACCGTACATTCGCAGACAAGACAAGCGTAAAACATTCTACCCAGGCCTTAATTTCCTTCTTCGCGAATGCAGTCAAAGCCTCGCGTTCACGAAGCACAAAATAACATTGACCAAAAATCCTCTAACGCGAATATGATACAATCCACGCGAACACGATGCTTTACCAGATGAACCTTCGTGAACGCGTCCTAAACATCGCGAATTCTATGAACAACTTGACCTCCACCCAGCTGACCTCTACGTGATCGCGAAGCCCCTATCATGAACGCGATGCATCACTTCCCAACCCTCCTCGAATGTGAATCCCTTCTCGCAAACGCAAAGGAAAAAAATCCCCAATGACCCCCTTTGACTCTTCGCAAATGCAAGGGTCTACTCGCGAACGCGAAGAGTAAAATCTTGCAACAAGTGAACTTGCAACTTCTGCAATTTCCTTAACTCCCAAATGATCCGATTGACTACCTGAAACTTACCCGAGGCCCCTGGGACCTCAACCAAAGGCACCAACATATCCTAATACCTTATTCAAACTTGTTCTGATCATCAAAATACTCCAAATAACATAAAATTAACCAAAGCACATCAGATTCAAGCCCAAGTTTCTAAAAATCTTCTGAATTTTGCTTTTGATCAAAAACCCAACCAAAACACGTCCGAATGACCTGAAATTTTGCACATATCTCAAAGCTACTACAATCCTCAGAATTCCATTCCGACCAATATATCAAAATCTCACTCGTCACCTAGCATGTGTCTCACCGCGTTTATCAAAACCAGTCAAATACCGTGGTTTTGTACTCTCAGTGCCACATTTACAATGGTTTCTTACCTCAAATCGGTAAAAATAGCACTTCGTGATGCCTTTACCCCTCAAATTGGCCTCCATTCACGTCGAATCTATCCAAAATCACAATGAGGACGTCAAAGTATGCTAAGGGAACGAAGCCCAAGCAAAAACAATCAAAATAATACCAAAATTCCAGAATTACCAAAACCCGACCCTCGGGCCCATGTCTCGAAATTCAGAAATTTTTACCAGCGAATTTCGTATATCCCTACGAGTTCATACATACCAAGAACATTAAAATCCATCCACAAATGACCATTGAAATCCCAATTATTTGGTCTCCAATTTCAAGTCCTAGCTCTTCAATTCTAGGCTTAGATTTCATGATTTTCTAGGTGGAATTCACATAATAATCAAGTTTTAAATCCAAGAATACCTCAAAATGTTTCCTCTTGAATGCCTCTTCAATCTCCTTCAAAAATATCCCAAAATGACCAACTATGGAGGAAAATAACCGCACATTCGCAGACAAGACGAGCGTAAAACATTCTACCCAGGCCTTAATTTCCTTCTTCGCGAATGCAGTCAAAGCCTCGCATTCACGAAGCACAAAATAACATTGACCAAAAACCCTCTAACGCGAATGTGATACAACCCACGCAAACACGGTGCTTTACCAGATGAACCTTCGTGAACGCGTCCTAAACATCGCGAATGCTATGAGCAACTTGACCTCCACCCAGCTGACCTCTACGTGATCGCGAAGCCTCTATCATGAACGCGATGCATCACTTCCCAACCCTCCTCGAATGTGAATCCCTTCTCGCAAACGCAAAGGAAAAAATCCCCAATGACCCCCTTTGACTCTTCGCAAACGCAAGGGTCTACTCGCGAACGCGAAGAGTAAAATCTTGCAATAAGTGAACCTGCAACTTCTGCAATTTCCTTAACTCCCAAATGATCCGATTGACTACCTGAAACTTACCCGAGGCCCCTGGGACCTCAACCAAAGGCACCAACATATCCTAATACCTTATTCAAACTTGTTCGGATCATCACAATACTCCAAATAACATAAAATTAACCAAAGCACATCAGATTCAAGCCAAAGTTTCTAAAAATCTTCTAAATTTTTCTTTTGATCAAAAACCCAACCAAAACACGTCCGAATGACCTAAAATTTTGCACATATCTCAAAGCTACTGCAATCCTCAGAATTCCATTCCGACCAATATATCAAAATCTCACTCGTCACCTAGCATGTGTCTCACCGCGTTTATCAAAACAAGTCAAATACCAGGGTTTTGTAATCTCAGTGCCAAATTTACAATGGTTTCTTACCTCAAATCGGTAAAAATAGCACTTCATGATGCCTTTACGCCTCAAATTGGCCTCCATTTACGTCGAATCTATCCAAAATCACAATGAGGACGTCAAAGTATGCTAAGGGAACGAAGACCAAGCAAAAACAATCAAAATAATACCAAAATTCCAGAATTACCAAAACCCAACCCTCAGGCCCATGTCTCGAAATTCAGAAATTTTTACACCAGCGGATTTCTTATATCCCAACAAGTTCATACATACCAAGAACATTAAAATCCATCCACAAATGACCATTCAAATCCCAATTATTTGGTCTCTAATTTCAAGTCTTAGCTCTTCAATTTTAGGCTTAGACTTCATGATTTTCTAGGTGGAATTCAAATAATAATCAAGTTTTAATTCCAAGAATACCTCAAAACGTTTCCTCTTGAATCCCTCTTTAATCTCCTTCAAAAATCTCCCAAAATGACCAACTATGGAGGAAAATAACCTCACTTTCGCAGACAAGACGAGCGTAAAATAGTCTACCCAGGCCTTAATTTCCTTCTTCGCGAATGCAGTCAAAGCCTCGCGTTCACGAAGCACAAAATAACATTGACCAAAATTCCTCTAACGCAAATGTGATACAACTCACGCGAACACGATGCTTTACCAGATGAACCTTCGTGAACGCGTCCTAAACATCGTGAATGCTATGAGCAACTTGACCTCCACCCAGCTGACCTCTACGTGATCACGAAGCCCCTATCATGAACGCGATGCATCACTTCCCAACCCTTCTCGAATGTGAATCCCTTCTCGTAAACGCAAAGGAAAAAATCCCCAATGACCCCCTTTGACTCTTCGCAAACGCAAGGGTCTACTCACGAACGCAAAGAGTAAAATCTTGCAACAATTGAACCTGCAACTTCTGCAATTTCCTTAACTCCCAAATGATCCTATTGACTACCTGAAACTTACCCGAGACCCTGGGACCTCAACCAAAGGCACCAACATATCCTAATTCCTTATTCAAACTTGTTCTGATCATCAAAATACTCCAAATAACATACAATTAACCAAAGCACATTAGATTCAAGCCCAAGTTTCTAAAAATCTTCTGAATTTTACTTTTGATGAAAAACCCAACCAAAACACGTCCGAATGACCTGAAATTTTGCACATATCTCAAAGCTACTGCAATCCTCAGAATTCCATTCCAACCAATATATCAAAATCTCACTCGTCACCTAGCATGTGTCGCACCGCGTTTATCAAAACAAGTCTAATACCGTGGTTTTGTACTCTCAGTACCAAATTTACAATGGTTTCTTACCTTAAATCGGTAAAATAGCACTTCGTGATGCCTTTACTCCTTAAATTGGCCTCCATTCGCATCGAATCTATCCAAAATCACAATGAGGACGTCAAAGTATGCTAAGGGAACGAAGCCCAAGCAAAAACAATCAAAATAATACCAAAATTCCAGAATTACCAAAACCCGACCCTCGGGCCCATGTCTCGAAATTCAGAAATTTTTACACCAGCGGATTTCTTATATGCCTACGAGTTCATACATACCAAGAACATTAAAATCCATCCACAAATGACCATTCAAATCCCAATTATTTGGTCTCCAATTTCAAGTCCTAGCTCTTCAATTTTAGGCTTAGATTTCATGATTTTCTAGGTGGAATTCACATAATAATCAAGTTTTAAATCCAAGAATACCTCAAAATGTTTCCTCTTGAATGCCTCTTCAATCTCCTTCAAAAATATCCCAAAATGACCAACTATGGAGGAAAATAACCGCACATTCGCAGACAAGACGAGCGTAAAACATTCTACCCAGGCCTTAATTTCCTTTTTCGCGAATGCAGTCAAAGCCTCGCGTTCACGAAGCACAAAATAACATTGACCAAAAATCCTCTAACGCAAATGTGATACAACCCACGCGAACACGATGCTTTACCAGATGAACCTTCGTGAACGCGTCCTAAACATCGTGAATGCTATGAGCAACTTGACCTCCACCCAGCTGACCTCTACGTGATCACGAAGCCCCTATCATGAACGCGATGCATCACTTCCCAACCCTCCTCGAATGTGAATCCCTTCTGGCAAACGCAAAGGAAAAAATCCCCAATGACCCCCTTTGACTCTTCGCAAACGCAAGGGTCTACTCGCGAACGCGAAGAGTAAAATCTTGCAACAAGTGAACCTGCAACTTCTGCAATTTCCTTAACTCCCAAATGATCCGATTGACTACCTGAAACTTACCCGAGGCCCTTGGGACCTAAACCAAAGGCACCAACATATCCTAATACCTTATTCAAACTTGTTCTGATCATCAAAATACTCCAATTAACATAAAATTAACCAAAGCACATCAGATTCTAGCCTAAGTTTCTAAAAATCTTCTGAATTTTGCTTTTGATCAAAAACCCAACCAAAACACGTCCGAATGACCTGAAATTTTGCACATATCTCAAAGCTACTGCAGTCCTCAGAATTCCATTCCGACCAATATATCAAAATCTCATTCGTCACCTAGCATGTGTCTCACCGCGTTTATCAAAACAAGTCAAATACCGTGGTTTTGTACTCTCAGTGCCAAATTTACAATGGTTTCTTACCTCAAATCGGTAAAAATAGCCCTTCGTGATGCTTTTACCCCTCAAATTGGCCTCCATTCGCGTCGAATCTATCCAAAATCACAATGAGGACGTCAAAGTATGCTAAGGGAACGAAGCCCTAGCAAAAACAATCAAAATAATACCAAAATTCCAGAATTACCAAAACCCGACCCTCGGGCCCATGTCTCAAAATTCAGAAATTTTTACACCAGCGGATTTCTTATATCTCTACGAGTTCATACATACCAAGAACATTAAAATCCATCCACAAATGACCATTGAAATCCCAATTATTTGGTCTCCAATTTCAAGTCCTACCTCTTCAATTTTAGGCTTAGATTTCATGATTTTCTAGGTGGAATTCACATAATAATCAGGTTTTAAATCCAAGAATACCTCAAAATGTTTCCTCTTGAATGCCTCTTCAATCTCCTTCAAAAAAATCCCAAAATGACCAACTATGGAGGAAAATAACCGCACATTCGAAGACAAGACGAGCGTAAAACATTCTACCTAGGCCTTAATGACCTTCTTCGCGAATGCAGTCAATGCCTCGCGTTCACGAAGCACAAAATAACATTGACCAAAAACCCTCTAACGCGAATGTGATACAACTCACGCAAACACGGTGCTTTACCAGATGAACCTTCGTGAACGCGTCCTAAACATCGCGAATGCTATGAGCAACTTGATCTCCACCCAGCCGACCTTTACGTGATCGCGAAGCCCCTATCATGAACGCGATGCATCACTTCCCAACCCTCCTCGAATGTGAATCTCTTCTCGCAAATGCAAAGGAAAAAATCCCCAATGACCCCCTTTTACTCTTCGCAAACGCAAGGGTCTACTCGCGAACGCGAAGAGTAAAATCTTGCAACAAGTGAACCTGCAACTTCTGCAATTTCCTTAACTCCCAAATGATCCGATTGACTACCTGAAACTTACCCGAGGCCCATGGGACCTCAACCAAAGGCACCAACATATCCTAATACCTTATTCAAACTTGTTCGGATCATCACAATACTCCAAATAACATAAAATTAACCAAAGCACATCAGATTCAAGCCAAAGTTTCTAAAAATCTTCTAAGTTTTTCTTTGGATAAAAAACCCAACCAAAACACGTACGAATGACCTGAAATTTTGCACATATCTCAAAGCTACTGCAATCCTCAGAATTCTATTCCGACCAATATATCAAAATCTCACTCGTCACCTAGCATGTGTCTCACCGCGTTTATCAAAACAAGTCAAATACCAGGGTTTTGTACTCTCAGTGCCAAATTTACAATGGTTTCTTACCTCAAATCGGTAAAAATAACACTTCATGATGCCTTTACCCCTCAAATTGGCCTCCATTTGCGTCGAATCTATCCAAAATCACAATGAGGACGTCAAAGTATGCTAAGGGAACGAATACCAAGCAAAAACAATCAAAATAATACCAAAATTCCAGAATTACCAAAACCCAACCCTCGGGCCCATGTCTCGAAATTCAGAAATTTTTACACCTGCGGATTTCTTATATCCAGACAAGTTCATACATACCAAGAACATTAAAATCCATCCACAAATGACCATTCAAATCCCAATTATTTGGTCTCCGATTTCAAATCTTAGCTCTTCAATTTTAGGCTTAGATTTCATGATTTTCTAAGTGGAATTCAAATAATAATCAAGTTTTATATCCAAGAATACCTCAAAACGTTTCCTCTTGAATCCCTCTTTAATATCCTTCAAAAATCTCCCAAAATGACCAACTATGGAGGAAAATAACCGCACATTCGCGGACAAGACGAGCGTAAAACAGTCTACCCAGGCCTTAATTTCCTTCTTCGCGAATGCAGTCAAAGCCTCGCGTTCACGAAGCACAAAATAACATTGACCAAAAATCCTCTAACGCAAATGTGATACAACTCACGCGAACACGATGCCTTACCAGATGAACCTTCGTGAACGCGTCCTAAACATCGTGAATGCTATGAGCAACTTGAACTCCACCCAGCTGACCTCTACGTGATCACGAAGCCCCTATCATGAACGCGATGCATCACTTCCCAACCCTCCTCGAATGTGAATCCCTTCTCGTAAACGCAAAGGAAAAAAATCCCCAATGACCCCCTTTGACTCTTCGCAAACGCAAGGGTCTACTCACGAACGAGAAGAGTAAAATCTTGCAACAAGTGAACCTGCAACTTCTGCAATTTCCTTAACTCCCAAATGATCCGATTGACTACCTGAAACTTACCCGAGACCCTGGGACCTCAACCAAAGGCACCAACATATCCTAATTCCTTATTCAAACTTGTTCTGATCATCAAAATACTCCAAATAACATAAAATTAACCAAACCACATCAGATTCAAGCCCAAGTTTCTAAAAATCTTCTGAATTTTACTTTTGATCAAAAACCCAACCAAAACACGTCCGAATGACCTGAAATTTTGCACATATCTCAAAGCTACTGCAATCCTCAGAATTCCATGCCAACCAATATATCAAAATCTCACTCGTCACCTAGCATGTGTCTCACCGCGTTTATCAAAACAAGTTTAATACCGTGGTTTTGTACTCTCAGTGCCAAATTTACAATAGTTTCTTACCTTAAATCGGTAAAATAGCACTTCGTGATGCCTTTACCCCTCAAATTGGCCTCCATTCGCGTCGAATCTATCGAAAATCAAAATGAGGACGTCAAAGTATGCTAAGGGAACGAAGCCCAAGCAAAAACAATCAAAATAATACCAAAATTCCAGAATTACCAAAACCCGACCCTCGGGCCCATGTCTCGAAATTTAGAAATTTTTACACCAGCGGATTTTTTATATCCCTGCGAGTTCATACATACCAAGAACATTAAAATCCATCCACAAATGACCATTGAAATCCCAATTATTTGGTCTCCAATTTCAAGTCCTAGCTCTTCAATTTTAGGCTTAGATTTCATGATTTTCTAGGTGGAATTCACATAATAATCAAGTTTTAAATCCAAGAATACCTCAAAACGTTTCCTCTTGAATCCCTCTTCAATATCCTTCAAAAGTCTCCCAAAATGACCAACTAAGGAGGAAAATAACTGTACATTCGCAGACAAGACGAGCGTAAAACATTCTACCCAGGCCTTAATTTCCTTCTTCGCGAATGCAGTCAAAGCCTCGCGTTCACGAAGCACAAAATAACATTGACCAAAAATCCTCTAACGCGAATATGATACAACCCACGCGAACACGATGCTTTTTCCAGATGAACCTTCGTGAACGCATCCTAAACATCGCGAATTCTATGAGCAACTTGACCTCCACCCAGCTGACCTCTACGTGATCGCGAAGCCCCTATCATGAACGCGATGCATCACTTCCCAACCCTCCTCGAATGTGAATCCCTTCTCGCAAACGGAAAGGAAAAAATCCCCAATGACCCCATTTGACTCTTCGCAAATGCAAGGGTCTACTCGCGAACGCAAAGAGTAAAATCTTACAACAAGTGAACCTGCAACTTCTGCAATTTTCTTAACTCCCAAATGATCCGATTGACTACCTGAAACTTACCGAGGCCCCTGGACCTCAACCAAAGGCACCAACATATCCTAATACCTTATTCAAACTTGTTCTGATCATCAAAATACTCCAAATAACATAAAATTAACCAACGCACATCATATTCAAGCCCAAGTTTCTAAAAATCTTCTGAATTTTGATTTTGATCAAAAACCCAACCAAAACACATCCGAATGACCTGAAATTTTGCACATATCTCAAAGCTACTACAATCCTCAGAATTCCATTCCGACCAATATATCAAAATCTCACTCATCACCTAGCATATGTCTCACAGCGTTTATCAAAATAAGTCAAATACCGTGGTTTTGTACTCTCAGTGCCAAATTTACAATGGTTTCTTACCTCAAATCGGTAAAAATAGCACTTCGTGATGCCTTTACCCCTCA
This sequence comes from Nicotiana noctiflora, assembly GCA_032618575.1. NCBI lineage: Eukaryota > Viridiplantae > Streptophyta > Magnoliopsida > Solanales > Solanaceae > Nicotiana > Nicotiana noctiflora. Next base: position 22,481 of record JASVEL010005171.1, on the reverse strand, counting down.
AATTGGCCTCCATTCGCGTCGAATCTATCCAAAATCACAATGAGGACGTCAAAGTATGCTAAGGGAACGAAGCCCAAGCAAAAACAATCAAAATAATACCAAAATTCCAGAATTTCCAAAACCCGACCCTCGGGCCCATGTCTCGAAATTCAGAAATTTTTACACCAGCGGATTTCTTATATCCCTACGAGTTCATACATACCAAGAACATTAAAATCCATCCACAAATGACCATTGAAATCCCAATTATTTGGTCTCCAATTTCAAGTCCCAGCTTTTCAATTTTAGGCTTAGATTTCATGATTTTCTAGGTGGAATTCACATAATAATCAAGTTTTAAATCCAAGAATACCTCAAAATGTTTCCTCTTGAATGCCTCTTCAATCTCCTTCAAAAATATCCCAAAATGACCAACTATGGAGGAAAATAACCGCACATTCGCAGACAAGACGAGCGTAAAACATTCTACCTAGGCCTTAATTTCCTTCTTCGCGAATGCAGTCAAAGCCTCGCGTTCACGAAGCACAAAATAACATTGACCAAAAACCCTCTAACGCGAATGTGATACAACCCACGCAAACACGGTGCTTTACCAGATGAACCTTCGTGAACGCGTCCTAAACATCGCGAATGCTATGAGCAACTTGGCCTCCACCCAGCTGACCTCTACGTGATTGCGAAGCCCCTATCATGAACGCGATGCATCATTTCCCAACCCTCCTCGAGTGTGAATCCCTTCTCGCAAACGCAAAGGAAAAAATACCCAATGACCCCCTTTGACTCTTCGCAAACGCAAGGGTCTACTCGCGAACGCGAAGAGTAAAATCTTGCAACAAGTGAACCTGCAACTTCTGCAATTTCCTTAACTCCCAAATGATCCGATTGACTACCTGAAACTTACCCGAGGCCCCTGTACCTCAACCAAAGGCACCAACATATCCTAATACCTTATTCAAACTTGTTCTGATCATCACAATACTCCAAATAACATAAAATTAACCAAAGCACATCAGATTCAAGCCCAAGTTTTTAAAAATCTTCTAAATTTTTCTTTTGATCAAAAGCCCAACCAAAACACATCCGAATGACCTGAAATTTTGCACATATCTCAAAGCTACTGCAATCCTCAGAATTCCATTCCGGCCAATATATCAAAATCTCAATCGTCACCTAGCATGTGTCTCACCGCGTTTATCAAAACAAGTCAAATACCAGGGTTTTGTACTCTTAGTGCCAAATTTACAATGGTTTCTTACCTCAAATCGGTAAAACTAGCACTTCATGATGCCTTTACCCCTCAAATTGGCCTCCATTTGCGTCGAATCTATCCAAAATCACAATGAGGACGTCAAAGTATGCTAAGGGAACGAAGACCAAGCAAAAACAATCAAAATAATACCAAAATTCCAGAATTACCGAAACCCAACCCTCCGGCCCATGTCTCGAAATTCAGAAATTTTTACACCAGCGGATTTCTTATATCCCAACAAGTTCATACATACCAAGAACATTAAAATCCATCCACAAATGACCATTCAAATCCCAATTATTTGGTCTCCAATTTCAAGTCTTAGCTCTTCAATTTTAGGCTTAGATTTCATGATTTTCTAGGTGGAATTCAAATAATAATCAAGTTTTAAATCCAAGAATACCTCAAAACGTTTCCTCTTGAATCCCTCTTTAATCTCCTTCAAAAATCTCCGAAAATGACCAACTATGGAGGAAAATAACCGCACATTCGCGGACAAGACGAGCGTAAAACAGTCTACCCAGGCCTTAATTTCCTTCTTCGCGAATGCAGTCAAAGCCTCGCGTTCACGAAGCACAAAATAACATTGACCAAAAATCCTCTAACGCAAATGTGATACAACCCACGCGAACACGATGCTTTACCAGATGAACCTTCGTGAACGCGTCCTAAACATCGTGAATGCTATGAGCAACTTGACCTCCACCCATCTGACCTCTACGTGATCGTGAATCCCCTATCATGAACGCGATGCATCACTTCCCAACCCTCCTCGAATGTGAATCCCTTCTCGCAAACGCAAAGGAAAAAATCCCCAATGACCCCCTTTGACTCTTCGCAAACGTAAGGGTCTACTCGCGAACGCGAAGAGTAAAATCTTGCAACAAGTGAACCTTGCAACTTCTGCAATTTCCTTAACTCCCAAATGATCCGATTGACTACCTGAAACTTACCCGAGGCCCTTGGGACCTCAACCAAAGGCACCAACATATCCTAATACCTTATTCAAACTTGTTCTGATCATCAAAATACTCCAATTAACATAAAATTAACCAAAGCACATCAGATTCAAGCCTAAGTTTCTAAAAATCTTCTGAATTTTGCTTTTGATCAAAAACCCAACCAAAACACGTCCGAATGACCAGAAATTTTGCACTTATCTCAAAGCTACTGCAATCCTCAGAATTCCATTCCAAAAAATATATCAAAATCTCACTCGTCACCTAGCATGTGTCTCACTGCGTTTATCAAAACAAGTCAAATACCGTGGTTTTGTACACTCAGTGCCAAATTTACAATGGTTTCTTACCTCAAATCGGTAAAATAGCACTTCGTGATGCCTTGGCCTCCATTCGCGTCGAATCTATCCAAAATCATAATGAGGACGTCAAAGTATGCTAAGGGAATGAAGCCCAAGCAAAAACAATCAAAATAATACCAAAATTCCCGAATTACCAAAACCCGGCCCTCGGGCCCATGTCTCGAAATTCAGAAATTTTTACACGAGCGGATTTCTTATATCCCTACGAGTTCATACATACTAAGAACATTAAAATCCATCCACAAATGACCATTCAAATTCCAATTATTTGGTCTCCAATTTCAAGTCCTAACTCTTCAATTTTAGGCTTAGATTTCATGATATTCTAGGTGGAATTCACATAACAACAAGTTTTAAATCGAAGAATACCTCAAAACGTTTCCTCTTGAATCCCTCTTCAATCTCCTTCAAAAATCTCCCAAAATGACCAACTATGGAGGAAAATAACCGCACATTCGCAGACAAGATGAGCGTAAAACATTCTACCCAGGCCTTAATTTCCTTCTTCGCGAATGCAGTCAAAGCCTCGCGTTCACGAAGCACAAAATAACATTGACCAAAAATCCTCTAACGCGAATGTGACACAACCCACGCGAACATGATGCTTTACCAGATGAACCTTCGTGAACGCGTCTAAACATCGCGAATGCTATGAGCAACTTGACCTCCACCCAGCTGACCTCTACGTGATCGCGAAGCCCCTATCATGAACGCGATGCATCACTTCCCAACCCTCCTCGAATGTGAATCCCTTCTGGCAAACGCAAAGGAAAAAATCCCCAATGACCCCCTTTGACTCTTCGCAAACGCAAGGGTCTACTCGCGAACGCGAAGAGCAAAATCTTGCAACAAGTGAACCTGCAACTTCTGCAATTTCCTTAACTCCCAAATGATCCGATTAACTACCTGAAACTTACCCGAGGCCCCTGGGACCTCAACCAAAGGCACCAACATATCCTAATACCTTATTCGAACTTGTTCTGATCATCAAAATACTCCAAATAACATAAAATTAACCAAAGCACATCAGATTCAAGCCCAAGTTTCTAAAAATCTTCTGAATTTTGCTTTTGATCAAAAACCCAACCAAAACACGTCCGAATGACCTGAAATTTTGCACATATCTCAAAGCTACTGCAATCCTCAGAATTCCATTCCGACCAATATATCAAAATCTCACATACCAACCAGAAATCGTCAAAATCTCAACTTTGCCAATTCAATCTTAAATCTACTTCGGACCTCTAAAACCCATTCTAATCATGATCCTAAGTCACAAATCACCTCCCGAAGCTAAACGAACCATCAGAACCCACATCCGAACCCTCTAACATATAAGTCAACATCTGGTTGACTTTTCCAACTTAAGTTTCCTTAGCAAAGACTAAGTGTCTCAAACATCACCGAATCCTTTCCGAACTCGATCCAACCAGCTCGATACTACAAAACACGGATAATCAAAGCATAAAGAAGCAGAAATGGGGGAAATGGAGCGGTAACTCATGAGACGAATAGCAGGGTCGTCACAATGATGTTGTGGACAATTAAATTTCAGAAAATTTAATTGTCTAATCTGTTATATATAGTTAGACATCTCTATAACAACATCCTTATATAACAATAACTTACTATAAAAGTTAAAAAAATATTAAACTAATTTCTATATTGTATTATAATATATGTTCTCTATAATATCAATTCGCTATAATATTTAAAAATATGAAATAAATAAAATTGTTATAAAGAGGTATGACAAGGTGATTCAAGATTAAATGAAACTTAGTACGTCAACGGCTACATTTGTAAAGTGCCTTTTGTTATTCCTTTTCAAGTATGCAGAGTGCGTATGTCCTTTTCAAGCAAGATGGCTATATAAGTCAACATTAGGGATTTTATATTAATTTTAATTGGTATCTAAACATGCCTAATTAAATCATGGGCAGCCCTTCAATTCTCCTCCGTATTTCTTTTTATAGTATATTCTATATCTAAATGTTAATTATAAAGTGATTAGTTAATTAATTAAAATCTATAGATTCATATACATCACTAGATGCGGAGATGCATGAAACTTAGCTGTCATGTCCATTGGGATGACGATGAAGAGGTTGTCATGTTGATACGTACTCATGAATTAGAGGTACTAAGGATTTAACTTAATATATAGTGGTGAAAGCAGAAAACAGTATTAGCATAGATAAATCCCCCTAAAAGATTCTTAATAAAGTTAAAATGTTAGATTTGGTTGGTGTACAATTAAGTGGCTAAATAATTCAGCATGTGTTACTCGTAGACTCGTAGTTAAGTGAAAAGGATGCGATCACAACGATGTAAGCATTGTCTGTATTCATGGAATGAGAAGAGATACCGCTTCTTGTATTTTATTTAACTTTTATCTACTATTAGTATAAGAAAAGCTTTACACATTGGGAATCTAAAATCTTATATCATTATCTTTAGAAAACCTAGTAGTATAATTATTTTCGGGCATAAATATATGATAATATTTTTATGAATCATAATATATGTTTAGTCATATAATCCTATTACTTTTAGGTATACTTCTTAAAAATTTCTATTACTAATTAAATTTGAAAACATATTATATATTTTCAAAATTCATGTAGAAATAGGAGAGCCTATATCTATCTATATCTATATTATTATAAAAGCATGAATACAATGTCAGTTTACCAAAATAATCTTATATATAAAGTATAATAACTCACAATAAAAGGACATAATCGAAATTTTAGACATTAACTTTATAATCCTATTAGTTTTAGGACATATACAACACCTATAGAAGTCCTATTAGTATACTTACTTTCGGGCATAGACATCTAATACTACATGTTAGCATGCATGTAAACCTTATACGTTAGAATTTTTTTTTTAGTATTTTGGTTGACTAAATTGGAGTACTATTGGGTCTTAGCAAAAGATTGTAACATAAAATTTCCTATTAAAATGTTTTGTCGTCTTACAAATTAGGTTTTGGATCATCCAAAAAGGTTGTGATGCTTTTGATCAGTACCTTTTAATTTATTAGCAGGTGAAAAGGAAATCAACGATAATTAATTTTTGTCTTTTTGAAAATTAAAGTTAATAAAGTAATATATCTATATCTATATTTATCTATCTATCTATATTTATTATAAAAGCATGAATACAATATCGATTTATAAAAATAACCTTATAATATTAAGCACAATAACAGGACATAGTCGGAATTCTAGACATTAGACTTATAATCCTATTAGTTTTAAGACATATACCACACAATAGGAATTCTACATGATATCCTTAATTGGAGTCCTATTAGTATAATTACTTTCGGCATAGATATAATAATACTACATGTTAACATGTAAACTAATACCTTTAGGAACATGTTAGGTTTTGTTTTGGAATAGTTACTTTCCGGATAAAGATATATGTTTAGTCATGTAATCCTATTACTTTTACGATATATTTTTTAAAAATTTCTATTACTAATTTAATTTGAAAACCTATTATAATGTTCTATTACTAATTTAATTTGAAAAGGTATTTTATTGTTCAAATCCATTTAGAAAAAGAATAACCCATGTCTATCTATCTATATTATTATAAAAGCATGAATACAATATCGATTTAGCAAAATCCCTAAAATATAGCTATAGTATTGGACATAATTTTAATATTTCCTTTTATATCCGATTTGGTTTTTAATTTAGTGTAGGCTTTTTTTCCAACAAAAATATATTAATGTAGCCCGTGTAGAAAGATTCATAGGATTCCAACTTACATTCCAAAACCTAATGATATACGAACCTATTCAAGTTTTATAAATATCTTTATGAATTCTATTGATAATTAACCACAAAGAAAATAACACTCTTATGCATGCTTCTATTCGAATTGAGTTGATTATGTGCTATTGATTTCCTGATTTGAAAGATAAAATATTTTAAAAAATAGTTCAATATTAGATAATATTAGAAAAAAATGGTAAATAATGTTAGATAATATTGTAATATTTAAGAATCCAATATTTAAAACTTTGAATTCAACTAAAAGTAATATTATATTTGTACCTTTAGACCGCTAAACCTGTATTTTGAGAATTCCAACAATAAGCTTGTCACGACCCAAACCCTGGTCGTGATGGCGCCCAACACAATGCTAGGCAAGCCCGACCATTTCATCCCTTAAACCAGCCAGTTATTAATCAAATTAAACTTAAACAGTAAATGATCATATCAGGTGATAAGCGAAATGTAAAACGTACAAAATACGGTCCCAACCATATCGTGGTGTCACGAGACTGAGCCTCTATGGAGTAGCATCCTAATACAAACAAGTCTAGGCAAATAGGAAATCAACAAGAGGATAAAGAAGGAGAAAACAGGCTCTGCGGATGCTGGCAGCTACCTCGTAGTCTCCGCAAAAGTAGACAAGGATCAGCAGCTACAAAGTCTCAACTGCTCTCGGGCACCTATGGATCTGCACAGAAAGTGCATGGGAGTGGGGTGAGTATATTTCAACTCAGTGAGTAACAATAATAAATAATAACTGAAAGTAAGAACTCATGTGCTATCACTTAGCAGTTCTAAGGCAACCCTCACAGGTACGTCATCACTGTGGTAGTACTCCGATCTCCAATCCACATCTATCTCTACAAGATCCCACACCGATCAAACCCTCACTCGTACCCCTACGGTGTACGGTCATCTCAATATATGAAGACACATACCTATGTCTATAATGTATAAGAATTTAAATAGGTAATAGGATATGAATAAGTATAATACTGCGGCGTGCATCCCGCTCCAATACATATACCGCTGCGGTGCGTAGCCCGCTCCTTTTAACGTCGACGACGCTCACTGGGGGTGTATACAGACTTCGGAGGGGCTCCCTAGGCCCAAGCACTATTATAATGCGGCGTGCGGCCCGATCCACACATGTATTAATGCGGCGTGCAGTCCGATCCAATATATTTATGTATATATATTTATACTGCTGCGGTGCGCAGCCCGATCCCATAATATACACCAGTGCTCACCGAGAATGTGTGCAAACTCAGACTCCGAAGGGGCTCCTATAGCCCTAGCACAAAAATACTGCGGCGTGCAGTCCGTCCCACATGTATATTACATGTATATCACATGTATATTATTGCGGCGTGCAGTCCGATCCAATATATATACTGCTGCGGCGTGCAGCCCGATCCAATATAGGTATATATATAATACCTCATAATGGGTCCTCGACCCTATCCCAGTCAGTATATATACTTGGCCTCTCAGGCCCAATATAATATATCACAGTGGGTCCTTGACCCTGTCTCATCTCAATCGGTATAGACTTGGCCTTTCAGGCCCACTCAGCTAGAACAGGGAATTCCACCCTAGAAAATCTCTCTGAATGTACACATCTAGTACAGGCTCATATTATGCTATACAGCTAGAGCTACGACTGAGTGTATGTTTCCAACACGATATACGGGTCACCTAGCTCTATAGGTTCCCTAATGCTCTACAGGTCGGCACAAGGCCCCAAACATGGCTATTAGCCCCATTTATACAGTTATAATCTCATTAACAGTCATAAAACACAGTATTCTATTAGCCGGGAAGGACCAAGTCCAAGTCCCCAATCACATTGTCACCATGCTCGTCATGGAACACGTGTCTCATCTCAACATAGCACTGTAAAGTGCTAGTACGGGGTTTCAAACCCTCAGTACATTGTTTACTACTAACACTTACCTTGAACCGGTAGAAGCTTCAATCCGTCTTGCGCTTGCCTCGCAAATCAATCTCCTTGGATGCCAAATCTGCTCAAAATCATAGAGAATGCATCAATATATGCTAATTTCACGCAATTCATTCGAAATAACCCAAATTATATCAAAACCCACAAGTTGTCAAAATCCGACTTTTGGCGCGCTTCTCGAAAATTATAAAAATTACATATTCGGAAACCTCGCCTCAATATGAGTCTAAGCATATAAGATTTACCAAATTCGGACTCCATTTGTCCATTCAAAACCTTGATTTTCTAAGGTTCAAGCCTAGGGCTAAATCCTCCATACATTACCCTAAATTCCTCCATTTTCATGATATAATTGCATAATATTATCAATACTAATCATAGTTTAAGTCCATAGTTGATTACTTGATGATTTCCCTTGAGTTTCTCTTCAAAATCGCCCAAATCGCCTCTAAAGCCGAGACCCAAATGTGTGAAATGTTTCTGAAATTTTCTAACTTCTGATACACTTAACTCACTGCGATTTTCGTTTCTGCGATACACGGACCGCTCCTGCGGGTCCGCTTCTGCGGAAAGTCTTCCGCTCCTGCGGAATGTTCCGCTTTTGCGACCAAGAAGGACTCGCCTATGCGATGAATCACCCGCTTCTGCAGACTTCCCCATCACGCCTCAGGACCGCTTCTGCGATCGCCCTTTCGCACCAGCGAAGCCGCCCCTGCGGCCCAGGCTCCGCTTCAGCCGTCAAATCCGTTTTTGCGCCTCATTGTCCACTCCTACGTAGTCGCTCCTGCGCTCCCTTTTCCGCAGGAGCGAAAACAACAGAACCAGTGCACCAGGTCTGCAATTTTCCATATTTTCTCTCGTTTAACCTCCCGAAACCACCCCGGGTCCCCCGGGACCCCAACGAAAACCACCAACATACTCCAAAACACGATACGAACTTGTTCCAAGCATAAAAATACCATTCTAAACATCAAAATCACCAATTACACACGGATTCAAGCCTAAGTTTCTTCAAAACTTCCGAAACCGACATTCGATCAAAAACCCGACCAAACAATCTCCGAATGACCTGAAATTTTGCAGGCACAACCAAAATCACCTAACGGAGCTACTGCAACTATCGGAATTCCATTCCGACTCCCGGATCAAAATTTCACCTACTGTTCGGATTTCGCCAAAATTCAACCTTAGCCAATTCAAGCCTATATCTACACCGGATCTCCAAATTCAATTCCGATCGCTCTCCTAGCTCACAAATGACCTCCCGGAGCTGACCGAATCATCAGAATTCAATTCCGAGCTCTCTAAATATATAGTCAACTCCGGGTTGACTTTCCTTATTCAAGTTTCCTTCAAAAAGGCTATATGCCTCGTTTTCAATCCAATTCACTCCTAACTCCCCCGATAGACTCTAACACTGACATAAAAGCAGGAAATATGCAATTACAACATAACGGGGTGAAAATTCCCGTGACAACGGGCCGGGTCGTCACAAAGCTCTAGACTTTGATAATAATCTATGTCTATATTATCTATTTATCTATCTGTCTATATCTTTCGATATCTATCTATATCTATATTATTATAAAGGCCTGAATGTAATGTCAGTTTACAAAGATAATCTTATAATATTAAGCATAATAACTCACAATAAAAGGATATAACCGAAATTCTAGACATTTATAATCCTATTAGTTTTAGAACATAATACTATAAGTTAGGAATCCTACATGATTATATTTAGGATCCTATTAGTATAATTAGTTTAGAGCATAGACATATAATACTACATGTTAGCATATAAACCTAATACCTTTGGGAACACGTTAGATTTTCTATTGGTTAATTACTTTTGGGATAGAGACATATTTTAAGTCATGCAAATCCTATTACTTTTTGGATATACTTCTTAAAAATTTCTATTACTAATTTAATTTGAAAACCTATTATGATATGCTATTATTATTTAATTTGAGAGTGTATTATATGGTTCAAATTTATTTAGAAAAGGGAGATTCTATATTATTATAAAACATGAATACAATATTGATAGACCAAAATAGTCCTAAAATATTAAATATAAAAATTCATAGGTAAAGAACATAACTAACATAACATATTTTTTGGACTACATGACCTTCTATTAAATTTTTTAATATTTAATATTTTAAAACTAAATTTATCTATTAACTTCTTATTAAAAATATGTACGAAAGTTTAATAAAATTAGTTTCATGAGAATTCTCCATATTGACAATATATTACCACTCCATAATATCTAATACTAAGGGAAAATAAAGGTAATATCAAATGGACTTCACAAGCCATTAAAATTGAGAAAATATCCCCATAATATATTTTTATATTATATTTGAATTATTTTCCTACTCAAATAATATATTTTAAATCAATTATTGAAAAATGTACTCAATTATTAAATAACATCTAAGAAAATATTTAAAAATATAAATGTGTGAGAAATAGAAAGAAAAATGGTTGATAAGAGTCCATACCACTAATCATTCTGCAAACATAAAGATCTAAACGTGAAATACCAGATCGATTTTTTTACTCTTTGAAAAAAAAATTATGGTGGATAAAACTATAATTAAGCTTAAATCTTAAAACATGAGATGAACTAATAGTAAGAATCTGAGATGAACTAATAGCAGAGCAACAATGCTAAATTTATAAGGAAAGGAAAATTGATAATATGTGATGAAGCGCTTATGGCTAATGTTAAATGATCGAAGCGATTGAGATATATCGAATACCAGTGAAACATTTGGTGAAAAACTAATGGCTTGGAAGATGATTTCTGTCATGTACTATCAATAATTACAAAATCGACGAACTTATGACCTCAAATAAAAAAGATTTAACTGGCAAGGATAATTTTTGCTATGTTTATATTTTGCAATTATAATAAATAAAGCACAAGGATAAACTTCCTAAATATTATATTTATCGCAATTTGTTTTCTTGCACGAACAACTATATATTGCATTTTCAAGAGGAATGACTGTCAATATCGACAACAAGAGTTCTGGTTATGACAGTGTCACGACCCTAGTTCACCAATCGTGAACATGTCGTGATGGCACCCAGTCCCCACGACTAGGTAAGCCTAACACGTTGCGGAATACACAAGCTATGAACACTTAAATAAGAAACAGCGGAAAAATAGTATATAAAGGTATGTAATCTGTGCCGCTTGGCACATACATTCGTCACCACACTGAATAAAACGTTACCAAGATCCGGAATCCCACGGCAACACAGACTAAAGGAGAATATACAACTGTGGCTCTATGTGTAAAGAGTATCTAACAATGAAATGAAGAAAAATGTCAACTAGTACTATTAGAATAGAAGGAAAGCCTCCGGATCTGCAGACGTAGCAGATCATACCTCGAGGTCTCCAGAAAGCTGCGGAAATCACCTAGCACGAGCCTTCTCCGATGTACCTGGATCTGCACAACAAAAGTGTGTAGAAGAGTAGAATGAGTACACCACAGCGGTACTCAGTAAGTGCCAAGCCTAACCTCGATGGAGTAGTGACGAGGAAGGTCAGGGCCCTACTGAGAAGCAATAATATAGTGATAATAACAATAATAAACAATTTAAATGATAATAATTTCCGCAATAACAACAATAAAATGATTACTGCAACCGTCTACAATCTAGCTAACAACAAATAACCAACTCAATAAAAACAAGTCCAGGACCTGTGGGAATTGAACCCACAGTCCCATTAACAGCACCCCTAGGGTCTCCGGGAATCGAACCCGCAGCCCATGTCTCAATAATATCTCAATAACTCAGGATCTCCGGGAATCGAACCCGCAGTCCCTACCAATAACTCGGGATCTCGGGAATCAAACCCGTAGTCCCTACCAATAACTCGGGATCTCGGGAATCAAACCCGTAGTCCACCAGTACCCATGGGTCTCCGGGAATTGAACCCGCAGCCCATATCTCAGTAAATCTCAAGATCTCTGGGAATCGAACCCGTAGTCCACATCTCGATAAATCTCAGGATCTCCGGGAATCGAACCCGCAGTCCACAAACACAGCAAGTAAAGGAATACACGGAAAGAAGTATAATATGCTTAACTATAACTTCGCCGATAAACAGCGCCAGCGATTACCAAGAAAACTCAAGTAAGACAATTAGGCAACTAGACAGTTAAATACTACCTAATCATGCTTTTCTAACTGCTACCGGGTAGGAATATCGAATTTAACAGCTAAAAACAGGAATATCACTCATTGAACATTTTAAGTAAATTATGTGTTCAACAACCAGCGCATGTACACGCCCGTCACCTCGCGTACAAGGCATTTAAAATATCACATAATATCCTAGGGGTGAAAGTCCCCCACACGAGGTTAGACAAACCACTTACCTCAATGTTTACGAACAATTCAATCCGTGGCAATGCCTTTTCCTTTCAAATTTGGCTCCAATCCAATCGTATCTATACACAATTGAATTAATATCATCAATACTACTCAACAAACTAATTCCTAAGGCCAATTATAACTTTTACAACATTCTGCCCGGAATAGTGAATTTCGACCCCGGGCCCACATGGTCGGAACTCGGGGTTCGGACCAAAATCCGGTTACCCATCCCCCACGAGTTCAAGTATATGATTTGTTTCAAAATCGGACCTCAATTCGAGGTCCAATTTCCCAATTTATGAAAAACCCTATATTCTACCAAAAACAAAAAATTCTACCATGAAAACCTTTGATTTCTATTGAAAAACATGTATAATGATGTTAAGAATTGAAAGAATTAAGTAAAAAGTGACTTACAATTGTTTTGAAGAAGAAGGAATCCGTGAAGAATCGCAAATGGGTGTTTTTGGGTTGTGAAATGTGAAGAATGAAGCTGGAAATCGTGATTTACAGGTCTCTGTGTTCGCATTTGCGAACATGGGTTCGCAATTGCGAACCCCGACCAATTTCTGGAGTTTGAAAAATAAGCTAAGGTTGGGAAGTTCGCATTTGCGAACTTTTGTTCGCATTTGCGAAGCCAAGGCAAAACTGGGAAGTTCGCATTTGCGAACTATTGTTCGCAATTGCGAACACATGCTAAATATTGGGAAGTTCGCATTTGCGAACTATTGTTCGCATTTGCGAACACAGGCAGAATAGTGTCGAGTTCGCATTTGCGAACACAGGCACAATAGTGTCAAGTTCGCATTTGCAAACTATTGTTCGCATTTGCGAACACAGGCACAATATGGGGGGAGTTCGCATTTGCGAACTATTGTTCGCATTTGCGAACTCTGCAGAAGATTATTGGGGAGTTCGCATTTGCGAACTATTGTTCGCATTTGCGAACTCTGCAGACCAGGTGTTGACAGCAACTTCTAACATGAAAAATTGATCTCGTGGCCTATCCAAAGTTCACCCGAGCCCTCGGGGCTCCAAACCAATTATGCACACTGACTTAAAAATATCATACGAACTTGCTCGCGCGATCAAATCGCCAAAATAACATCAAAAATCAATAATTCACATCGAATTCAAGCCTAAATTTCTTAAAACTTTCCGAATTGCACATTCGATCTAAAACCAGACCAAACGACGTCCGAATGACCTGAAAATTTGCGGACATATCCAAAATCACATAACGAAGCTACAGAAATTGTCGGAATTCCATTCCGACCCCCGGATCAAGATCTCACCTATCGTTCGGATTCGCCAAAATTTCAACCTTCGGCATTTCAAGCCTAATTGAGCTAAGGACCTCCAAAAATACATTCCGAACGCGCTCCCAACCCCGAAATCACCCAACGGAGCTAATGGAACCATTGGATTTTCATTCCGAGATCGTCTTAATACTGTTCCAGTTACGGACAATTTTCTATCTTTAAAGCTCCCATTTAGGGACTAAGTGTCCCAAAAATACTTCAAATTTCAGGGCCGACTCTCCCGGCAAACCACAATAGCAGAAATGTACTTAGGAAAACAGTTAAATTAGGGATTGGGGCGTAATTTTCTAAAACGACCGGTCGGGTCGTTACAATTTATTAAGAAATAGTGTAGTCAAATTTACACTAACGCATACTCTAATTTTATCGGATGTAATTATGCGAACGTATACATAATGATACTTAATATTTTAAAAGGCCCTAAAGGATATTCTATGAACTATTTGTCATTTATATCTAATCCATAAGAAATTAATACAAAGGCCATATGCGATTTAATGGTGAGTGGCGCCCCTCAAGCTATGTAAACTAATATTAATTAATAACCCGCAACCTATTTTATTATTAAGAAAAGTTTGATCGAAATTACGCGAACGCTTATTCCAAATTGATTTTTAAAATTAAATTTACAATTATATTACGCGAACATATATATAATCGTAATACTAATCTTAATCAGTCCTAAAGCAAACAATGAATGTTCGTGAATCATTTATTTGAGGTTACTTTCCAAATAACTCTTCTGTCTAGACTGGGCTGCACGAAGTCTGTCCTGAATCACCTTGACCTTGTCCATAGCATCCTGAACCATATCAGTACCTAGCAACCTGGCCTCGCCCGGCTCAAACCAACCCACAGGAGACCTGCACCTCCTACCATATAGGGCCTCGTACGGTGCCATCTGAATACTAGACTGGTAGCTGTTGTTATAAGCAAACTCCGCCAGTGGCAAGAAGTGATCCCGTGAACCTCCAAACTCAATCACGCACGCACGGAGCATATCCTCCAAAATCTGAATAGTGCGCTCGGACTGCCCATCAGTATGGGGGTGAAAGGCTGTGCTCGGCTCCACCCGAGTACCTAACTCCTGCTGTACAGCTCTCCAGAACCGTAAAGTGAACTGAGTGCCTCTATCTGAAATGATGGAAACTGGAATACCATGCAGCCGAACTACCTCCCTGATATAGATCTCCGCCGGTCGCTCCGATGAATATGTAGTGCTCACCGGTATAAAATGAGCGGACTTGGTCAGCCGATCCACAATAACCCAAATGGAATCAAACTTCCTAACCGTCCGTGGAAGTCCAGATACAAAGTCCATGGTGATGCGCTCCCATTTCCACTCTGGGATCTTAATCTGCTGCATCAATCCACCCGGACGCTGATGTTCATACTTCACCTGCTGGCAGTTGAGGCATCTGGAGACATAATCAACTATATCCTCTTCATCCGCCTCCACCAGTAATGATGTTTCAAGTCCTGATACATCTTCGCGGCTCCCGGATGGATGGAATACCGCGAGCTATGGGCCTCTGCTAGAATCAGCTCTCGAAGATCATCCACATTAGGCACACAGATACGCCCCTACATCCTCATAACTCCATCATCCCCGATGGTAACATCTCGAGCATCACCACGCCGAACTCTATCCTGAAGGACAAGCAAATGAGGGTCGTCGAATTGACGCTCCCTGATGCGGTCAAATAGAGAAGACGAGAAACCACACAAGCCAGAACCCGGTTGGGCTCCGAAAGATCCAGTCTAACAAACTGTCTAGCTAAAGCCTGAACATCCATCGCCATAGGCCTCTCCGAAGCCTGGTAGATATGCTAAACTCCCCAAACTCTCTGCCCGACGACTCAAGGCATCAGCAACCACATTAGCCTTGCCCGGATGATAGAGAATAGTAATATCATAGTCCTTTAGTAGTTCCAACCATCTCCTCTGACGCATATTCAGGTCCTTCTGCTTAAGCAAGTGCTGCAAGCTCCGGTGATCAGTGTAGATCTCACAAGGGACCCCATATAAGTAATGACGCCAAATCTTCAAGGCGTGAACAATGGCAGCTAGCTCCAAATCATGAACAGGGTAATTCTTCTCATGCACCTTCAGCTGTCTCGACGCGTAGGCAATCACCCTACCGTCCTGCATCAATACCGCGCCGAGTCCAACTCGTGAGGCATCACAATATACGGTATAGGACCTCGTACCTGTAGGCAACATCAATATAGGGGCCGAAGTCAAAGCTGTCTTGAGCTTCTGAAAGCTCGCCTCACACTCGTCTGTCCACTAAAAAGGGGCACCCTTTTGGGTCAATCTGGTCATAGGTGCTGCAATCGAAGAGAACCCCTCTACGAAACGACGGTAATAGCCCGCCAAACCAAGGAAACTGCGAATCTCAGTAGCGGAGGAGGGTCTGGGCCAACTCTGCACGGCCTCCACCTTCCTCCAATCTACTCGAATACCATCACTCGACACCACGTGGCCCAAAAATGCCACTGAACTCAACCAGAATTCATATTTAGAGAACTTGGCATAAAGCTGCTTCTCCCTCAAAATCTGAAGCACTATCCTCAAATGCTACTCGTGCTCTTCCCGGCTCCGGGAATATACTAGAATATCATCAATGAAGACAATCACGAACGAGTCCGGATAAGGCCTGAACACACTGTGCATCAAATGCATAAAGGCTGCTGGGGCATTAGTCAGCCCAAAAGACATCACGAGGAACTCATAGTGACCATACCGGGAGTCCTGAAGGCAGTCTTCGGGATATCTGGCTCCCGAATCTTCAGCTGGTGATACCCAGAGCGCAAATCAATCTTAGAAAACACCTGTGCGCCCTGTAGCTGGTCAAATAAATCATCGATACGGGGCAAAGGATACCGGTTCTTCACTGTAACCTTGTTCAGCTGACGATAGTCAATACACATACGCATAGAACCGTCCTTTTTCTTCACAAACAATACAGGAGCACCCCAAGGCGAGACACTGGGTCGAATAAAACCCTTGCCCAATAACTCCTGTAACTGATCCTTCAACTCCTTCAGCTCGGGAGGAGCCATACGGTACGGTGGAATAGAAATGGGCTGAGTGCCCGGCAACAAGTCAATAGCAAAGTCAATATCTCTGTCGGGCGGCATGCCCGGAAGATCAGCTGGAAATACATCAGCAAAGTCACGTACCACATGAACAGAATCAATAGAGGGAGTGTCAATACTGACGTCCCGCACATAGGCTAGATAAGCGGCACACCCCTTCTCAACCATACGCTGAGCTCTGAGAAAAGAAATAACACGGCTAGGGGTGTGATCTAGAGTACCCCTTCACTCAATACGTGGAATGCCTGGCATAGCCAGCGTCACGGTCTTGGCGTGACAATCAAGAATAGCATGATGGGGTGACAACCAGTCCATGCCCAGAATAATATCAAAATCGACCATCCCGAGCAACAATAGATCCGCTCTGGTCTCAAAATCACAAATGGTAACCAAACACGACCGATATACACGGTCCACGACCAAAGAATCACCCACCGGAGTGGAAACATAAATGGGGGCACTCAAAGAATCCCGAGGCACACCCAGATGAGAAGCAAAGTAAGAGGACACATATGAAAAAGTGGAACCAGGGTCGAATAGAGCCGATGCCTCCATGTGACTAACCAGAATAATACCTGTGATAACAGAATCAGATGCAACAGCCGCAGCGCGATCAGGAATAACTTAGAATCTGGCCTGTCCCCCCTCTCGAGGGCGGCCTCTGGAACCCTGAACCCCGCCCCTGGCTGGCTGGGCAGGTGGAGTGGCAGCTGGAGCTGGAATGATAGCCTGCTGGCCCTGAGAACCACGCTGGGACTGCGAAGACTGATGAGGGGCTCCTCTCCTGCGCCTGGGGCACTCCCTAACCAGGTGGCGAGTATCCCCGCACTCAAAACAAGCTCTGGGAGGATGTGGTGGCTGTGACTGACCGGCCTCACCCCCACTAGTCTAACCCCTGGAGGTACCCCACACAGGAGGTGCACTGGAAGCCGGGGGAGCATAATAAGGCTCCTAAGGTGCTGGAAGAGCTGGAGTACTACCGGTTGCTAGCAATGCTGAATGAACTGGACGACCGGAATAACCCCTGCCAAAACGACCGGCTACTGAAGTGCGGGCACCAGAGAAATAGCCCGACTCACGAGACCTCTTGGCCTCCCTCTCTCTCTCCGCTCTCTAGGGAGCATACTCTCGATCCTCTTGGCAATGCTAACTGCCTGCTGATAAGATATATCTGTCTCCAGCTCTCTGGCCATGCTGGATCGGATAGGCGGAACAAGGCCCTCGATAAATCTCCGCACTCTCTCCCGCCGTGGCTACCAAAGCCGGTGCATGCATGGCTAGACGGGTGAAACTGATGGCGATACTCCAACATGCGACATGGAGCCACGTCGCAACCGCTCGAACCCGAGCGCCAAGAATCCCTCGGGCTCCTGTGGAACAAACTCTCTCAAAAACGGATCTGAAAACTGCGTCCAAGTCAATGAAGTAGACTCCTACGGACTATCCAACTCATACGTGCGCCACCAATCATAAGCGGCCCACGAAGCTGAAAAGCAGAGTGAAGGAAACCCGGCTGGTCTCCACAATCCCCATAGTACGTAGAATACGATGACACTCCTGCAGAAAACCCAATGCGTCATACGAAGCCAAACCAGCTAAACACTCTGGAGGGTTATATTTCTTGAACCTCTCCAATCTACTGTTGCTCGTCCTCGGAGGCGGTTGGTCCACCTCCGGGCTGTGTTGGGGCGGCGAGAGGCATAACCAAAACATGCGGAACCTGTCCCCCCGGCACACGCTGCTCCGGTGTCACGGCTGCGGGAGTACGGGCCCTCCCCGGCACGAGATGTAGGCTGCGACGAGAGAAGCCGATCTGCTCGAGCTAAAGTGGTATACATACTCGTGAGCTGGGCCAGGGTCTCCTGTAGTGCCGGAGTAGTAGCAGTTGTAGTCGGTGTGCCAGGTGCATGCGCTCCAACCTGGTCTACACGTGGCACCTCGGCGGCGGCGCGCGCGGGTGCTGTCGTGGCTGCACCTCGGGCGCGTCCTCGTCCTCTGCCTCGGCCCCGGCCTCTGACGGCGGCAACAGGGGGCGCGGGTACCCGATCGTCGCGAGTAGCTCGTGTCCTCACCATCTGTGAGAGAATAGAAAGCAGTAGTTTAGATTTGATGCCAAAAAATCTCGCACGACAAGGAATCGAAAAGAAATGAAGGGTTTCCTAAACAGTTACATAGCCCCTCGTAGATAAATACAGACGTCTCCGTATCGATCAGCGAGACTCTAAGTAACCGGTCTGTGTCCCGTGACTCCTATGAACCTAGAGCTCTGATACCAACTTGTCACGATCCTAGTTCACCAATCGTGAACATGTCGTGATGGCACCCAGTCCCCACGACTAGGTAAGCCTAACACGTTGCGGAATACACAAGCTATGAACACTTAAATAAGAAACAGCGGAAAAATAGCATAGAAAGGTATGTAATCCGTGCCGCTTGGCACATACATTCGTCACCACAATGAATAAAATGTTACCAAGATCCGGAATCCCACGACAACACAGACTAAAGGAGAATATACAACTGTGGCTCTATGTGTAAAGAGTATCTAACAACGAAATGAAGAAAAATGTCAACTAGTACTATTAGAATAGAAGGAAAGCCTCCGGATGTGCGGACGTAGCAGATCATACCTCGAGGTCTCCAGAAAGCTGCGGAATCACCTGGTGTGAGCCTGTCCTGATGTACCTGGATCCGCACAACAAAAGTGTGCAGAAGAGTAGCATGAGTACACCACGGCGGTACTCAGTAAGTGCCAAGCCTAACCTCGATGGAGTAGTGACGAGGAAGGTCAGGGCCCTACTGAGAAGCAATAATATAGTGATAATAACAATAATAAACAGTTTAAATGATAATAATTTCCGCAATAACAACAATAAAATGATTACTGCAACCGTCTACAATTTAGCTAACAACAAATAACCAACTCAATAAAAACAAGTCCAGGACCTGTGGGAATTGAACCCACAGTCCCATTAACAGCACCCCTGGGTCTCCGGGAATCGAACCCGCAGCCCATGTCTCAATAATATCTCAATAACTCAGGATCTCCGGGAATCGAACCCGCAGTCCCTACCAATAACTCAGGATCTCGGGAATCGAACCCGTAGTCCCTACAAATAAATCTCAGGATCTCCGGGAATCGAACCCGCATTCCATATTTCAATAAATCTCAGGATCTCCGGGAATCGAACCCGTATTCCATATTTTAATAAATCTCAGGATCTCCGGGAATCGAACCCGCAGTCCATATTTCAATAAATCTCAGGATCTCCGGGAATCGAACCCGCAGTCCACAAACACAGCAAGTAAAGGAATACACGGAAAGAAGTATAATATGCTTAACTATAACTTCGCCGATAAACAGCGCCAGCGATTACCAAGAAAACTCAAGTAAGACAATTAGGCAACTAGACGGTTAAATACTACCTAATCATGCTTTTCTAACTGCTACCGGGTAGAAATATTGAATTTAACAACTAAAAACAGGAATATCACTCATTGAACATTTTAAGTAAAGTATGTGTTCAACAACCAGCGCATGTACACGCCCGTCACCTCGCGTACAAGGCATTTAAAATATCACATAATATCCTAGGGGTGAAAGTCCCCCACACGAGGTTAGACAAGCCACTTACCTCAATGTTTTTGAACAATTCAATCCGTGGCAATGCCTTTTCCTTTCAAATTTGGCTCCAATCCAATCGTATCTATACACGATTGAATTAATATCATCAATACTACTCAACAAACTAATTCCTAAGGCCAATTACAACTTTTACAACATTCTGCCCGGAATAGTGAATTTCGACCCCGGGTCCACATGGTCGGAACTCGGGGTTCGGACCAAAATCCGGTTACCCATCCCCCCACGAGTTCAAGTATATGATTTGTTTCAAAATCGGACCTCAATTCGAGGTCCAATTCCCCAATTTATGAAAAACCCTATATTCTACCAAAAACAAGAAATTCTACCATGAAAACCTTTGATTTCTATTGAAAAACATGTATAATGATGTTAAGAATTGAAAGAATTAAGTAAAAAGTGACTTACAATTGTTTTGAAGAAGAAGGAATCCGTGAAGAATCGCAAATGGGTGTTTTTGGGTTGTGAAATGTGAAGAATGAAGCTGGAAATCGTGATTTACAGGTCTCTGTGTTCGCATTTGCGAACATGGGTTCGCAATTGCGAACCCCGACCAATTTCTGGAGTTTGAAAAATAAGCTAAGTCTGGGAAGTTCGCATTTGCGAACTTTTGTTCGCATTTGCGAAGCCAAGGCAAAACTGGGAAGTTCGCATTTGCGAACTATTGTTCGCAATTGCGAACACAAGCTAAATATTGGGAAGTTCGCATTTGCGAACTATTGTTCGCATTTGCGAACACAGGCAGAATAGTGTCGAGTTCGCATTTGCGAACTATTGTTCGCAATAGTGTCGAGTTCGCATTTGCGAACACAGGCACAATAGTGTCAAGTTCGCATTTGAGAACTATTGTTCGTATTTGCGAACACTGGCACAATGGGGGGGGGGAGGGGTTCGCATTTGCGAACTATTGTTCGCATTTACGAACTCTGTAGAATAGAGGGGAGTTCGCATTTGCGAACTATTGTTCGCATTTGCGAACTCTGCAGACCAGTTACTGACACCAACTTCTAACATGAAAATTTGATCTCGTGGCCTATCCAAAGTTCACCCGAGCCCTCGGGGCTCCAAACAAAATATGCACACTGACTTAAAAACATCATACGAACGTGCTCGCGCGATCAAATCGCCAAAATAACATCAAAAATCAATAATTCACATCGAATTCAAGCCTAAATTTCTTAAAACTTTCCGAATTGCACATTCGATCTAAAATCCGACCAAACGACGTCCGAATGACCTGAAAATTTGCGGACATATCCAAAATCACATAACGAAGCTACAGAAATTGTCGGAATTCCATTCCGACCCCCGGATCAAAATCTCACCTATCGTTCGGATTCGCCAAAATTTCAACCTTCGGCATTTCAAGCTTAATTGAGCTAGGGACCTCCAAAAATACATTCCGAACGCGCTCCCAACCCCGAAATCACCCAACGGAGCTAATGGAACCATCGGATTTCCGTTCCGAGATCGTCTTAACACTGTTCCGGTTACGGACCATTTTCTATCTTTAAAGCTCTCATTTAGGGACTAAGTGTCCCAAAAATACTTCAAATTTCAGGGCCGACTCTCCCGGCAAACCACAATAGCAGAAATGTACTTAGGGAAACAGTTAAATTAGGGATTGGGGCGTAATTTTCTAAAATGACCGGTCGGGTCGTTACATCTTCCCACA